>JZKD02S0524319.1:229268-248874 GCA_000966675.3 Picea glauca
ATTTGGGTACCTAACATGGCCTTGTTGTCGGGACCCATTCTTTATTTTCACCATAGTGATGTTCAGGGGGGGTGTTGGAGTTACTTCACACACACCTAGGATTTATTTTTCCTAATGTTTTTCCTTTTTATTAGTCATTATTAGTCATTATCCAATCTCCTATATTTTAGGAGAGAATATTCCACTTGGAGAATATTCTCTTCAATTGACACTTAAGTGTAACTAGTTGAGTTGAGTCTAGATGTTGCATTGGTTTTGTCACCATGAAACATTGGGATCATCACCATGCTAATGCATATTAGCCTTGGTTTCATCACTAGACTGGCGCATTACCATTGATTCCTTGATCTACTCCTCACTACACTATGTGTCATTCAGTTACTGAAGACTGGTTGACTAGTTAACTCGACTAGGTGGCGGTTCACTCCCGTAACTTCCTGAGAGACTAGACTAGGTGGCAGTTCACTCCCGTAAATGTTGGTGTGTGTCCAGATCACTCTAGACCACCACTATGGCGAATTGGTTCTCCTCCAATGTGCATTGATTAAGTTATACAGAGTATATCATTTGTAAATTATTCAATATTCATTACGGTTAATGATAATTCTTCCATTCTTTGTCTCTTGTTTCTTGTTTCTCCATTTCTCTCTGCAAATGTGTGTGGTATTTTCTAGCTAGATCTATTATGTGCAGGTTCAACACATTTACATATTTTTCATGTTATTTCACCCTTCATAAGAAGGCTTTGAAGTTTTTAATTCTCCCTTATCTGTTTCGCTAGTGAATGAAGTTCGATGTGATATTCTTATCAGACTGTTTCACAAAATAGCAATTAAAATCACAGCCTTGATAGTTGTGAATACATTATAACTTGTATGATTTTAACAACGATGGTGTTCATGATGTGAACTCTCTATGTATTGAGTTAATTATGAATGAATGAGTTATTGTGTTTAGACAAGCTAAGAAAAGTGAATTTCATCTTGATCGTTGCTTGGAATTCACATATCAAAATTTAAAAATTTATTATCTAAACAATCAACTGACCCAATGAGTATTCATGTACGCTGCCCCTTCCATTTAGTAGCTCTATTTGAGCATTAACTCTTTATCGTCCTTGAATTTTAATTGTGGTTGCATGAGATTGGTTTAATCACTCTCTGTTATATTATAACCAGTAATGGAGTATGACGCCCATCTTACTTCTTCAAGATGACCAGTTTTTTTTTAAAAGGCCATATTATTGGTTTTCATGTGCACTTCATTTTCTGTGTGCACTCTCCTATTCTTGGCTTGTGGACCTAGCGTTGGGACCGTGGCTCTTACCTTAACACCTTGCATTTAATAATTTGTTATGATTGGTATGTCGATTTGAGTGGTCCCAGCTAATGAACAACCCATAAATTTGTTTGATGTTTATTTATTTTATTTTCTCTACTTCAGAAGTTGATTACTCCCTTAAAGCTTATTGAGCGTTGAACCTACCTGCACATTGTTGCATCAAATGAGAAACTCAGTATTGAATTATTGTCCACCCGTTAAGTTTTTCATTTTTGTTTCCTATAGTTTTTAATTTGTAATTTTCAGAAAATTAGTTATGTGTCGAGGGATGAAATAGGGGTCGTATTAGGTGTCAGATACATGACCAGATTGAGTGTCGCATTAGACTGTGCACTGATTCAATAACTATATTGAGGATTACAACTCTGTTTCGTGACTGTTTTTCTTAGCACCTTGTGTTTGAGTGGGGTTGGGCAAACTCTATTGAATTTATTGACACTTACAAACACTTATTCACGTTCTAAATTTTGTAGTTATATTTATGTTGCAATGATTCTATACAAATATGAATATAGTTTCTGATTCAAAAGAAATCTAGATTCGTTGCTCATTTTAGTTTGAGCAATCTGAACCTTTAATTTTGTTCTGTTGGTAGGGAGATTCTTGTGCTGATTTTATTAAGTGGAATCAATTCATAGTGCAAGCTTGAACTCGCAGCTTGATATATCTTTAAATTGTTCTTATTGATATCGGATTGTCTTGGTTAGTTCCTTTGTTTCAATCCTAAATTTTCTTTCCTGGGTTCTTGTTTTTATCCTTGGTCATCCTGAACAATCTCCTCTTGTGCCTTGAAGCTCTTCCTTTATCAGCTTGCAAATCCAGACACTTTCAAATCCTATATTTGCTTCCTATGGAGTTTAATTTAAGTTATCCGAATTTAGTGCTGGATTGAGGGCCAAATCAAGGTCTAGATTGAGGGATAGATTAAGGTTTGGATTGCGGGTCAGACCGAGGTCTGGATTGAATGTCAAATTGTTGTGCACACTAGTTCGGGGGATGGAATAAATTTTGGAACTCCTTCTTTTGTTTCTTTACTCGGAGATGTAATTTGACATCTAATTATCTATTAATTGTTAAACATAAGATTGGTCTTCTCTTAACTTTATTAATGAATTTTGAGATAGAAATTGCATTATTATTTACAGTTGAATAAGAAGTGGTCTTCCTTTAGTTCCTTTAAAATGGATTTATAAATCAGCTTGTGTTCTTTAGTTTATTGTTAAATAAAACATTATCTTCTTTAATTATCCTTATATACGGATAATCAAGATAGCATGTAAACTATCTTATCTAATTCTTAATTATGGGTTGAACTTCTTATAGTTTCTTTGCAATGGGAATGTAAGGTAACATTGGAATCCGTCCATATTGCTTGTTATGATTGATCCTCTTAGTTCTTTTAAATGGATGTGTAAGTCGTTGACTTCTTATTAATTTCTTTATGTTGATTTTTATTTGCTTTATAAAAATTGATACATAATGAAGAGTAGCATTTTATTTTAATGTATTTCTTAAGAAGATTGATCTTCTTGTGGTTCTTATAATTGAAATTGTAGTTTTAGGCTTCAAATTTCTTATCCTTAGAAGGTAATCCTTAATAGGAAGGTGCATAATTGAGCTACATCAGGCTAAAATTGTATTTATGCTCTTTTGCTTTATTAATCTCTAAGAAATATCCTTCTACTCATTTACACTCTTTGTTGCTAAAAATATAAGTATCGTAGAATATCGTGATGCGCCATGAACAATTGATGATTATATGATATTGATGATCTAGTTTGGACTGTGTTTTATGTTTGGCTATGGGAATTAGACACATCCTCATCCCTCATAACAGTCACTAGCCCTGAGACCTTAAGTGGTCAAAATCAATTCGATGAATCCTAGGATTGAGCATTGCTTATGTGTCCTGGAGGTCCTAACCATGCAGGATAGGTTGGGTGGGTCGTTTCCTTTTGATAAATGTTGATTGGTCGATAATGATGTTGCTTTCAGATGAACTTGGTGAATTTTCTTATGTATTGATTAGTATATGATGTGTCTCTATTGATTATGTTAATGCATTGATTTGTGTCATTAATAATTATGATAATGTGAGCTTGTGATGTTTTTAATTTCCTAATGCAATGTTTTTTTTACCTATTGTACATCGCTTTTGTTGTCCTAACTGTGGGGTCATTACATATGTTATCAGAGTGGGTTCAGCCCTGCAACATTGGACTTTTACGCCTTCCACTGTGTTATAAAAATGATTAAAATCAGATCATTAATAAATATTGAAATTGTTCATGTGGCAATCATGGTTAGCGGACATCGGATGAGTAGACGTCATGGTGTAGGGAGACGAGGTATACTTCCTTCGAGTGTATCCAGACCAGAGGAATCTAATCCTTTGAAGGATGGTAAGACTGCTGAGGAGGAGCAGGTCGATGTGGGGATTATTGTAGGGATGATGAGATCCTTTCAAAGGATGTTGGTGGCTTGATCAATGATCTTGATCGGATGAGGGAAGGACGTATGGACCCAATAAGGGTTCACAATTCCCTATGATAGTTATAAGTAGTGTACTCAAGTAACTCAAGAATGTTAATTTTATGAGTTCATGGGTTCCATGGATGGCTCAGCCTCCAAGGCATGGTTGGAGAACATGGCGATGTGCTTTGCATTTCGTGACTTCACCTCCAACATGAAAGTCCATATGGTGGTATTTCAGGTGAAGAGGAGTGCTCCTCTATGGTGGAAGACACTCCTACCTCAACTAAACATGGTTGTCGAAGACATGTCATAGGAACTGTTCAAGGAATGGTTACGGGAGAGGTATTCGTCAGAGGAATTCTTTGAGCATCAACTTAATGAGTTCAATGCCTTATGACAGGGTGGTTGTATGGTACCAGAGTATGAGTCCAGATTCATGGAGCTACTTAGTTATTCCCCACACTTAAACACAAAGAATTTGAAGGTCAACAAGTTTTTGTTGACCTTAACTTCAACATTCGCACAAAGGTACGAAACCTAATGCCTCAAAAATTGCACGATGCAGTCCAGAAGGCCCTCATAGATGAGGAAGAGCTATGTGGTGTGGGTCACACAAGGACTCCTTCTAGACCAACCAGACATACGACACTGGGAGCACAATAAATTCTACTTCGAGAACTAGGAGTACTAGACCGAAGACCAACTGTTGGACATGTGGAGAGCCACATTACCAGTGAGATTGTCTAATTGAAAATGCCAAAGCAGTCGGATCAACAGGACACACTACAGTTGGAGATTTAGGCAAGGCCCATAGGATTCATGCCATGGTGAACAACCACCGAGACAAGCACCAGTACACTGTTCTCGATATGTCAAGTACCATCATCGACCAAACTTTTAGTATTTTGATAGATCATGGTGCTATCGAGAGCTTTATTTCTAGTGCAATGCTGAAAATAATTAAGGTAAAGGCAGTCCAAAAGGACGCGTTTAGGTATGTAGAAATGGCTTCAGTTACCAAACATAAGGTTGGAGGAAGGGTTACGAATGTTACATTAACTTGGGAGAATTTGTAACGAAGTCCAACCTATATTTCTTGATCTTAGGATCATATGGCATCATGATCGGTATGGACTGGTTGGAATCACATGATGCGATACTCAACTGTAAGGTGAAATGGTTGAGTTTAATCAATGATGAGGGATAGAGAAGACTGAACATAGGAAGAAACTGGGGAGTATCCTTGAGGTTCTTTTCTTCCCTACAGTTGTAGAAGAGTATGCACAAAGGATGCAAGCTATATGAAATCTTAGCACTAAATGAAAAAGGGAGACGTGAAAGGATTAGAAAACCTTCCAGCGGTATGAGAGTTTGTACACATGTTTCCATAAGAGTCACCAGGTTTTTCACCCAAAAGAGAGTTGGAGTTTACAATCGACTTGAAACTTGTAACTGAACCGATAGTAAGAACGCCTTATCGGATGTCAATGCCTGAGTTAAAAGAGTTGAAAATAAAATTGAAGGAGTTGTTGGTCTTGGTACTTATACATCCAAGTGTGTCACGTTGGGGCGCACCTGTTATTTTCATAAGAAAGAAGGATGGGTCGTGGAGGCTTTGTATGGACTACCGTCAATTGAACAAGGCAACGATTAAGAACCAATATCCATTACGAAGAAGAAATGATTTTTTTTATCACATGAAGGAAGCGAGGGTGTTTTCAAAGATTGAATTGAGATCGGGGTATACCCTGTTATAGATTAAAGATGAAGATATTCATAAAACCGCATTCAATTCAAGGTTCAGACACTAAGATTTCATCATTTTACTATTTGGACTGACAAATGCCCCGGTGGTATTCATGAGTTTCATGAATGGGGTATTTTGCAAATAATTTGACAAGTTTGTTCAAGTATTCATTGGTGACATACTGATATATTCTTGGATGACAGAAGAATATGAAAAACATTTACGCTTAGTACTACAATGTTTACGAGAAAACAAATTATACAGGAAACTATCAAAATGTTATTTCTACCAAATGAAGATTCATTACTTAGGGCATGTTATATCTGGAGAAGGCATCGTTGTGGATCCAGGGAAGGAAAAGGTTATTATGGAATGTCCAACACGGACAAACATACTACAAGTATGCATCTTTATGAGTTTAGCAAGATATTATCGATGGTTTGTCGAAGGTTTTTCAAAGATAGCAAAACCGATCACGGAATTGTAGAAGAAAAACAAGACGTTTTTATGAAGCGAGAAATGCGTTGAAGCATTTCAAAGGCTCAAGGAGTTGTTGATGACAACGTCGATACTAAAAGTCCCCAACATGGACAAGGAATTCTTGGTATGCACAGACGCGTCAAAGGAAGTTTTAGGTGAAGTTTTGATGCAAGATGGTCGAGTGATCGCTTACATTTCAAAGAAATTGAGAAAGCATGAGGAGAACTATACAACACATGACTTGGAGTTATTGGACATTGTGTATGCCTTGAGGTTTTGGAGAAACTATCTGATTGGACGAAAATTCAAACTAAATACAGATCACTGTGGACTACAACACATATTTACGCAGAGTGACTTGAACACATGACAGAGGCGTTGGTTGGAATTGCTTAGCGAATACGACTTCGATATTTCTTACGTTAAAGGTACGGTGAATAGAGTGGTGGATGCGTTGAGTCGCAGACCACACATATTTTTGGTAATACCTCTTTATACAAATCTTCAAGAAAATATTCTAACTTTACAGATCGACGATGACTGGTACCAAGAGGTTAAGGAAAATATTGGACAGGACACCATGATGGTGCCAAGGTTTGAAGGATATTCACTGGACAATGATGAATTGATGAGGTATAATAACAATATCTATGTACCGCCTAACGGTGAATTGATAAATTTGATCTTAAGTGAAGCTCATAGAGAAGTATACATGGTTCATCCAGGAGTCACGAAGATGAAGGTAGACCTTAAGACTTTATTCTTCTGGAAGGGAATGAAGGAAAACATAGTTAGCTACGTGACAATATGTCTAGAATGTCAGCAAGGGAAAGCTGAACATAGACATCTGGCAGGATTACTACAACCACATTCTATTCCACAATCAAAATGGGAGGTCATTTCGATGTATTTTATTGTTGGATTGTCACTGACGGCAAGGAGGCACGACTTGATTTTCATGGTAGTTGACACTCTGACGAAGAGTGAACATTTAATCCCTGTGAGTATGACATATAAGGTGCCATACATAGCTAGAATTTTTATCAGCAAGATTGTGAGATTGCATGGCATGCCAAAAAGGATAATATTTGATAGAGGATTGTTGTTTACAGGACATTTTTGGACCATTTTCCGAGAGGCCTTGGGCACACAACTAAACTTTAGTACAACGTATTACCCTGAGACAAATGGACAGACATAAAGAACAAACCAAATTTTGGAACAAATGTTGCATATGTATGTAATGGACCAACAGAAATGTTGGGAGAAATTCTTACCACTGGTAGAGTTTGCGTACAACAACAACTATCAAAGTACCATTAAGATGGCATTGTTTGAGTTTCTCTATGGGAGAGCGTGTTGGACACCATTGGGTTGGGATTGAATTCATGATATGGTCCTGGTGGGACCATAATTGATCCAAGAAATGGAAGAACAAATGAAAATGATAAGTTAAAGGATTAAAGAAGTGCAAGATCGATAGAAGGGTTATGCTGATGTGCATCGCATTGACCGCAATTATGAAGTTGGTGACCAAGTTTACTTCCGGGTGAAACTGCACAAGAGATCGATAAAGTTTGGAAAGGGTGATAAACTCTCTTCTAGGTTTGTGGGACCTTTCAAAGTTGTGGAAAAGAAAGGACCCGTGGCCTATAGACTAGCCTTGCCTGATTCTTTAAGGCGTATGCATGATGTTTTTCATGTATCTGTTTTGAGACATTATTTTATTGATCCTACACATGTGATTGACATGCGTTCTTTGCAGGTGTTGGATGAGGGTGCACTCACGTCAGAGCCAATCCACATTCTCGAACATCACATTCTCAAAAATCGACCAGGTCAAGGTCCAATGGGACAATTATAGTCCACACTCGACTACCTGGGAGGACGCATATGATATGTGTTAGTAGTTTCCTTACTTATTTGATAGATTATACATATAGATCTTGTCAGATGTCTTTTTTTATGCATTTTATATACTGTACAACTTCGGGACAAAGTTTAAAACAAGAGGGGGTGTATGTAACATCCCTCTCTTGTGAGCACATGATATTTACTTATTCTTTGAGGACACTTGGGTGCAAGTGATCTGGTTATAATACATGGTTATTTGTTTCTCTTATGTATTCTTATGATGACGTTGACAAATTATGTTTTTTATGTCATTTTTTATATATGTATTGACAGATGTTACTGACGAGTTTCCTTGAGTGTGCAGTACACTTGACGGATTGTGGATGCCAAGGGCATCAATGGGCCTCCTATTGGAAGCCCTACATATTTTCACCTTTTAAAGTATCAAATAATAAATTATGTAGCTGCCTACCCGGGGTCATATGGTTGTTTCTTTTCATAAGCAATTTTTGAAACTGTGAATATGATGTTTCAGTTATTCCTAGTGTTTTCCTTTCTTCGTTTTCATGCTTCGTTCATGATTGAAAGCATGAACGAAGCATTAAAACTTATGATTGTATTACCATTTTATATAAGGTTTATGAAAGACAGATGTCTCTACAATTTTTTTTAATAGAGGCTTTTCTTCTGCTATGAAGCTCATCTTGTTTATTGCTTTAAACTGGCTCATCGATTGTGAAGTGTGCTTTGACTTGTTGTTTGAAACAACAAGAATCCATTGAAATTAAACAATGCTATATATATTTGTGGCTCTTGGTAAGACATATTCTTGTCACTACACTTTGGTTTACAAAAAGTTTCCTCTCCTAAACTTTAGAAACCAACTCCACCTGGTTACGCAATGATAAATTTTGAATGAACTTGGTCGTGGCCTGTACCCTGTGGGAGGTGGTAGTCCGACAATGAGAGGAACATCATTTCGAGCTAAGTCTCAGGTTTCATATGTACTCTTGGCATTAATTTCGCAAAACGCCTTTCATTTTTTATTGTAGAACCTCTTTTCATATGCGCTAGGGTATTGATGAGTTTTGGGTCTGAGATTTTGCTCTGGTCTTCTCTGTTCCAGAAACCTTTTATACTCACTATGTTTTCTCTCTGCCTCTCGAACCCTCATGGCTCCGGTCGTAAGGATTGATCCCAATGGCTCGCAAACCCTTATCTTATGTGATGATCCAAGGGAAGACCTTAAAGGTCAAGGATGGCTTGGATTTCTCGAGAAATTTCAGGTTTTTAATTTGCAAACTGCCCAATAATTTTCCCTATATTTTGATGGCTATCGAGCCAAGGTAGGAGACATTCAGATCGAGGTCACTGAGTATTTTTTAGGCCAGGTGATGGGTCTTCCACTGAGTGGGCATAAATGGTTCAAAAATTCTAAGGTAGAGGAGGTACCATGGAGCCTGTTCTTCACCTCTAGGAAAATCAACTGTTGTGATAAAGGTATGCATGTATCCTGGTTGAAAACTTGGCGACACGCTTTGCTAGCAATCCTGAGACAATTCATGACATGCGAGGGTCACTTTGGTCTTGTTTTCCTGTATCACATATGTTTGTTGATGAATTTCATCGAGTTTCAGTTAAATATGCCCTATTTTTTTATTGAGAAGCTTGTATAAGATGGCGAAAAGGTATAAGAGACAGTGTTTAAATTATAGTCAGTTTCATCACGGGTTGATAAAAATGTTGTTGGTTCATCAACTAAAATTGTAAAATGATAATTGGGATGCCTTCCTCGTCTGAAATGGTTTCGTTACACCCAGTACTGTAGAGGTTGATAAGACCATGATGGAAGAAATCACAGTCCCTGCCACTGAAAGAGCAATTCCTCCATTTAAAGAAGCCTGTGTTATGACCATCCTCAATGAGCCTATGCCTGAGAAAACAGATGCTAAGCTGATAGCCTTTGAATTGCATGGCCATGAACAATGCACCTATCCTAACACCTCTGCTAAGAACGCAAATAGGCCTTCATACAAATTGTCTAAGGGTGACATGGATATAGGGTTTAAAAACAAAAGGGTAGGTAGGTTAATCTCAATAAGCCTATGAAATAAATAAAACTCTCATGTGAGCTTGATCAAAATGATCGAGGTCCATGAAAGCTCCGATTCTGAGATCGAGAGATTCTTGGTTGAAGAAGACCCTCCTTGCCTCAAACCAGATCTCGACCAGGCTTATAATTTCATAGGTAATTTGCCACCCTGCCTGAAGCATAGTCAAGGATTTCCAAGTATCAAGTTTGATAAGAAACCCATAGGAAACAGTGGAGACATTCTGACACATGGTCGTGGACATTCTCAAACAGCTATCACAGATTCACAGTGTGAAGTTTGTCTGTTTTGGATCGATAAATATTATATAGACATACCTATTCTGCAATCACAAATCAAAATCCTCACTGTTCAGATCGACTCGTTGAAGGATGAAAATGATAGGCTAAATTCCACTGTTCAAAGGCAAGGCAAGCATTTGAAAATGACTGGGAACATATTAGTAAATAATGTTGAGAGTGTTACAGCAGCGGTTAATTCTAAGATTCTGTGAATCAAATTTAGCATGCATTTAAGAGGTAAAGATTTGATTGATTGCCTTAGTTTTATTTTATCCATTTTTTTAATTATATAGATTTAATTTGATTTTTGTTGTTAAAATAAAACTAGCTACATAATCAATTAATTCTGTAGCCAGTTTATCTTCATTCGAATTTGTGGAAATTATTGGTTATAACAATATCTAAGTTTATTTATTTTCATTTTTGTTTTCAGGATATCAAGTAATTGGTGGTGATCTCATGTTATGGACTATTTCTGAGCTCATTTGGCAAATCTTTTGTAAACAGAAAGAAGTTTGTTTTAGTTTTGAGAGATACAGTGTGATATGGAGTGGTTATCACCCTCTATTTTGTAATCAACAAATAATTTTGGAGATTTAATCTTATCCCGCAAGATAAGATATGTAGCTTTTCTAAACTCTTTAAATACTTGTAACTTTTTGTAATCAAGCATCCTCGCCTGGGGCAGAAGATGGACTTTTGATCAACAAATTTTAATGAAACAACAATACTTATTTGGGCTTTAGCTTCTTGTGGGTGGTGTCTTCATTAAGTTTATGTTCATCTTGATATCATAATAAGTTTTTGATAGCTTTAGTCTTCATCATTTATTATGTTATTAGGATAATTCCTGTATGAATGTTGTCCATAAAATGCTTCAGATATAAATTTTGTGATCATCTATTTAGCTTCAATTACAGGGTTTCTCCTTTAATTCCTATTGATAGATTAAATGCAAGGATGTTCGCCAACAGATTTTTCTTAATGCAATTTCTTGCAATTATAAGATCACAATAACTATTGATATCATTCTATCTGCTATTTGAATTTAATTTCCAACATAATCGTTCTGCATTTATTCGGAATAGACTTAAGGTTCAATGCAGGTTTCCCTCCTTGGAAAGGTGTTTAGATGTTTTTAGATCACACAGATATTTGGATGCATATCATTAGCTCGATAACAGTTAGCTCGATAACAGGTTAGCTGGATTTCATTTTTCTGCTATTTGTTTATCACTGAAATTTGAACGTAAAGTTTGGATTTTGACTATCTATATGTTTTCATTTCATAACATTTTCTTCATTAGTGTAAGACTTATAAAAGGAAAATCAAAAAATATTTCTATGTGCTTTCTTTATCTGCTTCTTTGAAAGCAGTCATTTTCACATCGATTTTCATAAGTTTCGATTAAAACTTGTAGCCTATAAATAATGTATATAAATGGCAGTTATCTATCTTTAGCTTAAATACACCTATTACAGTCATATTATATACATATGTACATATATGTAATATTTAGTAATTAGTTACCTATTTCTTTTATTTATTTTTGTTTCTTTTATGATTCTTAGATTAGCCAAGAGAGCCATTAAACCTGTTAGGATGAGTTATACCAAACGGCTTGGGTTACTTAGACAACCCAGGACCAGACTCGTTCTTCCAATTAATGGACGGTCATTTTCACCCGTCAACAAATGGTGCTAGAAGGAGGGCCTGAACACGATTGATGGCACATGGAGTTCGCAAGACTCCTCCCCCACACACTCGCTCCCCTATAGTAATAAGAATTTGTTCTTACGACAATGTTACTTCTCAAACAACAACCACCTCAAACGAAAATCCACAGATTACCGTTGAGCCAGTAACACCAAACCCTCCAGGGTCTGATGTACAAGAAATTGTTTGTTAGTCACTTCTAAGGACACACGGTGCTTTTCTCCGTATCAGACAACTGGGTTGGCCACTCAATCAACCTCTAGATTTCTCTTCCAAAATACTTAGCTCGCTAACTTATCTTCTTATTTTATTGAGTGTAGGTACCACCAAATAGGTACTTGTCATATCTACTTCCTCGACTGAGGATCAAGATATACTAGGAGAGGTTGAAAGTTAGAGGTATTGTACTAGATCTAACAGTTCTAGATCAACTAGAGATGAAAAGGTAAGGAGAAGATTTCGTAGATGCATGAAATTGTTTATTGTCGAAGGAGGGTCACGTGATTATGATGATGAGAGCATAGTTGACATCGTGTTTGCCTTGAGGTATAGACATCTAATGAAACCATGGGTACCTAAGAAGCTACCTCAATTGGACACAGATTTCTTCATCAATGGGAGCATGTATCACATTGTTGCATTGTCCTTACATGGATTGGGACTATTTTCATGGATGACATAAAAGTCAAATATGTCACTGTAATTGAATTGATGGAGTATGTTGGACCATACTACAAATACAATCACTGGTTGATGTTGGTTCAATATACACAAAGTATGCAGAGATACAGAGTTGCTACAAATTATATAAAACTAGTAGACAACAATCAAAAGAAAGGGGCAGCTATGTATTTTGATGGAAGGCCAAAAACTTCCAGAAACATTGCAGGCTTTATAAATAGTACACTACTAGGGACAAAAACTAAGCAACCAAATTGCATATTTGAGGGGCGTGAAGGAAATCGTATATTCATATGTGCAACAAAATCAATAGTTGCAGGTGAAGATTTTTTGATCGATTACAATTTGAATTGAATAGATGAAGGGGATGCTACTATGGGGGTAAATATATTATATACCATTTAACTCAACCTTTGATCAGTCACTCTTATTATTATTTTTTTCATTAATTATCTTATATACCATTTAACTGAACCATTTGCATTAATTGTCTTGCTTCTTGTATTGTGGCAGAGTGATCATGCCCATATGCCTGCACGGTCTAGAGGCAACTCCGAACAGGTAAACTTCAATGTAATAACAATTTTTTCATTATATAATAGTTGTTAATATGATTACAATATCCAATTTTTTTTAATGTTACAATTATTTTCATAAATTTTATTGATTGATTTATTATGTCAGGGTGACCATGGAAAGTCACCTACAACTACATCCATCTAGGGTGACTATGGAAAGTCACCCATTGTTCCGCATCAGGTAAATGTTAATAGTAACTAACTATGATTACAATACCTAAATTTCTTTAATGTTAAAATTAATTTCCTTAATTTTATTGTTTGATGTTTGTAGTCCACACTCGATATGGATGATGAGGTGATTGAGGAAGAAATGTTTTATTCAACAAACCCAATGGAAACTATTAGGAAGGCCTTGAAAAGGGAAAAAATAGAATTACTTGGTTTGATTAGAAGAAGACCCATGACGGAAGAGATCAGTGCAGGAATTAATGACCTGGAAGCTCAAATACATTCTTATGGGGTAAGTGGCTTCTTTACATAATTTTATCAGCTATGACATATATTAATTTATGATTTTTAGTTTTATATTGTTTATATGATCTCATAAAGTCAAGTATTCCTTTTGTAGGATTTTTTAAAACCCGAGAGTGGACAACCTACAGAGACCATTATTGGTAGTAGTGATGCTCCAGTGCAGCCACAACGTCAACATAGCATACTAGTGAGGGTTTTTTATTCTTCTGAGGTTGGCCTCAAATCAAATGATGAGCATACTGATTTTGAGCATCATGACATGACCGAGCAGAGACATACAGATATTGGGACTCCACATGATGTTGGAGGTGAACCTAGTGTCGATTTCAAGGAATCTTATCCTAGAGAAACACATGTGAAAAGAATGGGATCAGTAGATGTCACATTTATGGTGGATGATTGTTTTGTTCCAATAAAGATACAAAATATTGTAGGTATTTATTAATTGATTGATTTTTATCATGTAATTGAAAAGCACATATGCCGAAATTCTTTTAAATTAATGATCATAATGTTTTTGCAAAAAATATTTTTTTTTTATAGGAACTTGAATGACAAGGCATTGGATCTTTTTGGCCCCACCATTCACACAAGGTGGAATGGCCAAGATAGCAATTTGAAATATTAATTGGTAATCCATATGGAAAACTTGTTTGGAAATACATTCAACAAAAAAGTGGTCACCCATTTAGCTGGTGAGAGTTTGAAATATACCAGGGCCCAGTATAGGCAAAGATTGGAAGAAAACCTCAAGTATGAGTGCCCTGTCATGGTTTGGGAGAAAGAGTGGAAAGCACTGATAGAGGTTGCAAAAGAGAATTTTCTAAAAATACAAGGAAAAGAACCATGACTTGGTAAAGCAAGGTGTGACACACACCATATTTTTAGTGAAATATGCTCATTTTTTTTTTTTTTTTTTAAATAACAATTGCGACATATGACATATTTCAAAATTTTCATAGGCTTCTTGACACCTCCAAAGCAACAATGGCTATAATGGAAAAGCACGGGAAACATAAATTGGGCCAGGGTGGCTATAGAAAACTAAGAGAACAAATCATAAGAATTAAATGATTAATTTTGGTGAATACTTATTTAACAGTAGCAAACACATAATTGTTTTATTACAAGCAATTTTAATGATGTTACACATTACAGGGAAATACGTTCAAATCCCCTTTCACTGAGGAAGACCTAAATCTTGGTTTCAAGTTTGGTTTTCAAAGTGTGGTTGAATTTCAAAATATCTTGGGGTATATGCCAATATCCACAATTATGCAAATGCAGGTAATTAAAATCAATAAGGGCATCATTTTAGTATACTTGTAAAATGTATTCATGATTGATTATATCACCAATAACTAAATGTTTATGTTTGTTTTAAGCAGGAGATCAATCGAAGCAGTGAGGGTAGCAATACTCATGAACAACTACCAAGTGATAGTGGGGAGGGCTTGTCGCATGATATTGGGGAGAAGACTAGGCATTCAGGTATGTATGTTTTAGAAATAGAAGTATGTATTATGATTATAGGTATTAATTTTCTGACGTGTACTTCTAAAGTTTTTTCTTTCAATGGAAGAGCATGTAGCTCATGAGGGTGAACTGCAAGATGAACAAATGACACAATAAATGAACACACCAGTTGTCACGGCTAGACAGACAGGTAAAGAACAATATTTTAATGTTATTCGAAATAATGAAACAATTCTTTCAATAATATTTTAGCATAATATGGCCATTTTTCGTTGTTGCAACTGATGTCGATTTGCAACTGCCTCCACGCCCTGCTCATCGACGTACCAAAAGTATGGTATGTGAGGGCATGGAAATACAATCAACACAACTAGGACAAGGCGTAAGAAATACATTGACAGATGAGGATGATGATATCCCACTCGTGAGTTTAAAAAAAATAAAAATGATTGTATAAATTTATGAGTTGTATTTTTATCACTATCATTATTAATATGAATGAATGTTTATATGAATTGCCTCCTTATGCATGATTGTTTATATCTTTATATGTATTGATGACTTGCGTACTTATGCATGAATGTTTATATGTTTTCTATGTAAAATAAATCATTTATTGCATATGGGGAATTGAGAGCGATGTGAGAGGGGGGGAGGGGCCATATGAGCTTCCACCTTCATGTGGTTGGCCCTATTCAGTAGAGAATAACCTATTCTCAAAACAAAGAGAAGCTCATTAAGGTATTCCACTTTAGTATTTCTAGAGTCTTTTACATGTTTAAATGTCTGTTTATTTGCTTATATATTATTTACTCATATAAAAAATTTGTCTTTGATGATTTCTACAGGTCTTGGGGATGGAAATGCAACTCGTGGAAAAATCTTATCAAGTTGTATGGGTATATGGACCTAGAAAAAGGACATTGATAAGGTAAGGGTTTTGACATGTTTTTTATAGTCTATTTAGCCCATTGGTTTTATTCTATTAGTAATTGATAATTGGGTGCCTAATTTACCGTTGCATGTTTTTTATAGTCTTTTACAGTTGCAAGTTTTTTATAGTCTTATACATTAGATCATTTGGTGGTTTATAGTATTAGTTGGACTCTTATTTCAGGATTATTATTGGTTACAAATTTACTTGCCACATGATAAATGTATGACTTGATGAATGCATATATCCTTGATGGTCTATGATGGCGTTCTATACTCAACACCCCTTCATGCATACCTCCATTAATAATTGAGTATGATAAACCTAGACACCTATGTGATTCACCCTTATTTTTCATATTATTACACGATTCACCCTCATATGATGCATACATATGTGGATTCCCTATTAAAGAGATATTTAATGATATGTATGCACCCGTGTTGGACAACTTGCCATTGACTGGTTTCATATTATTATTGAAGATGTATATATGTGGTAGATACCTTGCTATGATCATGATTACTGATATGATTGCATACCTTGCTATTATTATTTCTATGATTGGATACCTTGCCATAATTATTGATATGATTATAAATCTTGTTATAATTAAGTGTTCTAATTGGATATGACCAATAGTCCTTTATTGACTGATATGCTTCCTCTTTATTGATTGATATGTTTCCTCTCTATTAACTGATATAATACCTATCTATTAATTGATATACCAACACTGTCATGGAGAAACTTGTCTCTACCTTTGCTGGACACCTATGCTGCAACTTGTCATGCATGCCATGTATGCAACTTGACTTTTACAACTTGAGTTTAAAAACTCATTCAACTTGACTCTTAACTTCACCTTTTACAACTTGAGTTTAACGACTCATTCAACTTGACTCTAAACTTGGAAATTCGAATTTCACTTCATGGTGGACAATGTTACACGTGTCAATGCACTAGATCAATACATTTACTTCACTTGCAATATAAGGAATATTGTTTGTTTCTAGATCATAGGAATTTTGCGTTCAACCTAACTTTTTCTAGATGCCTTGACTTTTGCGCACGGCTCACAAGGCTTGACTAGGCTCATAGAGGTTGTACGTTCCCCCTGAATTTTTCACTAGTCTGTCTATGTTCACAGAGGTTGTACATCCCCCCTGACATTTGCACTAGACTATCTATGCTCACAGAGGTTGTACATTCCCCCTGACTTTTTCATTAGACTTACATCTTGACTTATGTCTTTTCCTTAGCTAGACTCACAAGATCATATATCATCTCATTCATCCTCACTTTTGTTTTGACTCACAGAGGTTGTACGTTCCCCCTGGATTTTTTCAATACCTCAAAAGACTGGTTGATTCTCCAAATCTCCCTGGCTAGAAAATTTATTTAAAAAAAAAACCTACAGTCCTTGTCTATATAGCGACAAATCATCATGGAAAATATAGCATTCTCGTGGCAACAAAATATTTTCATTTGTGTTTTTCCATGAACAGTTGTCTATCTAGCGATGAATCGTTGTGGCAAATATAGAATTCTCACAACAAGAAAAAACTTTTCATTTGTGTTTTTCCACGAACATTTGTCTATATAGCGATGAAAAATCATGGCAAATATAGCATTCTCATGGAAAAAAAAGCTTTATATTTTTGTTTTGCATGAAAATTTGTCTATATAGAGACGAAAATCATGGAAGCTATAGAAATCTTGTGGAAAAAAAAATTTCCATTTGTGTTTTTCCACGAGCATTCATCTATATAGCGACGCAAAATCTTGGAAAATATAGCATTCTCGTGGCAACAAAAAAAAATTAATTTGCGTTTTGCTACAATTTTTCACCTATATAGTGACAAATAATAGTGGCAAATATAGCATTCTCGTGGCAACAAAAACTTTTTATTTGTGTTTTGCCATGATTTTTCATCTATATAGAGATGAAAAATCGTGGAAAATATAGCATTATTGTGGCAAAAAAAACTTTTCATTTATGTTTTGCCACGATTTTTCATCTATATAGCGACGAAAAATCCTCTAAAATATAGCATTCTCGTAGGAACAAAGGAATATGTTTGTCGCTATATAGACATAATTTTGTCGCTATATAGACAAATGTTTGTAAAAAAAAAAATAACTAGAAGAAATGCTTACCAAACGAATGAAACATGGAAGCCATATTTCGTGGATATTTCCACAATGAGTTCTAGGTCGTCGATAGAGAGATGAAAAATAATACCCACTTTCTTGGCAAGTTCAATCAAAAAGTGTCACAATAGCAATGAAAAAGCGTGGCAAATTTGATCATATTTAGTAGTGAGAGTTGTGTTCAAATGAGATCTTATGATCTCTTATTTATACAAAATGTCACTAAGGTGACCTGTCCATATATTAAGGGGTAAACCAAAAGACTAGGGGTCAACAACCCTAATATTTCACCCTTTAACAAAGTAATATTAAACAATTCATTTAAAATTCACTTTTGCACATAATAAAACCCTAACTTTAGTAGGATGTCACCCCTTTAGGGGATGTCTTGGCATTTGGAGGAGGTCATTAGTGATGGAAAAGAGTAGATAAGCTTCCCAAAGCCACATGTAAAGAATCCAACAACTTCCTTCATGATGAAGGTTCAAGCCCCTTGAAAACGTCCAAGTGCCAATGTATGTCATCTCACCACCAAGCCTTAACCCCCTAGATGACGTCATACTAAAAAAGGAGACATTTTTCCTCTCCTAGGAAGAGAGTTTGGCATGTGGGGGCTAGGATACATAATCCAAGTCATCTTCAATGCCTTTCAATTTTTATCTTCCTCATCCAACATGCGGGCCCTTGGCATCCACCTATGGGCTCCAAACCCCATGGAAGCCCAAGCTAGGCTTTTTCTTCCAAAATTCTCTACCAGCTAGGTCCTGCAAAGAAAAATGAGCACTCCCTCCAAGGATCTCAAGTCATAACATCATGATAAGTGAATCCAATCAATAAACGAGTCACCTAAGCATGTGCATCAAATATCACTATATCAAAGAATTAATTCCTCAAAGACACTATGTGACTTTTCAAGCTTGAATATGGGAGGGTTGACGAGGTGTCCTATTGGGTAGATCTTTCCCTAGGTCAAGGAAATTTTCCCAGAGATGCCTCTCTAATCCATGTAAAGTGGATGAAGTGTTTGGGTTCAAGACTCAATGGGCATAAGGCTCATGACATGTAAGGGGTCGTAGTGTCTGATTCAAGGGTGCCTTTGTAGAGGGTGTGTGGTACCTTTGTCCACAATGTGCCTTTTCCAAACCCATTAATTTCCATTCTTTTATTCTTTCATAATTTTAAGGGGAGTTTGAAGGTCACTACCTTAGCATGGTGACCATATAATGGCAATCTCACCCATAAACACCTAGTGGAAATGAGAAAGTCGGCTCATGATGAGACCCCCTTTCTCTTAGCCATG
>JZKD02S0524319.1:261772-293925 GCA_000966675.3 Picea glauca
CCCCCCCCTTAATTTAATAAGACTTTAACTAATACTTCGGAGGGTTTTGGTTAGTATCCTTAGGTTTATTTTTTTGTAGGGTCCTTTCTTAAGGATAAACAAATTTTATCTTAGAGATGTTTTAAATTTAGGTTTAAATTTGAACTGGGCGACAATTCATTAGGGGAGTCGTTTTGAGAATTTCTTAAGGCATTAAGGTCTTAGGGTCATCTAGGTTGTCTCATCATCATCATCAATGCGACGTGCCCTTCAGGACACACTACGTGCTCCAAGGGTGCCACTCGCCTCATTTGCTTCTGTTGTGCGACGTGCCCTTCAGGATGCACCACGTGCTCCAAGGGTGCCACTCACCAACTTGACTGTTTGGTAGACATCTATAACCCCTGGAGTCAACACTCCACTAGGTGAACTTGTGGGAGACTAAGGGCTCTAAGGAATAAGGCCCCCGCCTTATTGCGCGCCCTTTAGAATCATCGTGAGCGACTGTCATAGTCTGCCCTCACGGCATCGTGGATCCTCTCGAACTAGGTAATCGTTAACCTACAGTTCGAGCCACGGCGGGAGTGCTGGTAGGCTGTGACAGGGCTGCCATCCACACCTCTCCATCAACCTCTCTGGAAATCGTGTGTGGCCCCTTTACTCCATATGTGAGTCTGGTCGGCAAGATATCGTCAGCCTGCATCATCAACCATCATGTCAGAACGTGTCAACAACATATCATCTAATCAATAAAGTATCATGGTAAATAAATCAACTCAAATAGCACACTCCCTGACTCAATCCGGAGTCCAAGGGGTTCCTTCGATGCCTCTACATCCTCCAGGTCAAAAACCCTACACACTCAATAAAACTGAGTCAATAGAACCTGTTTATATCAAAGAAGTAGAACATCGCGTCATCTATCATAACACATCATCATCAAGGATAAATGTTTGATCATCATAAAAATCCAGATCACTTGCGAGCAAGTGTCCTCAAAGAATAAGTTTTCTAAGTGCGCCAGAGCGGGATGTTACAATGAAGATGGGTGGGAGGGAGGAAATCCTACAAGAAAGAGAAACCATCAACTTGATCATCCAGCATGAAAGTGTAGCCACAAGACTGATCAATCCATCTCTGAAGGGGGATACTATGAGTAGACGTCATGGTGTAGGGAGACGAGGTATGATTCCTTCGAGTGTATCCACACCAGAGGAATCTAATATTTAGAAGGATGGGAAGACTGCTGAGGATGAGCAGGTCGATGTGGGGATTATGGTAGGGATGATGAGATCCTTTAAAAGGATGTTGGTGGCTTGATCAATGATCTTGATCGGATGAGGGAAGGACGTATGGACCCAATAAGGGTTCACAATTACCTACGATAGTTATAAGTAGTGTACTCAAGTAAATCAAGAATGTTAAGTTTATGAGTTCGTGGGTTCCATGGATGGCTCAGCCTCCAAGGTATGGTTGGAGAACATGGTGATGTGATTTTCATTTCATGACTTCACCTCCAAAATGAAAGTTTGCATGATGGTATTTCAGGTGAAGAGGAGTGCTCCTCTATGGTGGAAGACACTCCTACCTCAACTAAACATGGTTGTCGAAGACATGTCACAGGAACTGTTCGAGGAATGGTTCCGGGAGAGGTATTCGTCAGAGGAATTTTTCGAGCATCAACTTAATGAGCTCAATTCCTTATGACAGGGTGATTGTATGGTACCAGAGTATGAGTCCATATTCATGGAGCTACTTAGTTATTCCCCACACTTAAACACAAAGAATTTGAAGGTCAACAAGTTTTTGTTGACCTTAACTTCAACATTCGCACAAAGGTACGAAACCTAATGCACGATGCAGTTTAGAAGGCCCTCATATATGAGGAAGAGCTATGCGGTGTGGGTGATGCAAGGAATCCTTCTAGACCAACCAGACATATGAGACCGTGAGCGCAACAAATTCTGCTTTGGGGACCAGGAGTACTAGACGAAAGACTAGATGTTGGACATGTGGAGAATCACATTACCAGCGAGACTGTCCAATTGAAAATGCCAAAGTAGTTGGATCAACAGGACACACTACAGTGAGAGATTAAGGCAAGGCTCATAGGATTCATGCCGTGGTGAACAACCACCAGGATGAGCACCTGTCCACTGTTCTCGAGACGTCAGGTGCCGTCGTTGACCAAACTTTTAGTATTTTGATAGATCGTGGTGGTATCGAGAGCATTATTTATAGTGCAACGCTGAAAAGAATTAAGGTAAAGGCAATCAAGAAGGACACGTTTAGGTATGTAGAAATGGCTTCAGCTGCCAAACATAAGGTTGGAGGAAGGGTTACGGCTATCACATTAACTTGGGAGAATTTGTAACGAAGTCCAACCTATATTTCTCGATCTTAGGATTGTATGACATCATGATCGGTATGGACTGGTTGGAATCACATGATGCGATACTCAACTGTAAGATGAAATGTTTTAGTTTAATCGATGATGAGGGACAGATAAGACTGACCATAGGAAGAAACCAGAGAGTGTCCTTGATGTTCTTTTCTTTCCTATAGTTGTAGAAGAGTATGCGCAAAGGATCCAAGCTATATGAAATCTTAGTGCTAAATGAAAAAGAGCGACGTGAAAGGATTAGAAAACCTTCCAGCGGTACAAGAGTTTGCAGACGTGTTTCCATAAGAGTCACCATGTTTTTTGCCCAAAAGAGAGTTGGAGTTTACAATCGACTTGAAACCCAGAACTAAACCAATAGCAACAATGCCTTATCAGATGTCAATGCCTGAGTTAAAAGAGTTGAAAATAAAATTGAAGGAGTTGTTGGTCTTGGTACTTATACGTCCAAGTGTGTCACGTTGGGGTGCGCATGTTATTTTCGTAAGAAAGAAGGATGGGTCATGGAGGCTTTGTATGGACTACTGTCAATTGAACAAGGAAACGATCAAGCACCAGTATCCATTACGAAGAATAAATGATTTTTTTTATCACATGAAGGAAGCGAGGGTGTTTTCAAAGATTGAATTGAGATCAGAGTATCAACTGTTACGGATTAAAGAGGAATATTTTCATAAAACTGCATTCAATTTAAGGTTCAGACACTAAGATTTCATCATTTTACTGTTTGGACTGACAAACGCCTCAGTGGTATTCATGAGTTTCATGAATGGGGTATTCCGCAAATAATTTGAAAAGTTTGTTCAAGTATTCATTGGTGACATACTGATATATTCTTGGACGACAGAAGAATATGAAAAACAATTACGCTTAGTACTACAATGTTTACGAGAAAACAAATTATACAAGAAACTATCAAAATGTTCTTTCTACCAAACAAAGATTCATTACTTAGGGCATGTTATATCTGGAGAAGGCATCGTTGTGGATCCAGGGAAGGAAAAGGTTATTATGGAATGTCCCACACTGACAAACATACCAGAAGTATGCATTTTTATGAGTTTAGCAGGATATTATCGATGGTTCATCGAAGGTTTTTCAAAGATAGCAAATCCGATCACGGAATTGCAGAAGAAAAACAAGACATTTTTATGGAGCGAGAAATGCACTGAAGTGTTTCAAAGGATCAAGGAGTTGTTGATGACAACGCCGATACTAAAAGTCCCCAACATGGACAAGGAATTCTTGGTATGCACAGACGCGTCAAAGGAAGTTTTAGGTGAATTTTTTATGCAATATGGTCGAGTGATCACTTACATTTCAAGGAAATTGAGAAAGCATGAGGAGAACTATGCAACACATGACTTGGAGTTATTCAACATTGTGTATGCCTTGAGGTTTTGGAGAAACTATTTGATTGGACGAAAATTCAAACTAAAGACAGATCATTGTGGACTACAACACATATTTACGCAGACTGACTTGAACGCACGACAAAGGCGTTGGTCGGAATTGCTTAGCGAATATGACTTCGAGATTTCTTACGTTAAAGGTACAATGAATAGAGTGGCAGATGTGTTGAGTCGCAGACCACGCATATTTTTGGTAATACCTCTTCAAATGAATCTTCGAGAAAATATTCTAACTTTAAAGATCGATGATGACTGGTATCAAGAGGTTAAGTAAAATATTGGACAGGGCACCATGATGGTGCCAAGGTTTGAAGGATATTCACTGGACAATGACGAATTGATGAGGTATAATAACAATATTTATGTATCGCCTAACGACGAATTAAGAAATTTGATCTTAAGTGAAGCTCATAGAGCAGTATACATGGTTCATCTAGGAGTCACGAAGATGAAGGTAGACCTTAAGACTTTATTCTTCTGGAAGGGAATGAAAGAAAACATAGTTAGCTATGTGACAATATGTCTAGAATGTCAGCAAGGGAAAGTTGAACATAGACATCCTGCAGGATTACTACAACCACATGCTATTCCACAATCGAAATGGGAGGTCATTTCGATGTACTTTATTTTTGGATTGTCACTGATGGCAAGGAGGCAAGACTTGATTTTCATGGTAGTTGACACTCTGCCGAAAATAGCTCATTTTATTTCTGTGAGTACGACATATCAGGTGCCATACATAGCTAGATTTTTTATCAACAAGATTGTGAGATTGCATGGCGTGCCAAAAAGGATCATATCTGATAGAGGATTGTTGTTTACAAGACGTTTTTGGACCAGTTTCCAAGAGGCCTTGGGCACACAGCTAAACTTTAGTACAATGTATCACCCTGAGACAAATGGACAGACATAAATAACAAACCAAATTTTGGAACAAATGTTGCATATGTATGTAATGGACCAACATAAATGTTGGGAAAAATTATTACCACTGGTAGAGTTTGTGTACAAAAACAACTATCAAAGTACCGTTAAGATGGCACTGTTTGAGTTT
Organism: Picea glauca; assembly: GCA_000966675.3. Classification (NCBI taxonomy): domain Eukaryota; kingdom Viridiplantae; phylum Streptophyta; class Pinopsida; order Pinales; family Pinaceae; genus Picea; species Picea glauca. The sequence goes on from JZKD02S0524319.1 coordinate 266,619, forward strand.
CTCTATGGGAGAGAGTGTTGGACGCCATTGAGTTGGGATTGAATTCATGATATGGTCCTGGTGGGACCATAATTGATCCAAGAAATGGAAGAACAAATGAAAATGATAAGTTAAAGGATTAAAGAAGCGCAAGATCGATAGATGGGTTATGCTGATGCGCATCTCATTGACCACAATTATGAAGTTGGTGATCGAGTTTACTTGCGGGTGAAACCTCACAAGAGATCAATCAAGTTTGGAAAGGGTGCTAAACTCTCTCCTAGGTTTGTGGGACCTTTCAAAGTTGTAGAAAAGAAAGGACCTGTGGCCTATCGACTAGCCTTGTCTGATTCTTTGAGGCGTATGCATGATGTTTTTCATGTATTTGTTTTGATACATTATGTTAGTGATCCTACACAAGTGATTGACATGCATTCTTTGCAGGTGTTGGATGAGGGTACACTCGAGCCAAAGCCAATCCACATTCTCAAACATCACATTTGACAACTACGACGTCGAAAAATCGACCAGGTCAAGGTCCAATGGGACAATTATAGTCCACACTCGACTACCTGGGAGGACGCATATGATATGCGTCAGTAGTTTCCTTACTTATTTGATAGATTATACATATATATCTTGTCAGATGTTTTTTTTTATGCATTTTATATACTGTACAACTTCGGGACGAAGTTTAAAACAAGAGGGGGTGTATGTAACATCCCTCTCTTGCAAGCACATGTTATTTACTTATTCTTTGAGGACACTTGCGTGCAAGTGATCTGGTTATAATACATGGTTATTTTTTTCTCTTATGGATTCTTATGATGACGTTGACAGATTATGTTTTTTATGTCATTTTTTATATTTGTATTGACAGATGTTATTGACGAGTTTCCTCGAGTGTGCAATACACTTGACGGATTGTGGATGCCAAGGGCATCAATGGACCTCCTGTTGGCAGCCCTACATATTTTTACCTTTTATACCATCAAATAATAAATTATGTAGATGCCTACCCGAGGTCATATGGTTATTTCTTTTCATAAGCAATTTTTGAAACTGTGAATATGATGTTTCGATTATTCCTAGTGTTTTCCTTTCTTCATTTTCATGCTTCATTCATGACTGAAAGCATGAACGAAGCATTAAAAATTATGATTGTATTACTGTTTTAACTAAGGTTTATGAAAGGTAGATGTCTCTACAATATTTTTTAATAGAGGCTTTTCTTCTGCTATGAAGCTCATTTTGTTTATTGCTTTAAACTGACTCATCAATTGTGAAGTGTTCTTTGAATTGTTGTTTGAAACACCGAGGATCCATTGAAATTAAACAATGCTATATATCTTTGTGGCTCTTGGTAAGACATATTCTTGTCACTACACTTTGGTTTACAGAAAGGTTCCTCTCCTAAACTTTAGAAACCAACTCCACCTAGTTGCACAATGATAAATTTTGAATGAATCTGGTCGTGGCCTATACCTTGTGGGAGGTGGCAGTCTGACAACGAGAGGCCCATCATTTCTAGCTAAGTCTCAAGTTTCGTATGTACTCTTGGCATTAATTTCACAAAATACCTTTCATTTTTCATTGCAGAACCTCTTTTCATATGCGCTAGGGTATTGATGAGTTTTGGGTCTGAGATTTTGCTCTGGTCTTCTCTGTTCCATAAACCTTTTATACTGACTATGTTTTCTGTCTTCCTCCCAAACCCTCATGGCTCTGGTCATAAGGATTGAGCCCAATGGCTCACAAACCCTTCTCCTGTGTGATAATGCAAGGGAAGACCTTAAAGGTCAAGGATGGCTTGGATTTCTCGAGAAATTTCAGGGTTTTAATTTGTAAACTGCCCAAGAAGTTTCCCTATATTTTGATGGCTATCGAGCCAAGGTAGGAGACATTCAGATCGAGGTCACTGAGGATTTTTTAGGCTAGGTGATGGGTTTTCCACTGAGCAGGAAGAAATGGTTCAAAAACGCCAAGGTAGAGAAGGTACCATGGAGCCTGTTCTTCACCTCTAGGAAAATCAACTGTTGTGATAAAGGTATGCCTGTATCCTTGTTGAAAACTCAACGGCATGGTTTGCTAGCAATCCTGAGACAATTCATGACATGCGAGGGTCGCTTTAGTCTTGTTTTCCTGTATCACATACGTTTTTTGATGAATTTCATCGAGTTTTAGTTAAATATGCCCTATTATTTATTGAGAAGCATGTATAAGATGGCGAAAAGGTATAAGAGACAGTGTTTAAATTACAGTTGGTTTCATCATGGGTTGATAAACATATTGTTGGTTCATCAACTAAAATTGCAAAATGATAATTGAGATGCCTTCCTAGTCTGAAATCGTTTCGTTACACCCAATACCATAGAGGTTGATAAGACCATGATGGAAGAAATCACAGTCCCTGCCACTGACATAGCAATTCCTCCATCTAAAGAAGCCTATGTTACGATCATCCTCAATGAGCCTATTCCTGAGAAAACAGATGCTAAGCCGATAGCCTTTGAATTTCATGGCCATGAACAACACACCTATCCTAACACCTTTGCTAAGAAAGCAAACAGGCCGTCATACAAACTGTCTAAGGGTGACATGGATATAGGGTTTAAAAAAAAAGGGCAGGTATCTTAATCTCAAGAATCCTACGAAATAAATCAAACTCTCATGTGAGCCTCATCAAAATGATTGAGGTCCATGAAAGCTTCGATTCTGAGATCCAGAGATTCTTGGCCGAATAAGACCCTCCTTGCCTCAAACCAGATCTCGGCCAGGCTTATAATTTCATAGATAATTTGCCACCCTTCCTGAAGCATAGTAAAGGATTTCCAAGTATCAAGTTTGATAACAAACCCATAGGAAATAGTGGAGACATTCTGACACATGGCCATGGAAATTCTCAAACAGCTATCACAGATTCACAGTGTGAAGTTTGTCTGTTTTGGATCGATAAATATTATACAGACATACCTATTCTGCAATCGCAAATCAAAACCCTCACTGTTCAGATCGACTCGCTAAAGGATGAAAATCATAGGCTAAAGTCCACAGTTCAAAGGCAAGACAAGCGTTTGAAAATGACTAAGAACATATTAGTAAATAATGTTGAGAGTGTTACAACAGTAATTAATTCTGAGATCCTGTGAATCAAATTTAGCATGCAGTTAAGAGGTAAAGATTTGATTGATTTCCTTAGTTTTATTTTATCCATTTTTTTAATTATATAGATTTAATTTGATTTTTTTTGTTAAAATAGAACTATCTACATAATCAATTGATTTTGTAACCAATTTATCTTCATTCGAATTTGTGGAAATTATTGGTTATAACAATATCTAAGCTTATTTATTTTCATTTTTGTTTTCAGGATATCAAGTAACTGGTGGTGATCTCATGTTATGGACTATTTCTGAGCTCATTTGGTAAATATTTTGTAAACAGATAGAAGTTTGTTTTAGTTTTGAGAGATACAGTGTGATATGGAGTGGTTATCACCCTCTATTTTGTAATCAGCAAATAATTCTGGAGATTTAATCTTATCGCACAAGATAAGATATTTATCTTTTCTAAACTCTTTAAATACTTGTAATTTTTAGTAATCAGGAATCCTCGCCTGGGCCAGAAGATGGACTTTTGATCAACAAAATTTAATGGAACAACAATACTCATTTGGGCTTTAGCTTCTTGTGGGTGGTGTCTTCATTAAGTTTATGTTCATCTTGATATCATAATAAGTTTTTGATAGCTTTAGTCTTCATCATTTATTATGTTATTAGGATAATTCATGTATGAATGTTGTCCATAAAATGCTTCAGATATAAATTTTGTGATCATCTATTTAGCTTCAATTACAGGGTTTCTCCTTTAATTCTTATTGATAGATTAAATGCAAGGATGTTCGCCAACAGATTTTTCTTAATGCAATTTATTGCAATTATAAGATCACAATAACTATTGATATCATTCTATCTGCTATTTGAATTTAATTGCTAACATAATCATTCTACATTTATTCAGAACAGACTTAAGGTTCAGCGCAAGTTTCCCTCCTTTTCAAGGTGGTTAGATGTTTTCAGATCGCACAGATATTTGGATGCATATCATTAGCTCGATAACAGGTTAGCTCGATTTCATTTTTCTTCTATTTGTTTATCACTGAAATTTGAACGTAAAGTTTGGCTTTTGACTATCTATACATTTTCATTTCAAAACATTTTCTTCATTAGTTTAAGACTTATAAAAGGAAAATAAAAAAAGATTTCTATGTGCTTTCTTTATCTTCTTCTTTGAAAGAAGTCATTTTCACATCGATTTTCATAAGTTTCGATTAAAACTAGTAGCCTGTAAATAATGTATATAAATGGCAGTTATCTATCTTTAGCTTAAATACACCTATTACAGTCACATTATATACATATGTACATATATGTAATATTTAGTAATTAGTTACCTATTTCTTTTATTTATTTTTGTTTCTTTTATGATTCTTAGATTGACCAATGGAGCCATTAAACCCGTCAACATGAGTTATACCAAACGACTTGGGTTACTTAGACAACCTCGGACCGGACTCGTTCTTCCAATTGACAGACAGTCATTTTCACCCATCAACAAATGGCGCTAGAAGGAGGGCTTGAACACGATTGATGGCACGTGGAGTTTGCAAGACTCCTCCCCCACACACCTGCTCCCCTATAGTAACAAGAATTCGTTCTTACGACAATGTTACTTCTCAAACAACAACCACCTCAAACGAAAATCCATATATTACCACTAAGCTAGTAACACCAAACCCTCTAGGGTCTGATGTACAAGAAATTGTTCTTTAGTCACTTCTAAGGACACACGGTGCTTTGGCCCATATCAGACAACTGGGTCAACCACTGAATCAACCTCTAGATTTATTTGATATTAGAGAGAAACTTGAATGCACTGGTCTACTCCTAAACCCTACGGATCCAGATCACATCCTCACTCCTGCAGCAGAAGGATCTGGTATCCCACCTTCACCACCTCCTTCATCCCCTTCCTCTTCGGGAGAAGAGTCATTCGACGAAGGCAGTTCTTCATCTCAGCCTTCGACACCACCTATGCCCATGGAAAATCCAAACAATCCTACCAGACCATAGCTCGATCAAGATGCTGTGGCCATACTTGGACTCCAACACCCTTTGCCTAAACATCCAGAGAAATGGTTCCCTAAATTCGATCTAGACTCTAAGCAAATCATATAAAAAAATTCATGCTAGCCATTAGACTCCAAAGCGTAGAACATGAATATGTAATATGTAGACTTTTCCGTATACGTTTGAAGGCAATGCCTGTATGTGGTATTTTTCCCAAGAACCCCACACCATTGTATCTTGGGACAAATTCGAGTCTTGTTTCCTCGAGAAATTCAGAGATGATAAATCTCCCGAAGTCTTAGTCATGGAACTCTCCAGCTTAAATATGAACCTTAAGGAAAAAATAAAAGATTTTAATCAAAGGTTCCTCACATTAAAAAATCGAATTCCTATTGATTCAATGCCCACTGGAAATCTTATTGTCGCATATTACACCAAAGCCCTACACCAAAATATAGCAATTTGGGTAAAAAGGTCTAAGAAGGCACCGTTATTGGAAGCCTTCGAGGAGGCAAGCCAAATCGAGAAAGATATTCTAATTCTAAAAGATAATCTTAGTAATGAGGCAGAATCCATCTTCTAAGAAGAAGATATAAATTCTTCCTAGACCTCCCCAAACCAAAACTCAATCTGAGAGTTCAGATTTGGAAAGTTTACAAAAAGTCATCCAAAAATTTTCAAATCAAGTCGTAGACTTAAGGAGATCAGCTGAAGAAGCATCTTCAAGCAAAGGGACTTACAAACTCCCTTTTAGAAAACCTTTTCCCTCAAATGGGCCAAACCTAAATCCTAAAGGACTGAACCTCGAAAACCTACAAAATGATATACAGACAATCCTTGAAGCACATAATAACTTAGTTCCCCCTGAGATTTCTGAAGATGTGGTTGAGCAAGAAACAGTGGAAGAAGGTGAATCATCTCCCAATATCTTCGAGCATTTTTTCGATAGTATCTTTCAAGCCAATTTTGAAATTGTCCATTCTTACAATACCAGAAGAAAAACCCAGAATAAACCCTCTTCTGAAATTGGAACTAATGCGCCTAAAAAACAGTTTAAGAAAACTGAAACTAAACAGAATTCAACAACCCCAAGTTTAGAATATGATTTGATTAAAGACCTAAAGAAACTTAGAGCTAATATTTATGTTTATGAACTGTTGAAATTTCCTTTTCTTTTGCAAAAGATTCTTTAGAACATTGCAGAAAACAACAAAAACAATAATCTGAACAATAAGAAAATTGCAGAAATCATCCCTAAAACACCTCAAAAGGTCCTTACTAAAACAACACCAGAACCCTTAGATAAAAGAGACCTTTCTGTAAAAAGTGTATCAAATGTAGATAAAGTAATTTCAGGGACCACGACTAAAAACCAGCAAAGCTCTGTTGTTAATACTCGCAAAAATGTTCCACCTTTTTTATTGACTTTTGAAATTTTCAATAGGAATGTACATAACTACATGGTAGATTATGGTGCATCATCAAATATGATGTCCTGGTCTGTCTGCCAAAAAATTAATGTTGAAGTTCAACCTTTCAGTCTGAAAATTATTCAGCTCGATCAGACCAGTGTTAAGGTAATAGGTGAATTAAAAAATGTTCTTGTTAGGCTATCCTCTAATCCTAAGGTTCACATTGATATCATTGTCCTTGACATCCCTGAAGTATATGTCTTATTTCTAAGCAGGGATTGATCCGAACAGTTGCATGGCTACTTTGCGACAGACTGGTCTCATTTGTGACTGCCAAAGAATGAGAAGCCTAACAGAATCATGATCAATCATGAGCATTACCTAAAGCTTACCGTGACCTATTTAAATGACGCTAATGAACCATTTACTGCTTCCGCTAATTCACTTGAAATGTAGAGAATGAACACCTTTTTCGGTAACTTCATGGCGGAAACTTCTATCATCACTGACCCAGAACAACAGTTGGAACTTATGACATGCACACAGTCGACAGTTCCACCTAATGTGTCTAATACGGCCGATGAAGCTCACATGTGGTCTCTCTACTTCGATGGATCCAAACCTAAAGAAGGAGCTGGTGGAGGACGTGTGCTTATTGATCCATCAAGTAACAAAACTTTGATCGCTTGCCGATTAGAATTTGAATGCACAAACAACACTGTTGAATACAAGACACTTCTACAAGGACTTAGAAAGGCACTAGATTTGAAAGTACAAAATTTAATGGCATTCGGTGATTCAAAAATTGTGGTTAGACAGGTAAGAAATTTCATTCATTGCCTATCACCACACCTGAAAATTTATCAAGATGAGGTATGGAATCTAATGCACAAATTTTCCACATTTAACATTAAATCCATTCCAAGATTAAATAATTCTAAGGATGAATTGTTAGCTAACGTTGCTTCCAAACTTTTTCCCGCAGAAGGCCTTTCTCTGAATACATTTTCAATTGAGTTGTTGTTCAGACCATCAGTCCCAGACAACATCACTAACTGGAGAGTGTTCGATGATGATCAACAGATCATCAGTTTCCTGCATATGGAAGACACTTTTCGAGGTGCGGTTATCTATGAAGGCACCCACGACAAAGACCTCCACAATTTTACGGTAATATTGGACCCAAGGTCTCCCGAATCAACATCAAATATGGTAAATTCTATCCCAAAATTTGTGGTAAGATTAGAAAAGTTTTATGATTTCCATGACAAATTCAGAAAATCGGTAAATTGTAAAACAAATAGTTCTTCCTTGACCCATGAAAAGGTAAATCTAGGAACTAAAGATAATCCACAATGCATCAATTTGGGAACGAGATGTTACGAGCAAGAGAAATTAGCCTTTATAAAACTGTTTAAAGAATTTAAGGATGTCTTTTCTTGGACATATGATAATCTAAAAACGTTTGACCCTAAAATTATACAACACATCATCCCCATGAAACCCCAGACTCAACCTTTTCAACAGAAGTTGAGAAAGATGCACCCCAAACTTGAACCAACAGTCAAGAAAGAACTAAACAAACTATTGAATGCAAAGATAATCTTCCCAGTAAGACACACACAGTGGGTTTCTAACCTTGTCCCTGTGAGGAAGAAAAGTGGCAAAATTTGACTCTGTGTCGATTTTCAGAACTTAAACTGAGTGTCTGACAAAGGCAATTACCCTGTTCCTCTGATGGAACAAATTCTCCAGCAGGTTTCTGGTTTTGAAAGATTGTCACTACTAGACGATTTTTCAGGGTACAACCAGGTTCTCATGTCTCCCCCAGACCAGTTGAAAACTACTTTTTGTACTCCATGGGGTACCTATGCCTATAGAAAGATGCCTTTTGGGCTTATAAATGCTGGGGCCACTTTCCAGAGAGTGATGGATATCGCTTTTCGTGGTCTAATCAATCAATATGTAGTGGTCCATCTCGATGACGTCACTGTTTTCTCCAAAAATAAGGGAGATCATTTAGCCCATCTGAGATCTGTTTTACAATGATGCTGTAAGTATGACATCTCTCTAAATCCTAAAAAATCTTTGGAGTGGAACAAGGCAAGTTGTTTGGATTCATAGTATCCAATGAAGGGATGATCATTGATCCTGAAAGAACTCAAGTCATTTCAAAGCTTCCTCTCCCCTATTCCAAAAAATCTATGCAATCTTTTCTAGGTCAAATAATATTTTTTAGAAGGTTTGTCCTGAGTTTCTCGGAAATGGTGAGGCCATTGCAAAACTTAATAAAAAAGGATGTGCAATACCATTGGGGACCACAAGAAAGTCAAGCTTTTGACTGAATCAAAAAATCCATATTGGAGGCTCCATCCCTAATGAGCCCTAACTTTTCACAAGATTTCACTCTTTACACGTTTGTCTTTGATCGATCTTATGCCGCTGTGCTAACCCAAAAGAATGATGAAAAAAATGAAATTCTCATTTCCTTTATGAACTTAGCCTTCAAGGGAGTAGAGCTTAATTATCCAACTATTGATCAACATGCTTACACTGTTTTTAAAGCGGTAAAACATTTTTTATCATATCTACTAAAATCTAGAACTAAAGTCATTGTGCCTTACCCTGCTATCAGAAATTTGTTAGTACAGAAAGAACTGGGTGAAAAATGGGCAAACTGGATGACATCCTTACAAGAGTATGATCTTGATATCACCCTTGTGCAAATTGTTAGAGGCCAAGGTCTATGTAAATTAGTCGTTGATTTAGTTGAAGAACAACAAAGTCAAACTGATGTGTTAACTGAAGATCAACATAATCAAAGTCAAATATGTTGTGCAAAAGATCCTGCCATTTCTTGGTTTGATGACATTAATTTTTATCTAACACACGGTTCAGCTCCTCATCATCTTGATCCAAAAAAAGGGAAGAGCATTAAGACTAAAATATGCACCTTTCCAGCTGGTGAATAGTATATTATTTCGCAAAAATTTTGATGAAATCCTTATGCGTTGTCTGGAAAGAGATGAAGAAGATAAAGTGTTATCTAAGTTGCATGCAGGAGAATCTGGTGGGCACTTCGGTGGAGACACTACTACTCACATAATATTAAGGGCAGGGTACTATTGACCCACACTATTCAAAGATGCCCATACATTATGTTGCAAATGTGTAATCTTCCAAAAGGCTTATGGATGAGTACAGAAGGTAGCATTCCCGTTGTAGCCTGTCTCGGTGGATTTCCCTTTTCAGCAATGGGGTCTTGACATCATTGGCCCAATTAACCCCACCTCCTCACAGTAGCATAAATACATCATTACAACGACAAACTATTTTTCCAGATGGTCTGAGGCTGCACCGTTAAAAGTGGTAAACACCAGTCAGGTAATATCTTTCCTTAATTCAAACATGATTACTCGATTCAGTATTCCTGAATGTCCGGTTTTCGATAATGCTTCCTAATTTTCATCCTTTGATATGAGTGCCTTTGACTTAGAAAAAGGGATAAAACTAAAATATTCTACCAGCTATTACCCCCAAGGAAATGGTTTAGCAGAATCGACAAACAAAAACCTAATCAAGATCATCAAGAGGACAGTTTCTGAAAACCACAAAAACTGACACAATGCACTATTCAATGCAATCTGGGCTGATAGGGTGACTTTGAAAACCGTTGTTGGTAACTCCCCCTTCTTTCTTGTTTATGGAAGGGAAGAAATTCTTCCTCCGCATGCTCTGCTTCCCTCTCTGCAAATATCGCAGAAAGTTCAGGAAGAAGATTGTCCTCCCCTGGAAGGTCAGATTAATTCTTTGATGAAGTTAGAAAAGGTAAGAGCCCAAGCAAAACAAAAACTAGATCAACATCAACGTATTTTCAAAAGATGGTTTGATTCGAGTTTTGCCTCGGATAGGAATTTTGAGGTAGGTGATCTTGTCCTCAAGTGGGATAAACCTCATGAGGGGAAAGGGGAACATACTAAGTTCCAAAACCTGTGGTTGGGACCTTTCTTAATCGCTGAAAAACTAGGTCTCAGTTCTTTCCACCTGCAGAATTTAGAGGGACAACGAGACACCTTCCCAGTGAATGGCCAAGCTCTCAAAAGGTATTTCGCTTGACAAATCCCAGATATACCTTTTGTACATATTTTTCTATTTTGGTTTGTTTTGCTTTCTGTTTTTTTTTCCTTTTTATTTTTTTTCGTTGTTTGTTTATTGGCTTTCTGGGTCAAACATGCCTGTATTATGGTTTAGTTCAAAAAAGGAGAACATAATTCTTCATCTTAAAACAACTGTCAAGGACTGTCAGAGAATCAAATGCTATGTTTTCCTAAAAACGTAGACTAGTTAAAGATGGTTTTTTGTTCAGAATTGATTTTTGGTTTCAATTTGCATTTGAGAGCAGACACGGCTATTGTTAAAAATCTCTTTACGCTGCCCCTGCTTTTAAGAAAGTGACTCAAGAATGTCTTGAGTGTCTTCTCGAGTGTCTTATTTCTTGTCTAGTTCTGCTTGAAGTTTCTTTTTTTCTCTTCAGATAACTCCTATGGCACACATTAATTCTTCTCGAAAGTCAAATTCTGCCTCTTCAGTTTCTTCTTCGAATTCTTCATATTCTTCTTCAGATTCTTCCTCATCAAAGTCTTCTACTTCCATGAATAGAAATCTTCTTGTCTCACTATCACTGACTTCATCTTCATCTGATGATGACATGTCTTCTTTGGTGCATAAGCTTTTCTTGAAAAATTTCTTTGTATTTCTTTTGCCTTTATATGTTTGTTTTCCTTTTGAGTAATCTTCATCATTTCTCTTTTTCTTATGAGGACATTTGTTAGCAGAATGACCAATACCATCACAATTAAAACAAATTAAAGGAAGCTTACCTCTATACCTATCGTTGGTTCCCTTGTTTAGTCTTTTGACAATGTTGGCCACTTGTTCATCATCTTCCGAGACATCACTGTTGCTGGTATATTCTTATTGTTCCTTTTTCTTTTGCGTTGATCTTTTGTATGCTTTGAAGGCTACTTCTTTTACATCTAGATTTTCCGGTTCAATTCTCATTTCATATGCTATGAAGATTTCATGTAGTTCGTCCATGCTTATTGAGTCTAGATTCGATCTTTCTTCTAGTGTTGATATCTTACGGTTGAATCTCATAGGAAGAGATATTAGTACCTTTTGAACAATTACAGATTCTTCAATTTCTTCTCCCAATCCTATGATTCCATTTACTGTTTCATCGACTCATAAGAAGTAGACTGCAATATCTTCATCTTCCTTCATTTTTAGTTATTCGAACTGACCTCTGTAAGTTTGAATCTTTGTTGCTTTGAATTTTGTATCTCCTTCATAAATATTTCGGAGCTTGTCTCAAATATCTTTAGCGGATTTACAATGTGCAACTTTGGTGAATACCATATTATTGAGACCATTCAAAAGTGCATTTGTGGCTTTGGAATTATTCTCATCGAGTTTTACTACTTTTTCATTTTTTGGTGGAATTGCTGGTGTTGTGTATCCATCTACAATTGATTGCCAAAGATGAAATCCCTGTGCCTGTATATATGTCTTCATCCTTATGCTCCAAAAAGCATACTTTTTTCCATCAAACTGTGGTATTCCATTTTTATACAAATTGGTATTCTCTATGATCTACCTTCAGTAGTTAAACTGATTTCTCAATGAACCTGCTCTGATACCAATTGTTGGTTTACTGAGAGGGGAGGTGAATCAGTAATAGCGTAATTATAATCATTTTTCTTCAAATAATCCAAGTGTTATATCAATGTATAAGTATTATCCAATAATGAACAATCACAAACATACACAGTACACCAGTGTTTTATGTGGAAACCCAAATCAGGAGAAAACAACGTAATTCTTTTTCTTATATGTCTTGAAGAATTACATTCATTGGAAGCACCAACTTCCTTTGTTTTCCAACTGCAACTGGAAGGAGGCTCCAACCCCCTAGTTTCTCAGGCTACAACCTGAGGAAAGCTCCAACTCCCCAGTTCTCTGGCTACAACCCCTTGTGTTCTCTGGCTACAATCACCTATCCTTACCCCATCCAACTGCCTTGAAGTAGAAGTAGAATGATGGAACCACTGTCACACTATCAATGTGAGATATACCATTATAAACATGTACCAATAAACCTCAACCATGCATCAACCTGTACCTCAACCTGTAATCAACCTATACAATAAACAAGTGCATCAACCATGCACCAACCTGTACCATAAACAAGTGCAATAACTATGCACCAATTATGTACCAATAATGTGTCAAGTACTCATCAACTATGAATCATCAATATGTACCAACATCATCAACTATACACCTCATGTATGTGCCAACTCATCAACTATTTGTCTCAGCCATGTACCCAACTTATACCTCAACCAAAAGACCTCATGAATTTCATCATCTAAATATGATTTGTAAATCTATAATAGACCTGGTGTATATTATCACATACCTTCAAACCTTCCTTAACTTTAACAACAAGAGACTAGCATTTTCATCAAACTTTTCTTTTGTCTCACATGACTAGTTTTGGATTAGTCAACAACTCTAAATTGAAATAATCATAACTTTGTACCTGTAATGAATAAAGCTATGAAACTAATAAAAAAAGTTCTTTAGTGTGTTTTATGCAATTCCTGCAGGTTTCACTACTTGGAACCTCTTAGAAAAGACGTTATAGAAAAAATGGCATACCTTGCTGAATTTTGGCTTATTCTAGAGAGTGACCGCGTAGACCGTGCCCCACACAAAATATTTATTGAATCGATCTGAAAATATTACACAAATAACTACAGACTGTACTATAACCAACACATTTTGTCTTACTAAATTTAGATCTGTTATGAAGAAGTTATGACGTTTTTACTGGAAACACCTGTTTTAGACTAGTTTCAGTACTAGCTACAAACCCTATTTTCCACGGAGTGTAACTCCAAAAATACAACGACCCACAAGATGAATTTTTTACCACAGATACTTGGATATGTTTTCTCAATGGAATAGAAATTTCACAGTCTGAATCATTATATAGAAACATTTATAGAAAAAATGGTGGGATGACCTGTAAATAACATATCTTAGAAAGCACCATCAAAAGAATTTATCCTTCCTTGAATTCTGACCTTTTTTTCATCACATTCCCTCAGAAATTCGGCTTATATATCCTTTGGTTACCTCAGAAAACTATAGATATTCAATATGCTCAAGTGTGTGTTAAATGAGATAATCTTTCCTCTTATTTATACTCTCCAAGTAGCTTCCTTAAAAACATCTTGTAGGTCACTTTGCCCACTTTCCTTATTTTAGGGTTAACCCACTTCTAATTTCTCCATTAAATTTATTATTTAAATAATTTATTTTGTATTCACTTTGAATTATATTTCACTCATCACTTCACTTTATTATTTACCTTCTAAAATATCTTAAACCACTTTGACTACTTTTACCTTTTGGGGCTTCAAGCCAACACATGAGGGTCCTCCAACTTCGTAAGACCATAACTCTCAAACCATGAGGAGTTATGTGACGTTCCGCATACCACCAAAAATGGAATGACATGTAATATCCATATAGAATATTATATATCAAAACTCATACCATTATCCATCAAACAAACTTGGGTCCATTATCCAAACTTGAGTTCTCCAACTTCACATGGCCACAACTCTCTAACCGTGAGGAGTTATGTGATGTTCCACATACCACTGGAAATGGAATGACATGTACTATCCATATAGAATATTATTACCTTCAAATATATTAAAACTCATACCATTATACATGAAACAACCTTTGGTCCATTACCTAAACCTTTCTGCTACGGAACTTTCTTCAAGGGTTGACATCAATGACAACCAACCTTAAACACCAATATCCCCCTTTGGCATTGATGGAAACACTTTGATGCAATACTGAAATCATATCACTCATGCTCCCCTTGGGACCATACCTCTTTCCTTTGCATCTGATAAATCTTCTCCCCTTGGAACCATGCCTCTATCTTCTGCATCTGATAAATCTCTCCCCTTTTGTCATCAATGCCAAAGGTATCATTCCATCTAGGGATGCTCCCCCTAACTGAATTGTCCTCTTATGGTGCTTCCTCCTGTACATCTAAGACATATAAGATAAGCATTCAAAAATAATTCAAAAAACATTCATTTTGGAGTATAAATAACTCCAAGTCTTTGGTGAAGATATTCAAAGGCTTCCCATGGAAGTGGTTTTGTAAAGATGTCTGTCACTTGTTCTTTTGTGCCCACATACTCAACTCTGACGTTCTTTTTTGCAACTTGTTCCCGTAGAAAGTGATACTTGATTGGAATGTGCTTCATCTTGGATTGCATCACCGAGTTTTTTGAGATACTGATGGCACTTGTATTATCACAATATATTGAAATGGGCTCATCATACTCGACCTGTATATCTGTCAAAGTTTGTTTCATCCAAAGAACTTGTGTACAACGTTGCTGCTACAATATACTCTGCATTGACTATAGATAGAGATATTGATGAGCTTTTCTTGCTTATCCATGATACTAAACACTCACCTAAGTAGAACGTCGCTCCACTGGTGCTTCGTCGGTCATCAATACAACCTCCCGAATCTCTGTCTGTGTAGGAAATTAGTGATAGATCCTATCCTTTTGGATACCATATCCCAAACTCTTATGTTCCTTTGAGATATCTGAAAATATTCTTTACTTATAATACATGTGATTCCTTTGGTGTTGCTTGAAATTGTGCCATCTGTCCAACTACCTACATTACATCCGGTCTGGATGCTATCACTTACAATAGGCTTCCAATCATTGACCTGTATTTCCTTTGATCTGTAGACTTCGAATCATCATCTTTTCTCAACTTGCAACTGGTTTTCATGTGAGTGATAACTGGTTTGCAATCTTCTATTTTGAACCTCTTTAGCATTTCTTTGATATACTTGGTTTGAGAAATAAAAATTCCTTTGTTGCTTTGACATATCTGAAGTCCCAGAAAGAAGGATAGTTCTCCAAGTAGCAAAATTTCAAATTCTTTCTGCATAGCTTTTGCAAATTTCTGGCTTAACCTGTCATCATCATTACCAAAAATAATATCATCAACATAAACTTCAATCAATAAAATATTAACTTAACTTACCTTGATGTAGAGGGTTGTTTCATTGATTCATTTTCTTCCTTTGATTCTAGTCTGCCTGTTTCATCAATTGTTACGTTGATGCTTTCCACAACTTTGTTCAATATTAGATTGTAACACGTGTATGCTTTCCTTGTACTTGAGTAACCAATAAGTACTCATTTGTCCAAGCGAAATTCAAACTTTCCTATTCCTCCATATTCTCTTTTGATATAGCATTTGCTTCCAAAAACTTTGAAGTTGTTTACATTTGTTGGTCTTCCTTTCCATAGTTCGTAAGGCATTTTGTCAGTGTTGCTTCTGAGCATTACTTTGTATGCATTTCCTGTGTCCAAAAAATATATGTCAATTTTGAATCCATTAGCATTGTTCGATCCATTTCCTATATTGTCCTGTTCTTTCTTTCAAGAACTCCATTTTGTTGAGGTTTCCTAGCAACGGAGAATTGCCTTTTTATTCCATGATTGCTACAGTAGTTCATAAATTTCTTTGAGATGAACTCCTCCATTATCAGATCTAAAACATTTGATTCTTGAGTCCATTTCATTTTCAACCATTTCCTTGTAGATCTTGAAGTTTTCAAAAGCTTCTGAATTATTCTTGAGAAAGTAAACTGCGGTCATTCTTATATAATCATCAAATAATAACATAAAGTATCTCTTACCTTTCAAGCCCTTTATTGTAGTTGGTCCAACTAGATCAGTATGCACAATTTCCAGTGGTCTTGTTGTTGAATATTCCTTTGATTTGAACCTGGTCTTTTTTTGCTTTCCTTTTTGACAATGCTTGCATAAAGTGTTAGTTGGTTTCGTGATCTAGGGCATTTCTCTGACTGCTTCTCTTTTGTTGACTTTGACAAGGTTATCAAAATGCATGTGACCCATTCTTCTATTCCATAGCTAACTTTCATCTTCCTTTCCTAGAAAACACTTTTCATTTCCAATTTTATTTAACACATATATGTTGCTTGAAGTTCTTGCAGCTATAGCAATCAATCTCCCTGAGCCTTATTTTCTTATCTCGCACTTATGTGAATCGAAGGTAACTTTATGACCTTGGTCACACATTTGAATCACACTTAGAAGATTATGTTTCATATCTTCTACAAGTAGAACATTTTCTGCCTTTTCATTCTTGTTCCCAATTTAGACTGTGCCTTTTCCAATGATTTTGGCTGAATCATCATTTTCGAAGGAGACTGATCCATCTCTTTCCTTTCGTAATGTAAGAAACTTGTCTCTATCACTTGTCATGTGTTTTGAACACCCACTCTCAACATACAAACCACATTTCTTCTTCTTAGATTGTAGAACGAGTGTGCATTCTTCATTGCTATACTGATATTGCTTTTGTATCCATGTCCTTTTCTGTGGTTCCTGTTTGTGACCATTGTTATCCTATTGAGGTTCTTTAGGAGGGATTGTCATTCTGCACTCTTTGGCCACGTGTCCAAAATTGTTACATTTGTAACATTCCACTTCATTGCTCAAAGATTCAAACCTGTTGTAACTTCTTCTCTATGTTTCACTAGGCCTTATTGAATAACCCCTTTGTGTATAACTCTCAAAGTTGTTGTTGTTCTTGTTGTTATCTCTTCAATTCACAACTTTATGTCCAAAATTATTACATGCATGACATAAACCAAAAATATAGTTTGATACCTAGGAGTTGAAGATATTCTGAAAGAAGGTGCTCTTATGAATCCTTCTTCTTCTTGAGGCTTATCTGTCTGTTGTTGGTTCTGAAATCTCAATATTCTCAGTGGAGGAGTGTCCTTGTAGTCTTCCTTGTATATCTTCTTATCCCCTTTGATTGTTTCTGCATAGATTTTTGGATATTTTTATTGCTCTGTTGTTTTGGAGCTTGATCCCTTTTCTGTTTGATTGTATCCAAGTCCGGTCTTGTCAAAATGAGATTTTTGACTGTTGATAATGTCATCCAAAACTTTTGAGCTATTCTGCATACTTTTATTTTGAATATCCTTTCTTAGTGTGACAAACTCTGCTTCCAAGTTTCCAATGATCATGTCCTTTTCTTCTAGATGTTCTTTGAGTGCTTCTTCAATTATTTTATCTTCTTCTATTTGAACCTTAAATTTTGTAATCATTTTTTTTGGTTCTTGAGTGTCTTCTTTCTTGTCTAGTTCTTCTTGTAGTTTCTTATTTTTCTTCTTTTCTCTTCAGATAACTTCTATGACACACATTAATTCTTCTCGAAAGTCAACTTCCGCCTCTTCAGTTGCTTCTTTGACTTCTTCATATTGTTCTTTCACTTCTTCATATTCTTCTTCGGAGTCTTCTTCATCAGAGTCTTCTACTGCCATGAATAGAAGTATTCCTATCTCACTGTCACTGACTTCATCTTCATTTGATGACGACATGTCTTCTTTGGTGCATAATCTTTTCTTGAAAACTTTATTTGTATTTCTTTTACCTTTATATGTTTGTTTGCCTTTTGAGTAACCTTCATGATTTCTCTTTTTCTTACGAAGACATTTGTTAGCAAAATGACCAATACTATCACTATTAAAACAAATTAAAGGAAGCTTACCTCTATACTTACCGTTGGTTCCCTTGTTCAGTCTTTTGATGAAGTTGGCCACTTCTTCATCATCTTCCAAGACATCACTATTGCTGATATATTCTTCTTCTTCCTTTTTATTTTGCCTTGATCTTTTGGATGCTTTGAAGGCTTCTTCTTTTACATCTGGATTTTCCTGTTCAGTTCTCATTTCATATGCTGTGAATATTCCATGAAGTTCATCCATTCTTTCTTCTAGTGTTTCTATCTTATGGTTGAATCTCATAGGAAGAGATCTTAGTACCTTTTGAACAATTACAGATTCTTCAATTTCTTCTCCCAATCCTATGATTGCATTCACTGTTTCATCGACTCGTAAGAAGTAGGCTACAATATCGTTATCTTCCTTCATTTTTAGTTGTTCAAATTGACCTCTGTAAGTTTGAAGCTTTGTTGCTTTGACTTTTGTATCTCCTTCATAAATATTTCGAAGCTTGTCACAAATCTCCTTAGCGGATTTACAATGTGCAACTTTGGGAAATACCATATTACTAAGACCAAGTGCATTTGTGGCTTTGGAATTATTCTCACTGAGTTTTACTTCTTTTTCATTTGTTGGTGGATTTGTTGGTTTTGTGTATCCATCTACAATTGATTTTCAAACATGAAATCCCTGTGCCTGTATATATGTCTTCATCCTTATGCTCCAAAAAACACACTTTTGTCCATCAAACTATGGTATTCCATTTTTATACAAGTTGGTATTCTCCATGATATACCTTTCAGTGGTTAAACTGATTTCTCAAGGAACCTGCTCTGATACCAATTGTTGGATTATTGAGAGGGGGGGTGGATCAGTAATAGCGTAATTATAATCATTTTTATTCAAATAATCCAAGTGTTATATCAATGTACAATTATTGTCCAATAATGAGCAATAAGATATTAACAATCACACACATACACAATACACCAGTGTTTTACATGGAAACCGAAATCGGGAGAAAACCACAGAATGTTTTTTCTTATATGTCTTGAAGAATTACATTCATTGGAAGCACCAACTTTCTTTGTTTTCTAGCTGCAACTGGAAGGAGGCTCCAACCCCCTAGTTTCTCAGGCTACAACCTAAGAGACGCTCCAACTCCCCAATTCTCTGGCTACAACCAGAAGGAGGCTACAACGCTCTATGTTCTCTGGCTACAACCAGAAGGTGGCTAGAACCACCTGTCCTTGCCCCCGTCTAACCACCCTGAAGTAAAAGTAGAATGATGGAACCACTGTCACACTATCACTATGAGATATACCATTGTAAATCTGTACCAATAAACCTGAACCATTCATCAACCTGTCCCTCAACTTGTAATCAACCTGTACCATAAACAATTTCATCAACCATGCACCGACCTGTACCATAAAGAAGTGCATAAACCATGTACCAACCTGTACCATAAACAACTACATCAACCATGCACCAAGTATGGACCAATCATTTTCAAGTACTCATCAACTATGACTCATCAATATGTTCCAACATTATCAACTATACACCTCATGTATGTGACAACTCATCAAGTACTTGTCTCAACCATGTACCCAACTTGTACCTCAACCAAAAGCGCTCATCAATTTCATCATCCAAATATGATTTGTAACTCTGTAATAGACCTAGTGTATATTATCATGTGCCTTCAAACGTTCCTTAACTTTAACAATAAGAGACTAGCAGTTTCATCAAACTTTTATTTAGTCTCACATGACTAGTTTTGGATTAGTCAACAAGCCTAACTTGAAATAATCATATCTTTGTACCTGTAATGAATAAAGCTTTGAAACCGATAAAAAATGTTCTTTAGTTGTTTTTATGCAATTCCTCCAGGTGTCAATACTTGGAACCTCTCAAAAAACAAGTTATAGAAAAAATGGCATACCTTGTTGAATTCTGGCTTATTCTAGAGAGCAACCTTGTAGAGTGTTCCCCACATGGAATATTTATTGAATCAATCTAAAATTGTTACAAAACATACTACAGAACGTATGCTAACCAACGCAATTTGTCTTACTGAATTTGGATCTGTTATGAAGAAGTTATGACGGTTTTACCGGAAACACCTGTTTTAGACTAGTTTCAGGACTAGCCACAAATCCTATTTTCCACGGAGTGTAACTCCAAAAATGCAACGACCCATTAGCTGAATTTTTTACCACAAATAATTGGATATGTTTTATCAATGGAATAACAATTTCATGGTCTGAATCATTATAGAAAATTTTTTATAGCGAAAATGATGAGATGACCTATAAATAGCATACCTTAGAAAGCACCATCAAAAGAATTTATCCTTCCTTGAATTCCAACCTTCTTTTCATCACATTCCCTCAGAAATTTGGCTTAGATATCCTTTGGTTACCTCAAACAACTATATATATTCAATATTCTCAAGTGTGTGTTAAATGAAAGATCCTTGCCTCTTATTTATACTCTCCAAGTAACTTCCTTAAAAACATCTTCTAGGTCACTTTGCCCACCTTCCTTATTTTAGGGTTAACCCACTTCTAATTTGTCCATTAAATTTATTATTTAAATAATTTATTTTGTATTCAATTTGAATTATATTACACTAATCACTTCACTTTATTATTTACCTTCTAAAATCTCTTAAACCACTTTGACTACTTTGACCTTTTGGGGCTTCAAGCCAACATATGAGGGTCCTCCAACTTCGTAAGGCCATAACTCTCAAACCGTGAGGAGTTATGTGACGTTCCACATACCACCAAAAATGGAATGACATGTAATATCCATATAGAATATTATTATCTAAAAATATATCAAAACACATACCGTTATACATCAAACAAACTTGGGTCCATTACCCAAACCTAGGTTCTCCAACTTCACATGGCCATAACTCTGTAACTGTGAGGAGTTATGTGACAGTCCACATACCACCGGAAATGGAATGACATGTCCTATCCATATAGAATAGTATTATTTTATAATATATTAAAACTTATACCATTATACATGAAACAACCTTTGGTCCATTACCCAAACCTTTGTGCTATGGGGCTTTTTTCAAGGGTTGACATCAATGACAACCAACCTTAATCAACATTGTTAAACCCACTAGTGGACCCATATGGCCCATGAATACATCTATAATGCATACTAACATCACCAAAATATAATACAAGATACGTGCATGTTGAGATAGAAACAACCCCCCATGCCTTTAACTCCAACATTTGATAAACAACATGGGGCTCCTTCTTCTTCTTTAGGTGTTTTTGGACTTTCATGGCCTTGGTGAGAATCATTGTCCTATATTTGGAAATGTTTTTTTTCTTGTGAACTTTCCCTAACTCATTTACTTTGAATCTCACTAGGCTCTTTGTAGGAGAGCCTTGACCCTTTCCCTAGCCTCTAAGCAAGTTTTTACAGTTAGAAATTTTCTTGAAAAAAATTCTGATAAACTTCATTTAACACCTCAAAGAAAATCTTGCAATTGCATCGTGACGCACTTAAATTTTTTCCATACGACATAGCATGTATCACATGAATTTTCTTCCCATGTGACATAACATGTCGCAAAGAAGTTTACTTGCATGCGATATCGCATCACCAAAATTTTTCCTCCTCTGCGAAATGTTGCACCAATCTTTGCTTCCATGCCATACATCACATTGCAACAAAAATCTTTTTGTGCAACATATTGCAACCCCAAAAAATCCCTTTTTGAATTGTCCAAAATTTTCCTCACTTGCAACAAGGAGAATTTCCAAGTAAAACTTTTCACCAAGGACAACTTCCTTTTATTGCATCATCAAAATTTTTCTTCCCCATGTTGTTTCGTGCCTTAAAATTTTTACCATTTGATACATCATATCACAAAAAGTCTCTTCTTCTTGACTTTTCGCATAGAAATTATTTTTGTGTGATACATTGCATAGAAAAAAAAAAAAATTTGCGGCACATTGCAACTCTTGCAAAATCATTATCGTGCGACGTTTTTCATATAATTTTTGTACATACTATACATCACATTTCAAAAACAAGGAGTCCTGCAGCCATGGAAAGAAAGAAGCCTGAAACTGCACACCCAAAAACGACCTCAAAGTGCTGACCCAACATCATCAAATTAGCTCTGCACGCTAAAAAATAAGTGGACCTCAAAGCTCTGACCCAAGACACCGAAAAATAAGCAGCAATCCCAACATCTGCTACACAAAGCTCCAGAACCCACGAGGAGCACAAATACCCCCTAACCACCAAGGCTCTAGGAAAACCCTGAAATTGCATTAGGCGTTGAATGAACTAGCATGGATGGATCAGCTAGATCCAACCACAAAGAGGCATCTGAAAACCTTCGCGCTTAAAAGAGGCTGCAACATAGATCTGAAGCACCCACGATCAGTAAAAAATTGTAGTGCCAACAAAACACCCCTGACCATATTCATCGTTGGCGACGGCTAGGCAAAACCCAGTCTACAGCCCAAAACCTTATGCCTCCCACCATAAACAATGAACTCCATGATAGGGAGTCGTGCCAACACCAAGAACCATAGCATAGAAAACATGGCATGAGGGAGGAGGTGAATAGCCACTAGGGGACACCTCAGAATGAAGGAGAAAACTCTCTCAAGGTAAGACGGGGCATCTCCAGTGCGTGACCTCCAGATCTGAGACCGGAAAAAATGAGAATTAACGCAACCACCCAAAGAGACAATCCTAAAAAAAATCCATCAAAAATAACAGACATGATGGAAAAGACCGGGGTTCTACGACTAGGGTTTCCCCAGCTGCAGTGCCCAAAGTAAGATAAAAAAATCAACTCAATAAAATTATTTTCACTTTTCATACGATCATGGATTTCTTAATCGTACTTTAATTGATTATTTTCCCAATCAAATTCTTTTCAGCCCTGCATGTCTCTCCACCCAACCCAACACTGAATAAAACTATTGAATTTTCATTATTATATTAATATCTCATATCGCTTTTGAAAGTAACTCACCATTGGAGAAGCCTACTTAGAAGTAACTTCACCTCTTTTATAGGGAAGATTTAATATATATATATGGATTTCAATATTTCTTTAAAAGTCATAATATTAAAGTTGAAAATCATAATAATAAAGTTGTAGAGTTTTTCTCTCGATAGAACTTCGTCCCCCAATTCCACCCACGCTCCCTTCCAAAAACACCCCGGAATCCATCTTATGAATCAAATTTGCTAAAGTGTTAGACTATGTTTTTTAAAGTTACGTATTTAACAATTTACCATTTAAAGCCATCTTTCAATGTAATTGTGATATTGTTTTTTCCTCGTACTCTCTTCATTAGTCCCTGCCTCTCGCTAGGGGCTATAGCATTTGTTTGGCGGTCAACTATCGTTGATCCCCGGGTGGATTTTGTTTTATTAGTTGGTGTATTTTGGAGTTTCTTAGAAGATTTAACAGAGTTATGAAAAAAAAGTTTATTATTTTTATTATTTTTATTATTTTGAAAAACATATAAAATTTTTATGTTTTTTAATTTGGTAATTTGAATTTTCTGATTGGATCAGGGGTTGTAATGCAACTTAATTAACCCTTGTATGTTGAATTTTTTATCACTATTTATCAGACATTACAAATCATTTAAAAATTCAAAATTAAAAAAATAGCCACGTATTCTAATTGTTGCAATCGAGAAGGAATTGTTGCAGTCGAGTTTGCTGCAGTGTGGCTATCTGCATGCACACTCTACAAAAAATAGGATACCACCTATTTCATTTGTTGCATAAGAAAAAAATGTCTCTACAATAGAGGAGGCACCATGGGAGGGTGTTGTAAACGAGCACCTCATTTTGAGTATTGTACTACTCTTAGCCTCTCAAATCCCCATTTGGAGTACTGTACTACTCTGGAGAGACTCATCCTTTCTAATTTATCCTCATCATTATCGAAGTCCACAGAGTCTTCCATGGGAATTAATGAGAGGAATAACAAATTACATCCATTCAGATTTGAACCTTGACAGGAAAAAAGAGAGATTTGAATATAGACCGGGAGAAAACAATATTTGAAGATCTACTTCGGACATTCATAACCTTAATGTGCAACACATAAATATCTAGTTTTTTGTACCTTAACTATTTCTTCAAACTCTAATGAAAATATTAGAGTACATTACATTACATTACAAGTTCTTACCTTATAGTTCTCGTTTGGTCTGTCTGAAGCCCTTACTAGCTTACATAACTATAACTCTGTAGGAAGTCTTCCTCCTGTACAAAACTGTGAAAAAAAATGACTTCTAGTGTGGTCTGTCAGAAGCCCTCACTAGTTGTAGCTATAACTATGCAGGAAGTCTTTCTCCTATACAAAACTGTAAAAACAAAGGCTTGGGTTACCTGGACATGATTCTACATTGTTAGCACACTGGTTAAAAAAATGGCTTAGGTTACCTAGATATGATTCTCCATTGTGAGCACGCGGTGCCTTGAAGTACTAACTGTACCATTGAGTTTAAGAGAATCATATCCAGGTAATCCATCCAAGTTCATATGTCCCATAGCAGCCAATTCATGGATGCACCAATCTAGACTCACTCCCTTTGCTCATGCCCTCCATAAACCTTGTAAACCCCTCCTCTCCATTTGGATGAGAGGAGCCATAGCCTCGTCATACCATGTTCTTGGTTTTTAAACACTAGACTTACTCCCTTTGCTCAGGCCCTCCATAGACCTTGTAAGCCCCTCCTCACCCTATGGATGAGAGGAGCCATATCCTGGTCATGTCATGGTCTTGATTTTTCAAGATGAACTTTCAGGTAATCCCTTCTAGCTTCTTCGCTTATGCTCTGGGACTGGCTTATTATATTTCACTCTATGGATTAAGACCTTATGGCACTTGCTATACCTTACCTTAATACCGTTACTTTGGGCTAGTACTAAGGCTTCTGACCAAGTGGACTAAAAGCGAGCAAGGTAAAGTTAATCCCATCAATTATATTCAGTGCAAGATGAAAGATGGAAGCCATATAGAGTCATTGTTACTGAACAATGGGAGGCCACAGATAAGATAGGAGTTCGTGAGATGGTCGCAACTATGGCCATGGTCATTCTAGTTGGTCTATGCGAACGATGAATGCTTGCAGTCTACTCAAAGGTCGGATATCTATTCTTGAGTGGAGTGTTGAAATCGAAATAAATTGTTGTCAAGGGAAAAGGATCCCATGAAATTAAGACCAAGGTTGTTGTTCTTTGCCTCATCAAGAACGAGAAGATATTCGTTGCAATATCTAAAAATATGAATTCCATGTCTGGACATGAAGAGTGCCAAAGATATTCCATCAACAACATGACATTGATGATGTATCATGATTTGGCGGTCAATGAGATGTCTTGTGAAGTGCTACAAAACTTCGATCAGGAATTGGATTATCTATCTGACAAGATTTTCAACGGGCATTTTCTGACAAGATTATCGATTAGGAATTTGATTATCTATCTAATCAACAACATGGCATTGATGGTGTATCATGCTTCGACGGGCGATGATATTCCTTGTGAAGTGTTATAAAACTGGAAGCAGGAATTGGATTATCTATCTGACAAGATTTTCGAATCAGACCTGCAAGTCGATAACCCTATAATTTATGTTTGTGTTTCATAAGGTGATATCAAGTATTGAAACTTACAATTCCAAAATTGTGTGTAAAACCATGTCAAATTTGTAAGGAAAAAAATGGACTTGCTCCATCCATATAAATGTCCACATCACATGTGAACGCTGCAAATTCGTTTTTTTCTCGGCCAAATTTTGTTTGAAAGTAAAAACGAGCTCCAAAGGAAGATCATGTGATGGACAATAATGAAAGAGGGACATTAGCCAAGAAATGATAAGGTGAAAGATGGGCCACCACAAAAGACAGGTCCAATGATAACATAATATTCCCACGAAACTATACACGTGAGCTCTCCGATGAGTAGGGGAATGTCGCTTGGATTTAGATTTGTTGAATCTACAACTAGAGTGGCCACCGCGAAGACAAAGCACACGAGCATCACACAACAACTCTGTTATGGTCCATTCTTCCACTCTGAAAAGTAAACGTCCTTCAAAGCTTAGTGAGATGTATTCTTAGCTATATTCACTTATATAAAGAGAAAGAAACTCTCTTATCATAAAGTACTACGTACACCAAGAACATGGAAAAGACATTGAAATTTGCATATTGAATGGGATAAACCCTAGAAACATTAATACTAGTGGCGATATTGAAGGCATTGAAGCAATTGCAGAGTAAAATGATGTCAAGAGATCTGCTAGAAGATGGGTCCCAGTCAATCTGTCCAGGTGAGATTAACTAAACAACAAAGAGAGCCTGACTTTCTTCACCCTTTGGTGTTATTTCCTACAATGGCGAGTACGTCAGATACCCTAGTTTTTGTGTGCATCTCTCTCATTCCTCAGATTAAATTGTGTTAAACTATTTCACCAACGACACATATTCCGAGATGTGTATACTTGTCACAGTTAACCTTTACATGTGACGACAGTTGCATGCCAGCTTCCCTTTGGTTATGGCACGTATCCAGAACAACAAACTAACATAAAAAAACCAAAAAAGCGTTTTCCTGGGCGAATTACAAAGAGGATCTTGAATGCATGGACTGAAAGGTCAAATCAATAATTATGATGGTATGCTCTATGGCAATGTGTTTTTATGATATAAAAACTAAAAATCGTTGAGTGCTTATTCCACATGAGTTCCATACACCATTGTGTTTAAGAGAATCCCAAAAGCTAGAGCATCGTTGCTACCATCCTCTCACCAGCGTCTCATGTTCAATCAACCATCTGGCATGTCATTCTATGGTGTAGACGTCAAAGCCATGGGACGATCCAATACCAATCAAGAAATAGAAAGTAATTTGATACCGACACCATTCATTCACTATTTAAAAAATAGTGAATGTTAGTGCATACCCAGAGTTAGGTGTGAACCATTTAGTGCATGTTGAGATAGCTCTAAACATAGGATATCCAAAAATAGTTGCGGAATAGTTTTTCAAAGTGACATAATTAAAAAATAATTTAGGTTGAAAATTTA
>JZKD02S0524320.1:0-16691 GCA_000966675.3 Picea glauca
GATGATATGTTATATATTATATGATTGTTTATTATGATATGAATAATATTTTGTCAATCTAATGTGTTTTGTTATATATTTGTATATACTATTTATGTTTAAAGAGTTATATTGTTTACATTGTTATATATATATATATATTCTTTTGTTGTTTATGCATTGATTTGTTTATGAGTGTAAATGCAACGTTAATTGGATTTTCCATGAGAAGCCATCCCATTCTTGTACAAAGAATCAAACTAATCTCATATCAACACATTCATTAATCTTGTACATAAAATAAAATTAATTCCATATCAACATTGACTTTGCTTTCATTTCCAGGTGTATCTTTTCTTGAGGACAACTCTCTAAAGTGTGTTTCTTTGAAGTCTTTACGTTACATAATTTTCTCTAGATAGGGTTAATTAGGAGTTTGGTGGATTTACTCTTAAAACTAGTAAATTCCATTTTAGGTTAGTAGCACACATACATGAAGGTTTGAGTAACCTCATCCAACTGACTGATTTGAATGCCAGTGTGGGTAAATTCCACATTTACTTTTAGGTTGCATTACTTGTCCTTTAATCTAGTTGATTTAATTTAGTTTTCTTGTTATTTAGCGAAACACTACAGGAATAAGCCATTGAAGATCGGAATCTAACTCGGGAGACATGATCTTGCGATCCAGTGTTATGCTACATCTTGTAGTGTGAATTTCCATTTGAGCTTGTCCTACTTGCATTCATTACATTTTGAAGTGTGTTTGTCAGAAATAGGCTAGACTAGGATCCAATCATGCATTTCATGTGCCTGCACCTCTAAGTCTATGACTCCCTGGTTGATAATTTAATGTTGGTAAATTAGTGCATATAACTTACCCCACATTTTTGGCGTCGTTGTCGGGGAGGTGCTAAAGGGATTGAGGTCTAGGTAGGTAGGTTGCATTTAATTTACATAACTTGGTGGAGGACAAGACGATAAGACGAGAGGTAATAACCTATGCATCCACTTTAGTGGGTCTCTACCCAAACCCAGGTTTGTTCCTTTTGCAAGTGTGTTTCTCTTTCACAAAGTGTTTTTACTTTCCTGCAAGTGTGTTTCTTTTGATGAAAGTGTGGTGTGCTTTTCAAATTGTGCAATTAGTTTCTATTATTTCCTATGGTTTGCTTAAAATTGCTTTTTTGTTTGTTTGTTTGTTAATGTGGCCGAACTTGTTGGCATCAAGATTAACCTGTGGCTTGAGAAATCGTGACTCAGGGGCATCTAAGCTGTCAAAATCACCTTGGGATCGCACCCAGCCTAAGCCACACCAACCCTTAACATGGTTGGATTTTTTTGTCCACGCAGGTTTCGAACCGGTGACTTTTCAACACAGAGTGGCTTAACAACACACTCCGTCACCGACTGTCCTACACCTCGGGGACTTGCTTAAAATTTCTTTAAGTGTGTGGTTAGTTTTCGTTTTATTTTCCATCAAAAATATTTTAGGTGTTGTAAGAAACCCATGCGTTAATCCATGTATGAGACAAGACCCATCAACCAATAAGATGAATTCAAAGATGACAATGAGTTTGGAAGAACTCTCTCAAATCTTAGCAACAATTGGGATATGTTCTTCTCAAGAAGAGCACATATTGACAACAATCATGAACTTATATTCTTCTCCAAAAGACATAGAATAACCAAAGTCCTATGAGCCATGCCTACAAGAAGATTGAGAAACCTTCATTAATCAATTTGACCAATCTACCAAGGAGATCAAAGACTCATTGACAATATCTAATCAGGAGAAGCCATTAGAACCTAAGATTGAGGAGGATAAAGAAAAGAATACACATAGTGGTTTCAATGAAGAGGTGGACCAAGGACACCATGATTATATTGAATGTTGGTTCCAAGCAATTGTCATATTGCACCACCACTCTCCTCTTCGACAAATCTTCACATCATATTATTCAAAATTGTTGGTTCATCATGTTCGGGTGCTTATTAAAGTATATTGTTCAAACCTAAATGTGAGTATATTTATGATCTTGTTACGCACACGACTTCATTGGAAGTATTCATATACTTGAAAATGGGTCTTTTCTTAGGTAAGGTAGGACAATAAATAAATGTTGCATGTAGTTGGTAGTTTGGTACAACATCATTTTTTTATGTCTTTTTCAATAATTGTCACTGTCAGGCTGAGAAACTTATCTTAAGGGAGACCGTTGCCCCAAAATTTTTAATATGTTTTTCAGCTGATAGTCAGATCCTTTTCAAAATTTTCTAAATAAATTAGGCTATGATGATTTGTTGGAGTTTTGCAAGTATCCTCTTTTTAGTTGGATTGGGAGAACATCTTCATGACTTATGCAAGGAAGTAATTTCATTTCTTTTGGTTTTGTTGTTTCGTCAAAATTGTCTCCTATTTTGATCTTTTATTACTTAAGACTATTTTGGGACAACTGAATTTCATTTCCTATTACCCCCCTAAACTTTGTTTATTTAAAAATTGTTCTCTAACTTAATTATTGATATGTAACTTAAGTATTAATATACGCTTTCATTTCCAGGTGTATCTTTTCTTGAGGACAAATCTCTAAAGTGTGTTTCTTTGAAGTCTCTACATTACATAATTTTCTCTAGATAGGGTTCATTGGGGGTTTGGTGGATCTTCGCTTAAAACTAGTAAATTTCATTTTAGGTCAGTAGCACACATACATGAGGGTTTGAGTAACCTCATCCAGTTGACTAATTTGAATGCTAATTTGGATAGATTTCACATTTACTTTTAGGTTGCATTACTTGTCCTTTAATCTAGTTGCTTTAATTTAGTTTTCCTGTAGTTTAGTGAAACACTACAGGAATAAGCCATTAAAGATAGGGATCTAACTCAAGAGACGTGATCTTGTGATCTAGTGTTAAGCTACATCTTGTAGTGTGAATTTCCATTTGAGCTTGTCTTACTTGCATTCATTACATTTTGAAGTGTGTTTGTCGCCAATAGGCTAGACTAGGCTCCAATCCTGCATTTCATGTGCCTGCACCTCTAAGTCTATGACTCCGTGGTTGATAATTTAATGTTGGTAAATTAGTGCATATATTTTACCCCACAGTCTTAGATCGATATCCAAGCAAATTGTTTTTGTATTTGTTGTATTGGGTATGTTCTAAGTTAGTTTTAGAGCGTTCTTGGTGGGTGTTTTGAGGTAGCATGGCCCATATTGGTGGTTGGGTATGTTATAGGAACAAACCCTAAATTGTCTCGTCTCCAAGTAGTTAATTGACTCCTCAAATGGATTGATCTTCAGAGCTAGTAGAAATCTTGAATCACCATAACAAATATTTAATACACCAAGAAGATAACCAAGAAAGAAAAAGCTCCAAGAATTGACACCAAAACCTCAAAAGGAATATATTCTATTAAATGTAGTCACAAATAATATCCAACAATTCACAACGATTTCGAATGAGAGGAGAGACTCTAGTTATAGAGGAGGCTTCTACATCCTTCTCATTCTTTATTATTATTTTATCCCTAAAATTAGCCTAGGAGAATAAAAAAGAAGACTTGTCATCCATAGAAAGGAGACTAAGTCAAATCATAATCAAATGATGCCATATGTACATAAAACCCTCATGAGAGGGGGATGTCCCACAAGAAGAGGGTGTAATTTGCTCTTCTAGCTCAACATTGTTAGAGATATTACACACTCACCTAGGTAATTCGTTTTCTAAGGTTGATAGTCTAATGTTGAGGGCACTTCCATAAATGATAATATTCTCTCCTAGGAATATTCACCTACAAATTAGGGTGCCTCCTACTAAATAGGACACCTTCCCTCTTCAGTTCAGAGTCAATTACACCTCAATAACTAAGGAGATGATGTCTCGAGGCCCACATATTGAAGACATGGAGTGTCGAGAGCCAGATGAGCGGACATAACCTCTCTTCTTACCACACATTACCATTGATCGACATCAATAGAAACCATCACACTAACTTAGCACATAGAGGACAACAAGTCTTGCTTCATGAGGTAACTAGTCTGGTCTCATGGTAAGCATCATTTTAATAATTGAATCATTTGAACATGTTGCAAAGAGTCCTTTCTTGAATATGAAAATGTTTGCTTGGAAATTATCCCTTTTACCTCATTTCACCTTGGTAGTTGACATGGTTTCCTAGTAAGTGGGTTACCCTCGGAAAAAGGGTTGCTAGTAGGCGGTCTCTTTGAAGGGTCATCGTACCACTCCCATCCATACTTTCCACTTTCCACACTTCTTCCCTTTCGTTTCCTCATCCTTTGTTTTTTGGGGGGGCTTATTGAACCCAAGAAGAACCTCATTTCATGGGAAGAAGGGGCTAAAGGCCCAGAGGTGTTGTAGTTGGAAAAAGATAAGAGTCGTAGATTATCCTCTAGATGCTCACCTTAAGGTCCTAAGAGCAATGAAATGCTTCTCCATAAAAAAATGAGGACCTTCTAAAAAGGAAAACACGTAATTAATAAATGTCCCGCTTGTTGAGGGAATGCATTCGTAGTGTCTTTTGCTTTCCTTGCACATGACACTCAATGTTTTAGACCATAATAAATTAATGGAAAACAAAGGGCTTGTAAAAAAATTTCATTGAAAAGGAAGATGCAACACACCATCTCCAAAGGCACCCATAAATGAGACAATATGAGCCCTTGATATGTCAATAACCCCATGCCTAAAAGTCACACCCCCATCCACCTCATATTCACTACATGGATTAGAGAGGGTATTCTTGGGAAACACTCCTTTACTTGGGGATTGATATGTACAATAGGGCACCATGACATACCTACCATACTTAAATTTGCAAAGTTTTATAAGGTATTTGATCATTTCTTTAGTTTGAAAAGGGGGGATTTAATGCACATGTTTGGGTGGCTCTTTTATTAAATGTGGATTACTTGGCATGATACATGTGACTTGTGGAGTCTTGGAGGGTATACTTGTTTGTCTTTGTAGGGCCTTTCAATGTAAGCTATTCCATGGAGGATTCTTCCATTTCTACCTTCATGAGGGGTTGGAAACCCCAAGGATAGACGTCATACCCCACATGATGGTCAGAGGACCTTGAAGCCATTTTCACACTTGAGATGTTGGAAGTTGCATTTGAAGGAACTTGGACAACATTAGGTGATGACATCATATCCCCTTGCACTTATATGTTGTTCTTTGGAGGCCCAAGACATCATCTTCCAATCCTTGACGTCATGTGGAGGTTAGGGTTTAAGGGGCTTGATGGTTCCATAAGATAGATTATGTGTTTTGAAGAAGGAATATGCATGACATGAGACTCCAGAGCATGAGATATGGACACATGGCACATCACACAAGTTGTAGGTTGGGAAAATCCCAACCCAACCACCAATTCATGACAACTTAGAGAGAACCTACCCACTGTCACCTTAGGTAGGTGTTCCCATCACTTTAGAGGTGAGGTAATCACCTCAAGGGGGGAATCACGGTGACCCTAAAGGGGATTGAAATGAAAATTGAGACGTATGAACAAAAGCCCCTAAAGGTCAAGTTTCTAGATGGAAAAGGGAAATTGGAAAATATTCTAGAGGATTCCTTAAGGTTGTCAATGATTTGAGTAACGTGCCAAGTGTGAATACATGCCCAAGACACAAAGAAAACCAAGTATATGATATAATATGTTAGTTGGACAAGAAAGTTAATAAAACCCTAATTGCAACAAAATTCAATGATATATATCAACATATAGAAGATAATGAAGGCTTAAAAACAAGTGCTAAAAGTATAATTGAATAATCAAGAGACAAGCTAGTGAAAGCTAGTTTAACTCAACAATGATAAAAAAATACTTTAGCACAAAATCAAGGTTGAAACAAAAGCTTATTGCAGTGATATTTATCAGACTAATGGTTGTAGCAAGCCAAGCTTTATAATAGAAAAATCAGCCAATGAAAACCACTTCTAACTAGCTCATAAAGTGCGTTGGGGTTAGTAGTTTGTTAGGGTAAATTTATAGCCAATTCCTAGGGTTAGTTTAGGAGTTATCTAGGGTTAGAGAGTTA
The DNA here is from genome assembly GCA_000966675.3 of Picea glauca. Taxonomy (NCBI): domain Eukaryota; kingdom Viridiplantae; phylum Streptophyta; class Pinopsida; order Pinales; family Pinaceae; genus Picea; species Picea glauca. The sequence continues at coordinate 6,042 of JZKD02S0524320.1, forward strand.
GTTTTTTGCAGCCCTAATGGTTGTAGGTTAGTTTTGTAACAACCAATGAAAACCACTTCTAACTAGCTCATAAAGTGCACTAGGGTTAGTAGTTTATTAGGGTAAATTTATAGCCAATTCCTAGGGTTAGTTTAGGAGTTATCTAGAGTTAGAGAGTTAGTTTTTTGCATCCCTAATGGTTGTAGGTTAGTTTTGTAGGTTAGGTTAGGTTAGTTTGTTAGGGTAAATTTATAGCCAATTCCTAGGGTTAGTTTAGGATTTATCTAGGGTTAGAGAGTTAGTTTTCTACAACCCTAATGGTTGTAGGTTAGTTTTGTAGCAACAACAATATTTAGTGGATGAAAGAGGACGCCTCAATGAGGCAAGTAAGCTTAGGGTTCAAGGAACAACATCCAAGTGAGAGAACTTTAAAACTTGAAACTTTCACGTTTACCAATGCAACATTTTACTTCTCCAATGCAATGACTAGTGACTTTGATTATGGGTTAATGGGGTCAAGAGAAAATAGCTAGAGCTACTACCTCCTTGGGGGTATAAACCCTCTTAATCCCCAAGGCAAGTAACCTAGCTAGGGTTTTAAAACTAAGGGGTATATGCCCTTATATTTCCTTAGCAAAACCATTGCAAACAATAAATTCTACGCTTGAAAATATGATGGAGCTAAAGTAGTGGTGTATGCACTTATACTCCCTAACTAGCCTTAGAAAAATCAACCTTGATGCTTGAATTACAAATGATAACAATAAGTAAAAGGCTTACCAATCCAAATAGAAATAATATGGACCATAACATGGAAAGATAACCACCACAATAGAAAAATAATGACTTCCAAAGGCTAACGCATCATCATCATCAACTCCACAATCAAAGAGAAACCATATCATAGCACAAGATAGAAAAAACCCTCAAGGGTAGTGAAAATTTTAGTCCAATACTTTTTACAATGGGAGAGTTATTATTCCAAAATGAGATATTATGATCTCTATTTATACAAAATGTCACTCACATAGTTTTTCCACATTAGAAAGGGTAAAACATAATATAAGGGGTCCACAACCCTTATCTTACCCCTTGCAACAAAGTAATATTAAAAAAATCACTTTTACACAAAATAAAACCCTAAAGTAAGAAGATGTCCTCCCTTTAGGGAGACGTTTTGACACTAGGAGCAAGTCATTGGAGTTGGGGATGCATAGTTAAGCCTCCAAATACCACATGCCAATAATCTAAATCATCTCCTCATGGTCAAATCCTTCTTCCCTTCAAAACGTCCAAGTGTCAATGAGCAATGACTTCACCACCAAACTCTATCCCCTCTAGGTGACGTCAAGCCTCCAAAGACAACGTTTTTCCTCTCCTAGGAAAAAACATTTGGCATGTGAGGGCTACGTCATGTCTTCTAGGTTGTCTTCCAGGCCTCTAAAGGTTCGTCTTTGTCATTCGACATGTTGACCCTTGGCATCCAACCTGTGGACTTGAAGCCCCAAGGAATCCCAAGTTAGGCTTGTTCTTCCAAAATTGTCCACCAACTAGGTCCTGCAAAGACAAATAAGCACACCCTCCAAGGATCTCAAGACATAATATCATGGTGAGTAAATCAAATCAATAAATAAGTCACCTAATCATGTGCATCAAATATTACCCGGTAAAGCAAGTTAGTGCACAAAGACATTATGTGAATTGCCAAGCTTGGATATGGGAGGGTTGACGAGGTGTCCTATTGGGTAGATATTTTCCTAGATCAATGAGTGTTTCCCAAGTGATCCCTCTCTAAGCCATGTGAAATAGATTAAGTGGTTAAGGATCAAGACTCACTGGGCATGGGATTCATGACATATAAGGGGTTGTAGTGTCTCATTCATGGGTGCCTTTATAGAGGGTGTGTGGCACCTTTGTTTGCAATGCATTTTTTCCAAGCCAATTCTCTTGCCATTCTTTATTTCTTTCATGTTTTAAAGGACAAGTTGAAAGCCACTATCATGGCGTGGTGTCCAGATAATGATAGTGTCACTCACAAATACCTTGTGGAAATGGGAAGGTTGGCTTGTGATGAGACCCCCTTTCTCTCAGTTGTGCAACTGAGAGCCACTACCCTGGCTTGATGGCCAGATGATGGTAATGTCATACTGCTAGATACCCATGATCATTATAGGTCATATCATGATGAGACCTCCTATCCTCCAACTAACCCCCTAAGCATTCATTATCATTTATCCTTGTAGGTCCCCCTTTTCTTACAAATAAGTGTTTCATTGCTTTTTTGGGGGATCCCCGAGTGAAGCATCTGAAAGGTCTATATATAGGATTTTATCTTTTTAGCCAACAACAACCCCTATGGGCCTTCAAATCCTTCTTCCCATGGAATGAGGGACAACCCCTTCTTGGGTCAATACACCCTAAAATCCCAAGAGACAAGGAAATGGGGGTTTTAGGTGATGGAAAGTGGTAAGTATGGTTGGGAACAATACGATGGCTCTTCAAGGGAGTTCCTACCAACAAACCCATTCCTAAGGAAGACCACTTACTAGGGAACAATGTCAACAACCAAGGTGAAACGGGGCAAAATTATTAATGTCCAAGCATATGTCATGAAATATAAAGTAGTCTAAGATACAACATACTCAAAATGCCTCAAATATTGAAATGACACTCACCATAATCCCTGACTTGTACCTCATGGAGAAAGGCCCAATTCCTTTCAGAAGATAACTAGAGTAGTGGATGCCATCTGAAAATCCTAACCTATGTGGTGGTGAGAAGGGTATCCATTTTTCCAAGTGGATATTGTTGGTCATGTAGTCTCTCGGCACTCCATATATGCAACCTGAGGGCCTCGAGACATGATCTCCTTATTTATCCCAAAAAATGGGGATAACATTTGGCTCCTACTTGGGGGCATGTGCTCATCATAGAGTGCATGAGAACTGCAACATCTCCTGGTAGACTCATGCCATCCAAAATTTAGACAAAAATATCAGATCATCTAGGGTGGTGCTATCACCCTTCATCCATATACATAAAAATCCAAATGAAAACTAATCTAAAAAAGAAAAATTTTGACATTCTCTCAAAAAATTCTAAACTAAACATGAAATCAATATGCAAGTAGAGAAAAATGAAAAATGAAATGCATCTAAACTAATATGAGCAATCAATATGAAAATGCAAGGAGAGCAAGATGACCTACCTACTTTCCTGGGGCTTGGGACCTGAAGAAGTCATGTTACCTAAACATAAGGATGGAGAAGAGATCCATCCACTGGTAATGACATCTTTCTTCCATCCAAGGATGTCAAATAGTACTTTTCTTTATCAAAATTCTTCTTGACGACGTAAGGGCCAAGCCATGAGTTGTCATCTCTCTGGTCATACGTGGGCTTGCCCTTTCTCTTGTCCCACATGACCGCAATACTTCCTTCATTGAAATTGATGCAAGGTATACTCTCAATGTATGATATGAAGGAGGCTCTGTATTGACCATCCCTTTGATGGTTTTTTCATGTTCTTCATCTTCTTTTTCAAAATATGGATAGACCCTGACTCTTTCCCATGGTACTTTGCAAGTTTCTCTCTGTATTCTCTGTCCATGGGAGAAACATATCTATGGATTCTTCATGTAGGAAGGGTATCTCAGATGGATCATACTCAATAACTTGTGGAGGCACATCATAATCATGTTTACTGACATAATTAGGGCCACTCAGATCTATCACATGTTTATCATTCTTTTCCCGGCTATGCAATATCTCATACGTGCCATCTCCCGCAGGAATATATGCATGAGTAAGGCTCATGATAAGGAAACCACCAAGGACATAAGACTAGGTCCTTGATAAGAGCATCCCCCAGGCATCTGAAACATCGATCACTACTATGTCCATGAGGATGCTGATATGTGGAAAATCAATCAGAAAAACCTCAATGTCCTCACATACCCCAAAAACCTTGACCTTTTTAGAGTAAGTACCACATACACTACCATAAGCTAGAGATGTTTTCAAACCAAGTTGTTCCATCATCTTTAATGACATGAAATTCACTGAGGCCCCAGAATCAAGCATGCAATTGTTCAAGTGGAGGCCATTCATGCCTAATGAAAGGTAGAAGGGAGGATTCTTGTCTCCTTGTCAATCGAGATACATAGTGTTCAAGATGATAGGAGGGTCTACCTTCTCGGTCGACACCTATAATACTTTCAAGATTTACTTTTTCACTGAAGGGATCTTACACATCTATGTCACTAGGACCATCATATTTAGTTTTCCAAACATGCTTGCAACATCTATATTCAACTGAATATCATCTGTAGGAGTTGGATTAGGAAGAAAATCATGTACTAGAGGTGGAGATGGTGGGGTCACCTTCTCTGCTAATGGAAGAGGAGTGTCAGGCTATGATGGAGGGGTTGAAGCTTTATTTCTTCTAGTGTAGGTCAAATATTTCCTCCTCATTAATTCCTTCTTCTGATCATCTGTTAACTGATTCAAGGCCCAGAGTCTCCCCTTTATTTCCCCTCATCTTCTGGCTTCATTGATCTATTCTTGTGTGACTTGTTCCTCTTGGACATGCAGATCATATCCATGAAATCCATATCGTCGAGATAATATTCATCTCATCGGGGGCATTCATCTTCTCTGTGAGGTTCTTGGCAAGGAAGGCAACAAGCTTCCATGTCAACCGTCCCAATTAGTTTCAAAGTATCCGGGGCCTTTGCCTCTTGTTGATGCCTTGGTTTCCAATATGTGGCATCTCTCCGCTGTTTGGAAAATTGAGGTCTAGAAGCAGATTGATTCCTCTCTACAGTGATCAAATGACCCATAATATGGTTTTGTACTTGGGTAAATTGAGTACTCATATGATCTATCTTCTGAGTCAAGAGGGCAATCAGATCAGGAGCATTGTTGTTGGAAACCTTAGTATTTGCTTCTACCTTGACACAAGAGTATTGAAAGGGTTCCACCCTTGAATCAAGGAGATTCTCTTCCATGTCAAAACTGTACTCTTTGGCCTATGCCAATTATGTGGGCTTCTTGTCCTTTAAAATGAAGCAAAATTTCCCTTCAAAAGAGTTCATATAAAGGAGACAGACTGATGAGGCTGTAGGATGGAATTCAATTGGAATCTGGTTGTACAACCTATAAAATCTAGTATTGAATTCCTTCATTATCTCATTCTCTTTTTTCTTTATCGGATTGAATTGAGCTCCATGTGTTCCACTGTCTTTCTTTGTTGACCAACTTCTCTTAAATAAGTTGGAAAAATCTTTGTAGGATGAGAGATGATTGTTAGGGAGGCCTCTAAACCAATCAAGAGCTTCTTCAGTCAATGATGAAGTGAATAATCTCATGGACACATCTTCATGCTCAATACCTGCATTGTCCATGTCTTGTCCCATGACATAAATATGATCCTTGATAGTCACTACATTATTTTCTGGGAACTTTGAAAACCACTTTAAGACTCTTTTGGCATTGTATTGGGGTATCCCTGGATACTGGACATGTTAAGGGGTTTGAATAGGTCTTTTTCCCAAGAGTAAGCCATTGGATAAAGGGGAAGGGTATCGTGGAAAAGGGTTTTGACAACAAGAGATTTGAGGGGATGAATTATTTGGTAGACCTTAGAAGGTTTGAACCTCCCAGGGGGAAATGGTTTGGAAGAGGAAGGGTTCTGGGAAGGTGGAGTCGCTAGATGAACTTCAATAAAGGTGGAAAGGGAACGTCCCTTGGGTGAAGTTTCCAGGAAATCTAGGTGAAAGGCTTTGGGATAGCTTTCCAAAGTGTCATTAGGGTTTGGAAGAGGAAGGGTTCTGGGAAGGTGGAGTTGCTAGATGAACTTCAATAAAGGTGGAAAGGGAACGTCCCTTGGGTGAAGTTTCCAGGAAATCTAGGTGAAAGGCTTTGGGATAGCTTTCCAAAGTGTCATTAGGGTTCGGAAGAGGATTCAAAATCCTTCCCGACAACGATGCCAAAATGTTATCACACAAGTTGTAGGTTGGGAAAAGCTCGACCCAACCACCAATTGGCGACAAAATAGAGAACACCTACCCACTATCACCTTAGGAAGGTGTTCCCATCACTTTATAGGTGAGGTAATCACCTCAAAGGGGGAAATATCGGTGACCCTAGGGGGGATTGAGATGAAAAGTGAGACATATGAATGGAAGCCCCTACAGGTCAAGTTTCTAGAAGGAAAAGGGAAATTGGAAAAGAGTCTAGGGCACAATGTCAACCACCAAGGTGAAATGAGGCAAAAGGCATAATGTCCAAGCATATGTCATAAAATCTAAAGTAGTCTAAGATACAACATACTCAAAATGCCTCAAATATTGAAATGACACTCACCATAATACTTGACTTGTACCTCATGGAGAAAGGACTAGTGATTTTCAAAATCATCTCGTGTGGTGGATGCCATCTGAAAAATCCTAACCTTTGTGGTGGTGAGAAGGGTCTCCATCTATGTAAGTGGATACTATTGGCGATGTAGTCTCTCGACATTCCATATCTGCAACCCGAGGGCATCGAGACACGATCTCCTTAGTTATCCCAAAAAATGGGGATAACTGGCATGAAGTCACCATTCTAAGGGATTAACTTAATGTAATTTTATATTTTTAAGTTGTAAAGGCAAATAAAGGGGGTTGGCCTCCTTTTAATTTGTTGTTGACAAACTTATGTGGACAAATTGGTTTTAGATGACCTCATATAAATAGAGGTCATATCACTTTAATTTTATAATAACTTACTTGATAATTACATACATTCTTGGCTGAAATTTTTGCCCTACTTTGGCAACTCACTCCATCTTATCTCTTGTGCTTTTGGATGCTTCTCTTGTCTATTGGTTGAAGGAAGGCTAGTGACTTCTCTTGATGCTTGTTTCTTGGAAATTGTGATGGAATATATTGATAAGTGAGGGTTTTTCATGCTACCTATTGGATTAGGTAAGAAATTGATGCAATTGTGTGTTTTCTTCTTGATTTCAAGGTTAATTTGTCAAACCCTTTGAGGAGTATAAGGGCATACACCCTCCATCAAAGATCTATCTGTTTTTGTCATTGAAAAGGATATTATAAAGGTTGCTACAAGGAGTAAAAGGGCTTACACCCTTGTAGATTTACCTTGCTAAGGTTTGTTTACTCTAGGGAGTAAAACGACTTACACCCCTAGAGAAGTAATAAACCCTAGCTTATAAATAAGATAATCCATAACCCAAATGATAAGGCACTAATATTTTTGCATTGGAGATTGAATATTGTGCATTGGTAAACATGATATCAAAGAGATTGAATTTTTCAAGTTTGGAATTTAATTTTACGTGCTTTAAGATTTATTGTGCCCTAAGGGCATCTTGATTAGCCAAGTTATCTATCTATTGTAATAAACATTTAGCTACAACCAATAGGGCTGCAGAAAACTCACTCTTTTATCATTCTTTACTTACTCTTCTACCAATGAAATTCACTTGTAAGACTTGGTAATTGTTCTACTGATTATAAGTTGTTGTTTGGGTGGTTTAATTGTTGATTTTAGTGGCTAGAATTTTCTGGTGTAGAAAAAGTTTACTACAACCATAAGGTTGTTACAACATCTTGTTGATAACACTTAAATAATAATTCTCTTTTCTATCAAAGTCTTGGTTTTATCATTGGAAGATTGTCTACTAATTGTTAGCTTTGTTTTCCAACATCACACACTTGACTTTGACTCTTTAATTTGAAGTTGTCATAAATTATTTATTGCTGATATACATTTCCATACTATTGCAATTTTGGGACATAAAGGTTCATTGATGATTCCCCATTGGTTTTGAGGCTTTTATAATCATATATTATCTTGTTTTGGTCAGGGCTAACATTATTTTGCAGGTACACTACCTTGGCAACTAATTACCATCTCACAAGATTCTTTCTCAATCCTCTTTCCCATATTTGACCTTGAACTACAGGGGCACTCTTCGATCACCTTCCATATTCCTTCCAAATCCTCCTAGGGTCACCTGTGAAGCCTCCCTTGTGTTGGAATTTTCCTTCACTAAAATGAGGGGGACATCTATTGAGGTGACAATGATAGTTGTTCCCAGTTGTGTCACACATTTGTGGCTTGGGTTGGGATTTTCCCAAACTACAAACTATGCAATAAATTTTTTGGTGTCGTTTTCGGGGAGCATTTTGAATCCTTTCTGACCCATAATGAAACTTGGCAAGTCTATTCTAAAAATTTTTACTCATAACTTTCTTGGCGACTCCATTTGAGGGAATTTCCCTTCTCACAACTTTTGATGAACTTCATACAAGTTTATTTATTGACTCCATTGAGGGAAGATACCCTTTCCATCTTCGATGAGCCTTGAGCTCATCTAGTGACTCCATTGAAGTGTCATTTCAGACAATGGAATTATGGCACCATGGGATGAACCCTTGCCCAGAACTTACTGTGTCTCGAGGACATTTTTACAGATGGAAGCGAAAAAAGTTTTTTATGAAGCTATTAAGCATATGATGAATCTTATAAGGGAATTATCCCAGGAATTTACGAATGAAAAACTTGATGAAGCACCTCTTACTGAAGATAAAGTCCCTACAAATGAAGAGATGCTTGAAGAATAAGTTTCTGAAGAAATTTACCAAGAAGACCCCGATGAAGTTTCTCATGTTGAATACCTAGACAATGCATTAGAAGATGAAGTTGTCTAACCTTGCGAAGAATTAATCAACTCCAATGATACAAGTGAATTCATGGAGCATCTCTAAGACACAATTGACAATCATATTGATGATTTCATATGTTTCCCAAAGGGTGGATGGGGTGTTGGTTGTTTCGGTTTTCATGGAGATCCCATCTGCGACATCAAGGGAAAATTCCAAATAAGAAATGTGGAATCCTTTCCTTTGGAAGGTTGTTTTTCATATATGGATGATCAAGATATTTGGCAGTTTAATTATGATATGATCACAAACCTTTTTCATCCACCATGGGATGGCTTGTTACAATTAACTTATGTTGAATCCCAACCATACCTTGGAAATTATCCTTTTGAGGACTCAAAACTATTATTTGATGAATATTTTCAACCATTTTTTTGCTCGAATTTTGATGGGCATGAGGATGTGGCTAGCTCAGAACAATCATAGACCCACACTATATAGAAACACCATTTTCATCTTATATATTTCGGCAGGGATTTGCAGACGAGGAGGCAACATATTCTGAATGTGGGAAAATATTCTTTCTTTAGACCTGAGATTGTCCCTTATCTAATCTCTCCTTCTCTAGGAAATCATAGGGTTTTCTTGGGATCTCTAATATCCTCTCAGTCTTCAGGAAGAAGTAATCATGCTACTAAGGGAGAATATGGGCCATCATCTATTTTTGGTATCCCTATTAAAATATGGGTGGATCAAGATTGTGGCCTTTCTTTCTAGCAAGATTCTCTCCCTCCCACCCACCTCCAAGAGTTGCTTTCTATGATTGATCACATACTTATTTATGATCATGATTATTAGGTGCTTGAATTATTTTTATTGTATTATGTGATTAAGCATAGGGGAAGATACCTTGATGAGATGATCAATTGGTTGTACAATTTCACTTGACATATTTAGGACCTGATTTCTACGAGCTTTGGGCCCCAGGTAAGTAGGTATGTCATTTTCTTTCTTGCATTTGCATTTTGTGTGTTCATCCTAGTATAGTTGCATTTGCTTTTGTATTTTGATTTACATGTTTCTTTATTTGCATCTATATTTTTATGATACATTTCTTGAATCATATTACATGTCAGTTAGAATTTTTTGAAAAAATGCAAAATTTTCCTTTTAGGGAATAGTTGTCAATTTTGAAACTTTGAAGTTTTGGTTATGTGAATAAAGGGGTGAGTGTGCCACCTTTCGATATCCCAACATGTATTGTTTAAGTGTGTGTATGAATAGGTCTTACTAGGAGATGTTGAGGTTCTCATATTGTACTCTACGATGAGCACATGCCCCCAAGTAGGAGCTAGATGTTACCCCCCCAAGCTAGTGGTAAATAAGGAGATGATGTCTCGAGGCCCACAGGCTGAAGACATGGAGTTCCAAGACACATATTAGTGGAGAAATCCCCTCTTCTTACCACACATCACCACTGATTGACAAGAACAACGTCCATCACACCAACTTAGCCCACAGAGGACACCATGTCTTGCTTCATGAGGTAACTAGTATGATCTCATGGTAAGTATCATTTTAATAATTGAAGCATTTGACCATGTTGCAAAGAGTCCTTTCTTGATTATGAAAACGTTTGCTTCGAAATTATTCCTTTTTCCTTATTTCACGTTGGTGGTTAAAATGGTTTCCTAGTAAGTGGGTTAACCTCAGGAAAAGGTTTGCTACTAGGGGTTCTCCTTGAAGGGTCATCGTACCATTCCCATCCATACTTAACACTTTCCACACTTCTTCCCTTTCATTTTCTCATATTTTGGCTTTGTTTTTGGGTTTATTGACCCCAACAAGGGCTTCTACCTCATTTCATGAGAAGAAGGGGCTAAAGGCCCAAAGGTGTTGTAGTTGGAAAAAGATAAGAGCCATATATTATCCTCTAGATGCTCTCCCTAAGGTCCTAAGAGCAATGAAATTATTCTCCATAAAAAATAAAGGACCTTTTA
>JZKD02S0524331.1:0-16691 GCA_000966675.3 Picea glauca
GTGTAGCGAATAAAGGACACCTACGATGATTTGGAGAAAGGAAAGCGAGGCTACAAGGTAGCCTCCATCCAAAATGGCACAGTGCTCCTAGATTTCTAGTTGATTGTTGGTAAGCTCGTCAAGAAGAACAAATCGACACAAGTCACGGAGTTCGTCATCAACCTCACGGGAAAGTGCGTCGAAGAGATGTAGATGAACTGAGCGAGCTACCTCTTCGACCAGTTGGAGCAAGAGTGTCATGAAGCGCAAGACCAGGGATATGAGTTTCACTTCAGCTGGTTTTTGATTCTCCATGCCTTCATCGCTTGGGAGATGTGATAGGAAGCAACCTTCCCTGAAGTCGAGTCGTCCAAAGCATTGGCCATGAGGCTCACTACCCTCTGGTATTTGAGCGACATGGCGAAGCAATGGAATTCCAATGCGGTGTTCCACACCTATTACTTACAATTGAAGAGGGACATTGAATCCTTCCCTCGAATGACTCTAAATACACTTCATAGTTTCAAGCCAATAGCGAAGTTCCATGAAGACAGGCACTTAATTTAAATCACTGCATGCGAAGACAAACATAAGGAAGAGATCCAATCCTATTACAAACTCACCGAGGAAGATATGGAGGAAATAACCAAGTAATGGCCTGCAGAATTCCTTGTATGATTCAAACAGATAGAACTCTCTGACCTCGACCTCATCGGAAGTCCTATAGTCACTTGAGAAGAGTATGATGGACCAGGCAGTAGCAAGAATATGAAGAAGGAAGAAGTACAGGAAATCCACAGTGCATCAGAGGAGAACACATCAGACTCACCTGAAGGGGGAGGAGGTGACGAAGTAGAAAAAGAAGAGGATGAAGGGGAATAAGACAATTAGGAACAAGGTAAAACAACACCGCCTAAAGATCCCTTTATGGAGATAGATACATCCAAGAAAAGAAAGGTTTCTCCAAAGAAACCCTGAGCGCGAAAGAAGTCATGCGCCAATAAGCCCCACTTACAGACTATACTTATGGTGGATGATATTGACCTCATCACCACAGTTGTCTCAGATACTTCCAAGGATATTTTGCAGTGAAGCGAAGCCAAACAGGAGACAATGTATGACTGGATCAAGGTAAATCTCAAAGGGGTCCAGCAGGCTCTTTATTCGAGCCACGTAGTGTCTACAGCGTCGTTGTCATCAGGGGGCATAGAAGTAGGAGATGAGCCTGGCCAGCTATGTAGAATAGCAGATGTGACATAGGCTCGCCTTCGTCGAGACCAGGAAGAAAAAGAGTAGGCCATAAAGGCATTGGAGAAAGCAAAGGAGGAAGCCCTAGAGTAGTGTTGGGTTGCGAAGCAAGAGAAAGATGACCACCAGGTGAACTTTGCATAGGATAGAGCACAGATCCAGAAGGATAACGAACAGTTTCTCGTGGAGAAGATTGGAGTTAAAGAAGAAGTCACTAGAGCACTTTGCTCTATGGCGGGCCTGGCACAGATGGAAGAGGAAATAGCTGAGAGCCAAGTGGGGAAGCTTTTTGAATCCGTTCAGTAGCTCCAAGCAAGAGTAGTAGAAATGGAATTGCAAGTAGTGTCGAGCACTCCGTAGGAAGTGCGATATCAAAGGGAAGAAACTACCTAGAGAACAATTGGAAGAATCAATGCATTGGCCTTACAATGCAAGCAACTCAACAATCAAAGTGTACAGACCTATGAGCGCCTTGCAAAGGACCTAGAACTAAGGACATTGGAGTCACGGCTCTAGGAAGAAAAGAAACAAGTAGCGACAGTACAAGAACAGTTGAAGCTATTGTCAGTGGTCGAGAGCTTGAAAAGGTCACAAGAAAAGTGTGTAGTTTAGCAGAGGGTCCATGCCATCCAAAGTAAAGTCATGGAAGTGACCCAGAGACTTCAGCCAGTACAGGACAAACCCTACACACTTTTTGAGGAGATCAAGGGACAAGGTGCACAGCTAGAACAAGTGGTGACCACAGTGAAACAATGCTTGGAAGGACCTATCACCGAGAAATTCATTCAGGAGTTCTCCGAGTAGGAGGCCCTGGAAAAGCAGCGAGTCAAGCCAAGCTCGAGGCCTTCGAAGAAGAGTTTCCCATATTAGATTGACTCAGGACAAGTCAGAAGTGAGTGTTGGGGGCCTGTTGGCCCTCGACCAAGTTTTGGAGAACCTTGGTCGTGTTTCACCATTTTTGGGACTTCGAAAGGCGGGTCGAAGATGGAGCACCCAGATGAAGAGAAGATCACGGGATCTTACCCCCTTTTTGTAGGATTTTTGGGTTCAGGGCTTATGTAACAAGTATGGGATGTCATCCCATGGGTTTACCCATGCTTAGGCCCCATTTGTAAATGTATAAATAAGTATTTGGGCATTGTAAGAGGCATCAGATCTAAGTTGTGTTTGTGCAAGATATGTAAAGGTTGCCAAGTGTGATTAGTTGTGAAGGCTCTGTGCATACTATGTGTTGAGAACTTGCAGATTTAAGTGCAAGTGATTGTAAGAAGGCTCTGTGTTGTGCTAAACTTGGGGAAGGAGGATCTGGCGAAGTGTGTGCAGATCTCATTTCCTATGCAGAGTTGGTTTTGTGGCTCAGTGCATGTAAGAAGATTGAAAGAAGATAATAAAGAAGAAGAAGAGTTGGTGGACGTAGCACCACGATGGGGGTGAACCACATATATCCTATGTTGTGATTTCTTTGTGTTATTGATGTGATTTATGCTTAGTGTTGAATATTTATGTATGTTATATGCATCTGATGTAGTAGATTACTTTTTAATAACATGAATGAATGCTATATCAGTTTGATTCTATGTGCTAAATGGTTAGATATGATTAGATCTTGTAGAATACTGTGATGTTCTGTAATGAGGGTTTTTTTCTGGGATGTGAATAAGGGTCAAAGACTAATGAACGTTAATTGCTAAGTGCTTTTTTAAGTATTGTGATCACAGATCTGCGTCCCAACTAGGTTGTAGATGCTTGAGTCCTACAACCCCCTGCCTCTACCTCCAGTGAGACTTCATCTGCTTCGTAGGTGTTGTCGAAAGGGACGGTAGTTAGGGTTTTGTTGGTGTGTTGTTGAAGTGTTGAACCCTGGGTCTTCCCCTGTACCAATAGATACCCATGGATGGTTGGTACTCTTCCCCCAACTTGAAAATCTAGCATCATAACTCTAGAATGATAATCAAAGGCTGGAGACATGCCCCCCCAAGCTTCATTTCATTCATCGACTTTGAGGTTGTCACCAATTTCTGTACTAGATGGAGAAAAATGATAAGGGTGGATGAAATGAAGGTTCAAATATGAGACCTAATGAAAGACTCGACTGGACATCTATGAGATCTAGCTAAATACTCGAGTCAATATCTACGACATCTAGTGAAAAGACTCAACTTGGGAGAGATGGTTGTTTCATTTTGTAACGAGCTTGATACATGAAAAGAACTATGCTCAAGGCTCCAGGTTCAATCCCTAGATTTCTGTTTCATTTTTTAGTGAGCTTGCCACAGAGAGGAAAACTATGCTCGAGACCTTTATTTCATTTTTTAACGAACTTTCCACAGAGAAGTGAAACTATGCTCAAATATTTTGTTTCATTTTTTAACGAGCTTTCCACAAAGAAGTAAAACTATGCTCGTGACCTCTGTTTCATTTTTTAACGAGCTTTCTATAGAGAGGAAAGCTATGTTCATGGGCCTCTGTTTCATTTTATAATGAGCTTTCCACAGAGAAGAGAAACTATGCTCGTCGTTCCGGGTTCAATCCCCAGATTTATGTTTCATTTTTTAACGATCTTGCTACATAGAGGAAAACTATGCTCGTAACCTTTGCTTAATAAAGGTTTCCAAGAGGATAATTCTCTGGAAGGAAACTATGTCAAGGGACAAAACTCAGCCATGGCTTCCATGAGATCTTCACTAGATGGAAGAAAAATGCTCTGAAAGGAACACATGTCGAGGGTCCCGACAGGGGTAAGGAGATCATTCTCTACTAGCCCTATCGAAGAGATCACCATGTCAACTATTGGATCTAAGTCATAAGAGGCTGAGATTATAGTGAGAGGCTCAGCTTCATCGGCAGCTGAAGGCATGGGATATAATGCCACATAATTGAACTATGGAGGGGGCGATACCATCTGCATATAAGAACTATTTAGGGAGCTCATTGGGTTGGTAATCAAATCAGGACCAACGCATGAAAGTTGATCAATAACCACAATTCTAACATCATGAGGGAAATATATCACACGAAAAAAAGTGGGCACGATAGCTTTCATGGCATAGACATAATCTCTCCCAAGGAGTAAATCGAAATCCAAGGGGTCCTGGACTACCATAACATCAATAAAGACAGTTATCCCTCCCAAAGTTACGGGAAACTGAGGAAGGACTCCTAAAGGGTGATTGGTTCTTCTGTTAAAAGATAACATATTCTGCATAATTGGTACAAGTTGAGGATAACCAAAATCTTGCCAAGAAATAGAGGATAAAATTATAACGGATGCACCCTCATCTATCAGTGTCTGAGGAATGTCCCAACCACAAAAATGTACTGTAATCTTGAAAGGAATGTGAGAGGGAATATGAGGTCCATTTAGTGCAACCCAATCAAAAAGGACAGCCTCATTACTTGGAGGGGGTTTCACGGGAGAAGGAGGAATGCCCCCCAACATGGTAGATTTTGTATCAACGAGAAAAACATGGGCAGTATCGGGTTTACTCTCTAGAGGGAGAGTAGGATCGACTGATGATGGGATCAGATCAACCACTTGGTTTTTATTCTCCAAGGGGAGAATGGGGTCGACCGATGGAGGAATCGGATCGACCACTTTAACACTCTTCAGAGGAGGAGTGGGATTGACCGATGATCTAACTGGAGCAACCACTTTGGGTTCACTCTTTAGATGAAGAGTGGGGATGATCGATGGATGAATTGGATTAGCTACTTTGGGTAGTGGTTCAACCGAGGATGAAACCAAATTGACCACCTGGTCAACCAGACTGACCGTGGATGGAACCGGATTGACCAGCCCATCAACTAATGATGGGTTGGGAGAAATCTTATGATAACCATTTGGAATTTGAAGCTTTTCCAAAATAGAAGAAGCCTCGTCCATATTAGGAAAAAGGTGAGAGTAATGATCACCTTCGCATAACATGCAAGGAAACTTGACAGTTTTCTTCTTCTTACCAACCTTAACATCACTAGTTTATGAGGTGTCACCAACATGTCTAGCAAGGGTCGATGATGTGGAAGACCACATTTCTAATACCTTGGGAAGACCAGGGAAATCCCTCAGAAAGTGGTCACACTTACAAAGACTACAAGGGAATTTGGGTTTCGGATTCTTCATTGTAGTCGTATCAACCTCATCAATGCTCCCACTATGATTAATGGTAATTGGTTGCTTGGATCCAACATCTGATGTAGTTGTAGGATTGGTCCCTTTCTGGTTCTTCTTCTTCTTATCTTTTGGTTTCTTCTTCTTCTTCTTATCAACCTAGCTACTCACTTTAGAGCTTTCACTAGGTGAAGAAGGAGAAAGGGAAGGAGACCTGATGGGTGAAGAATGAGAAAGATCGACATGAGGTTGATGTGTGGGTGGGGTGCTTACATTTGAAGCACTTGTTGCATTCGAGATTACTGGAGTGGAAAACAACCATACTAGTAACTCAATTGTGAGACTTGGAAGGCTCAAATTAGCGATGTAAGGAGGACCAACGTTTCCGTAAGAAGGAAAAACAAAAGGTTCCCCCAGAGTAGGGGTTTCTCCATTGGTATTTTTAGGAACTGACGCCATTAAACAAAGATCCAACTTAGATTCTGCTAGGGAAAATAAACAACACACACTAAAAATGTAGGAAGCAAATAAACAAACAAAACCTTCTCACAATGAATGCACTAGTTGGTGATGAAATCCAACGTCGTGGGAACAATGTAAGAAGGGGCTAAGATAGAGTGGGTGGAAAAGTTATGTTGACAACCTGCTTAATGGACTTACACCCTAGTGCAATCTCCCACACATAATCATAGGTATACTCTCCAAGGATACCAAGTGAGTTTGGCCAATGTCGATTCCAGGTACCGTTAAGACTTTCCCCTCCACAGTCACCTCGTGTAAAGACCCTAAAGAGATAGGCTACTAAGGTTACCAACTACAACAATGATTCTTGGGGAAACAGTCAACAGTCTAATCCATGTGCAAAGGCAAGGTATCTAGCCCGAAATCAACTCAAGAGCCTCCCACACATAATTTTGGGTATACCCTCAAGTGACCCCCAATAATACGCGCAATCTCTACACTAAAACCAACAAAGTAAGGTGAGTAACTATGTCGGCCCTAATGCGACCTCGTGATTGACCCTTGTGTTAGAAGGGCTTCCTGGGACAAAATGTACCAAGTGGATTTCACCACTCCCTAACTCAATATTCTATGTTTGTTTACATCTTTGGAAAGTTATCTTTCACACCTATTCCAAATCCCTACACCCAAAGCTAATGTAGGTTTTCTACTAGAAAATATAAAAATTTCTAATAAATTTTAGTTTAGTGCTTGATTTTTAAGGATGTTGTTTACTCAAGAGGACAATGGCGTAGACTAAATTATGTTTTTACTGACTCTAAACAATTCAAAGAAATGAGAATGCAAATATTTCACTTCGATGAAATCTATATTACGAGAAGGAGAACATGTTTATCATTCTCAGATGCGCAATGTCTTGAAATGCCAAAAACCATGCAATTTTGTTACTTCAAATGAAATATAGTTTCACTACCCAAAATAAATAATGCATCTATCTTCTTTGTTTGATTCTAATGTATAAATAAATTAAATACAAATCCTTCAATGCTCCACAACTTTCAATCAGAAGAAAGAGTCATATGCAGATGCAAAAGACACGAAGTGACAAAAGTTTCAAACAAAGCATGCACTCAAAGCAATGAGAACTGAAAGAAAACAAGTATAAACTTGTTATAACAAGAACTCAATCAAGTATTCAACAACTGACAAACATTCGATGAGTACAAGAAAATGCAGAGAAGAATCCAAGAAAAGACAGGGAGAAAGAGAAAATACTCAAATTGTCCCAACAAAACAAGCAGCTAGAAAGGGAAATCTCACATTTCTAAAAAAAATTCAAGCTCCAATCAAGACAATAGGGAGTAATAAGAACCAAATATCAACCTAAATAACTTTACAAAACAACATATAGAGTCTAGTCAAATACTTCCACAAAACAAGCTGAAAAAATCTAAGCAGAAGAGGGGGAAAATCCTCCAAGAAGGAGACTAGCGCTCCCTATCTCAAGGGTAGAGATCATTGCAGTGCTCTATAAATCACTGTAGGGGAGTGATAGCGCTATGATATGGCCTATAGGGGGGCTTTTATCTTCCCAGAACCTCAAAAACAGAGCCAAAAAATGCAAAAAAACTCACCCAGAATGCACAGAAATTGGTGAAATTGCTAGTGAAGATGGGAGAAAGATAATGGATCATAAAAAATAAAAAATAAAATGATATAAAAGGTGGGAAAGGGGAAGGGACAATCCAAGGAAGGACAAATCTATGTCTATCCCCAGGGGAGTCACGAATTTCTGTTGTAGGAAAATTCCCCTATGGACAGGTGAATTCCCTCTTGGATCTTAGACCCCTATGACCAAGACAGAAAAGTGCTAACTTTAAACACAGACTTTCCTTTAAACATAGATAATATAGTCAATAGATAAGAGGAATAAAGTATGAGTACCTTTTCACAAATTTTTTCCTCGCTCATTCCGATTTGAGCTTGATCTCCAAGTCCTTTAACGAGTCCTGCAATCCAATAAACAACGAAGACAAAGAATACTTCCTATTCTACCATGATTAGTTTAAAACTAGATTCATCCAAAGAGACAAGACCATGAAAATTTACACAAACTTGAAGGAAATATGCCAATCACATGTATTAATGAGAACTCAAAAGAGATACTTACAAAACATTAATAAGTTGCAGTAGCCTCTCAAAGCCCTCCTCGTCCAGCCCTTGCACAAAGCTCCCAAGACCATAAATTTGATACCTCCAATTTGATTCCTTCCTTATGAGATCATAAGTTTGGTATCTCTAAACCTATCCATGCCTCCCTCCTCCATGGAAATCCCTCATTATATAGGATTTGGAGGCCTAACCACCATGGAGAGGATCTCTCATCAGATCCACTAAGAAAGGGATCTCTAAGATATTTAGGGAGAAAATATTTCTTAAGGATTTTAGGGAGGAAATATCTCTCAAGAATTTGGAGGAAATATTTCAACCATCCAAGAGATCCTCCACCTTCCCTAAAAAATAGGAAACCAAATGTGAGGTGGATTATNGTGTAGCGAATAAAGGACACCTACGATGATTTGGAGAAAGGAAAGCGAGGCTACAAGGTAGCCTCCATCCAAAATGGCACAGTGCTCCTAGATTTCTAGTTGATTGTTGGTAAGCTCGTCAAGAAGAACAAATCGACACAAGTCACGGAGTTCGTCATCAACCTCACGGGAAAGTGCGTCGAAGAGATGTAGATGAACTGAGCGAGCTACCTCTTCGACCAGTTGGAGCAAGAGTGTCATGAAGCGCAAGACCAGGGATATGAGTTTCACTTCAGCTGGTTTTTGATTCTCCATGCCTTCATCGCTTGGGAGATGTGATAGGAAGCAACCTTCCCTGAAGTCGAGTCGTCCAAAGCATTGGCCATGAGGCTCACTACCCTCTGGTATTTGAGCGACATGGCGAAGCAATGGAATTCCAATGCGGTGTTCCACACCTATTACTTACAATTGAAGAGGGACATTGAATCCTTCCCTCGAATGACTCTAAATACACTTCATAGTTTCAAGCCAATAGCGAAGTTCCATGAAGACAGGCACTTAATTTAAATCACTGCATGCGAAGACAAACATAAGGAAGAGATCCAATCCTATTACAAACTCACCGAGGAAGATATGGAGGAAATAACCAAGTAATGGCCTGCAGAATTCCTTGTATGATTCAAACAGATAGAACTCTCTGACCTCGACCTCATCGGAAGTCCTATAGTCACTTGAGAAGAGTATGATGGACCAGGCAGTAGCAAGAATATGAAGAAGGAAGAAGTACAGGAAATCCACAGTGCATCAGAGGAGAACACATCAGACTCACCTGAAGGGGGAGGAGGTGACGAAGTAGAAAAAGAAGAGGATGAAGGGGAATAAGACAATTAGGAACAAGGTAAAACAACACCGCCTAAAGATCCCTTTATGGAGATAGATACATCCAAGAAAAGAAAGGTTTCTCCAAAGAAACCCTGAGCGCGAAAGAAGTCATGCGCCAATAAGCCCCACTTACAGACTATACTTATGGTGGATGATATTGACCTCATCACCACAGTTGTCTCAGATACTTCCAAGGATATTTTGCAGTGAAGCGAAGCCAAACAGGAGACAATGTATGACTGGATCAAGGTAAATCTCAAAGGGGTCCAGCAGGCTCTTTATTCGAGCCACGTAGTGTCTACAGCGTCGTTGTCATCAGGGGGCATAGAAGTAGGAGATGAGCCTGGCCAGCTATGTAGAATAGCAGATGTGACATAGGCTCGCCTTCGTCGAGACCAGGAAGAAAAAGAGTAGGCCATAAAGGCATTGGAGAAAGCAAAGGAGGAAGCCCTAGAGTAGTGTTGGGTTGCGAAGCAAGAGAAAGATGACCACCAGGTGAACTTTGCATAGGATAGAGCACAGATCCAGAAGGATAACGAACAGTTTCTCGTGGAGAAGATTGGAGTTAAAGAAGAAGTCACTAGAGCACTTTGCTCTATGGCGGGCCTGGCACAGATGGAAGAGGAAATAGCTGAGAGCCAAGTGGGGAAGCTTTTTGAATCCGTTCAGTAGCTCCAAGCAAGAGTAGTAGAAATGGAATTGCAAGTAGTGTCGAGCACTCCGTAGGAAGTGCGATATCAAAGGGAAGAAACTACCTAGAGAACAATTGGAAGAATCAATGCATTGGCCTTACAATGCAAGCAACTCAACAATCAAAGTGTACAGACCTATGAGCGCCTTGCAAAGGACCTAGAACTAAGGACATTGGAGTCACGGCTCTAGGAAGAAAAGAAACAAGTAGCGACAGTACAAGAACAGTTGAAGCTATTGTCAGTGGTCGAGAGCTTGAAAAGGTCACAAGAAAAGTGTGTAGTTTAGCAGAGGGTCCATGCCATCCAAAGTAAAGTCATGGAAGTGACCCAGAGACTTCAGCCAGTACAGGACAAACCCTACACACTTTTTGAGGAGATCAAGGGACAAGGTGCACAGCTAGAACAAGTGGTGACCACAGTGAAACAATGCTTGGAAGGACCTATCACCGAGAAATTCATTCAGGAGTTCTCCGAGTAGGAGGCCCTGGAAAAGCAGCGAGTCAAGCCAAGCTCGAGGCCTTCGAAGAAGAGTTTCCCATATTAGATTGACTCAGGACAAGTCAGAAGTGAGTGTTGGGGGCCTGTTGGCCCTCGACCAAGTTTTGGAGAACCTTGGTCGTGTTTCACCATTTTTGGGACTTCGAAAGGCGGGTCGAAGATGGAGCACCCAGATGAAGAGAAGATCACGGGATCTTACCCCCTTTTTGTAGGATTTTTGGGTTCAGGGCTTATGTAACAAGTATGGGATGTCATCCCATGGGTTTACCCATGCTTAGGCCCCATTTGTAAATGTATAAATAAGTATTTGGGCATTGTAAGAGGCATCAGATCTAAGTTGTGTTTGTGCAAGATATGTAAAGGTTGCCAAGTGTGATTAGTTGTGAAGGCTCTGTGCATACTATGTGTTGAGAACTTGCAGATTTAAGTGCAAGTGATTGTAAGAAGGCTCTGTGTTGTGCTAAACTTGGGGAAGGAGGATCTGGCGAAGTGTGTGCAGATCTCATTTCCTATGCAGAGTTGGTTTTGTGGCTCAGTGCATGTAAGAAGATTGAAAGAAGATAATAAAGAAGAAGAAGAGTTGGTGGACGTAGCACCACGATGGGGGTGAACCACATATATCCTATGTTGTGATTTCTTTGTGTTATTGATGTGATTTATGCTTAGTGTTGAATATTTATGTATGTTATATGCATCTGATGTAGTAGATTACTTTTTAATAACATGAATGAATGCTATATCAGTTTGATTCTATGTGCTAAATGGTTAGATATGATTAGATCTTGTAGAATACTGTGATGTTCTGTAATGAGGGTTTTTTTCTGGGATGTGAATAAGGGTCAAAGACTAATGAACGTTAATTGCTAAGTGCTTTTTTAAGTATTGTGAT
This sequence comes from Picea glauca, assembly GCA_000966675.3. Taxonomy (NCBI): domain Eukaryota; kingdom Viridiplantae; phylum Streptophyta; class Pinopsida; order Pinales; family Pinaceae; genus Picea; species Picea glauca. The sequence continues at coordinate 11,287 of JZKD02S0524331.1, forward strand.
CACAGATCTGCGTCCCAACTAGGTTGTAGATGCTTGAGTCCTACAACCCCCTGCCTCTACCTCCAGTGAGACTTCATCTGCTTCGTAGGTGTTGTCGAAAGGGACGGTAGTTAGGGTTTTGTTGGTGTGTTGTTGAAGTGTTGAACCCTGGGTCTTCCCCTGTACCAATAGATACCCATGGATGGTTGGTACTCTTCCCCCAACTTGAAAATCTAGCATCATAACTCTAGAATGATAATCAAAGGCTGGAGACATGCCCCCCCAAGCTTCATTTCATTCATCGACTTTGAGGTTGTCACCAATTTCTGTACTAGATGGAGAAAAATGATAAGGGTGGATGAAATGAAGGTTCAAATATGAGACCTAATGAAAGACTCGACTGGACATCTATGAGATCTAGCTAAATACTCGAGTCAATATCTACGACATCTAGTGAAAAGACTCAACTTGGGAGAGATGGTTGTTTCATTTTGTAACGAGCTTGATACATGAAAAGAACTATGCTCAAGGCTCCAGGTTCAATCCCTAGATTTCTGTTTCATTTTTTAGTGAGCTTGCCACAGAGAGGAAAACTATGCTCGAGACCTTTATTTCATTTTTTAACGAACTTTCCACAGAGAAGTGAAACTATGCTCAAATATTTTGTTTCATTTTTTAACGAGCTTTCCACAAAGAAGTAAAACTATGCTCGTGACCTCTGTTTCATTTTTTAACGAGCTTTCTATAGAGAGGAAAGCTATGTTCATGGGCCTCTGTTTCATTTTATAATGAGCTTTCCACAGAGAAGAGAAACTATGCTCGTCGTTCCGGGTTCAATCCCCAGATTTATGTTTCATTTTTTAACGATCTTGCTACATAGAGGAAAACTATGCTCGTAACCTTTGCTTAATAAAGGTTTCCAAGAGGATAATTCTCTGGAAGGAAACTATGTCAAGGGACAAAACTCAGCCATGGCTTCCATGAGATCTTCACTAGATGGAAGAAAAATGCTCTGAAAGGAACACATGTCGAGGGTCCCGACAGGGGTAAGGAGATCATTCTCTACTAGCCCTATCGAAGAGATCACCATGTCAACTATTGGATCTAAGTCATAAGAGGCTGAGATTATAGTGAGAGGCTCAGCTTCATCGGCAGCTGAAGGCATGGGATATAATGCCACATAATTGAACTATGGAGGGGGCGATACCATCTGCATATAAGAACTATTTAGGGAGCTCATTGGGTTGGTAATCAAATCAGGACCAACGCATGAAAGTTGATCAATAACCACAATTCTAACATCATGAGGGAAATATATCACACGAAAAAAAGTGGGCACGATAGCTTTCATGGCATAGACATAATCTCTCCCAAGGAGTAAATCGAAATCCAAGGGGTCCTGGACTACCATAACATCAATAAAGACAGTTATCCCTCCCAAAGTTACGGGAAACTGAGGAAGGACTCCTAAAGGGTGATTGGTTCTTCTGTTAAAAGATAACATATTCTGCATAATTGGTACAAGTTGAGGATAACCAAAATCTTGCCAAGAAATAGAGGATAAAATTATAACGGATGCACCCTCATCTATCAGTGTCTGAGGAATGTCCCAACCACAAAAATGTACTGTAATCTTGAAAGGAATGTGAGAGGGAATATGAGGTCCATTTAGTGCAACCCAATCAAAAAGGACAGCCTCATTACTTGGAGGGGGTTTCACGGGAGAAGGAGGAATGCCCCCCAACATGGTAGATTTTGTATCAACGAGAAAAACATGGGCAGTATCGGGTTTACTCTCTAGAGGGAGAGTAGGATCGACTGATGATGGGATCAGATCAACCACTTGGTTTTTATTCTCCAAGGGGAGAATGGGGTCGACCGATGGAGGAATCGGATCGACCACTTTAACACTCTTCAGAGGAGGAGTGGGATTGACCGATGATCTAACTGGAGCAACCACTTTGGGTTCACTCTTTAGATGAAGAGTGGGGATGATCGATGGATGAATTGGATTAGCTACTTTGGGTAGTGGTTCAACCGAGGATGAAACCAAATTGACCACCTGGTCAACCAGACTGACCGTGGATGGAACCGGATTGACCAGCCCATCAACTAATGATGGGTTGGGAGAAATCTTATGATAACCATTTGGAATTTGAAGCTTTTCCAAAATAGAAGAAGCCTCGTCCATATTAGGAAAAAGGTGAGAGTAATGATCACCTTCGCATAACATGCAAGGAAACTTGACAGTTTTCTTCTTCTTACCAACCTTAACATCACTAGTTTATGAGGTGTCACCAACATGTCTAGCAAGGGTCGATGATGTGGAAGACCACATTTCTAATACCTTGGGAAGACCAGGGAAATCCCTCAGAAAGTGGTCACACTTACAAAGACTACAAGGGAATTTGGGTTTCGGATTCTTCATTGTAGTCGTATCAACCTCATCAATGCTCCCACTATGATTAATGGTAATTGGTTGCTTGGATCCAACATCTGATGTAGTTGTAGGATTGGTCCCTTTCTGGTTCTTCTTCTTCTTATCTTTTGGTTTCTTCTTCTTCTTCTTATCAACCTAGCTACTCACTTTAGAGCTTTCACTAGGTGAAGAAGGAGAAAGGGAAGGAGACCTGATGGGTGAAGAATGAGAAAGATCGACATGAGGTTGATGTGTGGGTGGGGTGCTTACATTTGAAGCACTTGTTGCATTCGAGATTACTGGAGTGGAAAACAACCATACTAGTAACTCAATTGTGAGACTTGGAAGGCTCAAATTAGCGATGTAAGGAGGACCAACGTTTCCGTAAGAAGGAAAAACAAAAGGTTCCCCCAGAGTAGGGGTTTCTCCATTGGTATTTTTAGGAACTGACGCCATTAAACAAAGATCCAACTTAGATTCTGCTAGGGAAAATAAACAACACACACTAAAAATGTAGGAAGCAAATAAACAAACAAAACCTTCTCACAATGAATGCACTAGTTGGTGATGAAATCCAACGTCGTGGGAACAATGTAAGAAGGGGCTAAGATAGAGTGGGTGGAAAAGTTATGTTGACAACCTGCTTAATGGACTTACACCCTAGTGCAATCTCCCACACATAATCATAGGTATACTCTCCAAGGATACCAAGTGAGTTTGGCCAATGTCGATTCCAGGTACCGTTAAGACTTTCCCCTCCACAGTCACCTCGTGTAAAGACCCTAAAGAGATAGGCTACTAAGGTTACCAACTACAACAATGATTCTTGGGGAAACAGTCAACAGTCTAATCCATGTGCAAAGGCAAGGTATCTAGCCCGAAATCAACTCAAGAGCCTCCCACACATAATTTTGGGTATACCCTCAAGTGACCCCCAATAATACGTGCAATCTCTACACTAAAACCAACAAAGTAAGGTGAGTAACTATGTCGGCCCTAATGCGACCTCGTGATTGACCCTTGTGTTAGAAGGGCTTCCTGGGACGAAATGTACCAAGTGGATTTCACCACTCCCTATCTCAATATTCTATGTTTGTTTACATCTTTGGAAAGTTATCTTTCACACCTATTCCAAATCCCTACACCCAAAGCTAATGTAGGTTTTCTACTAGAAAATATAAAAAATTCTAATAAATTTTAGTTTAGTGCTTGATTTTTAAGGATGTTGTTTACTCAAGAGGAAAATGGCTTAGACTAAATTATGTTTTTACTGACTCTAAACAATTCAAAGAAATGAGAATGCAAATATTTCACTTCGATGAAATCTATATTACGAGAAGGAGAACATGTTTATCATTCTCAGATGCGCAATGTCTTGAAATGCCAAAAACCATGCAATTTTGTTACTTCAAATGAAATATAGTTTCACTACCCAAAATAAATAATGCATCTATCTTCTTTGTTTGATTCTAATGTATAAATAAATTAAATACAAATCCTTCAATGCTCCACAACTTTCAATCAGAAGAAAGAGTCATATGCAGATGCAAAAGACACGAAGTGACAAAAGTTTCAAACAAAGCATGCACTCAAAGCAATGAGAACTGAAAGAAAACAAGTATAAACTTGTTATAACAAGAACTCAATCAAGTATTCAACAACTGACAAACATTCGATGAGTACAAGAAAATGCAGAGAAGAATCCAAGAAAAGACAGGGAGAAAGAGAAAATACTCAAATTGTCCCAACAAAACAAGCAGCTAGAAAGGGAAATCTCACATTTCTAAAAAAAATTCAAGCTCCAATCAAGACAATAGGGAGTAATAAGAACCAAATATCAACCTAAATAACTTTACAAAACAACATATAGAGTCTAGTCAAATACTTCCACAAAACAAGCTGAAAAAATCTAAGCAGAAGAGGGGGAAAATCCTCCAAGAAGGAGACTAGCGCTCCCTATCTCAAGGGTAGAGATCATTGCAGTGCTCTATAAATCACTGTAGGGGAGTGATAGCGCTATGATATGGCCTATAGGGGGGCTTTTATCTTCCCAGAACCTCAAAAACAGAGCCAAAAAATGCAAAAAAACTCACCCAGAATGCACAGAAATTGGTGAAATTGCTAGTGAAGATGGGAGAAAGATAATGGATCATAAAAAATAAAAAATAAAATGATATAAAAGGTGGGAAAGGGGAAGGGACAATCCAAGGAAGGACAAATCTATGTCTATCCCCAGGGGAGTCACGAATTTCTGTTGTAGGAAAATTCCCCTATGGACAGGTGAATTCCCTCTTGGATCTTAGACCCCTATGACCAAGACAGAAAAGTGCTAACTTTAAACACAGACTTTCCTTTAAACATAGATAATATAGTCAATAGATAAGAGGAATAAAGTATGAGTACCTTTTCACAAATTTTTTCCTCGCTCATTCCGATTTGAGCTTGATCTCCAAGTCCTTTAACGAGTCCTGCAATCCAATAAACAACGAAGACAAAGAATACTTCCTATTCTACCATGATTAGTTTAAAACTAGATTCATCCAAAGAGACAAGACCATGAAAATTTACACAAACTTGAAGGAAATATGCCAATCACATGTATTAATGAGAACTCAAAAGAGATACTTACAAAACATTAATAAGTTGCAGTAGCCTCTCAAAGCCCTCCTCGTCCAGCCCTTGCACAAAGCTCCCAAGACCATAAATTTGATACCTCCAATTTGATTCCTTCCTTATGAGATCATAAGTTTGGTATCTCTAAACCTATCCATGCCTCCCTCCTCCATGGAAATCCCTCATTATATAGGATTTGGAGGCCTAACCACCATGGAGAGGATCTCTCATCAGATCCACTAAGAAAGGGATCTCTAAGATATTTAGGGAGAAAATATTTCTTAAGGATTTTAGGGAGGAAATATCTCTCAAGAATTTGGAGGAAATATTTCAACCATCCAAGAGATCCTCCACCTTCCCTAAAAAATAGGAAACCAAATGTGAGGTGGATTAT
>JZKD02S0524364.1:0-16690 GCA_000966675.3 Picea glauca
GCCCAATAGGCTCTGACCACAAACATTGACTCACCCTCGATTCAAGTACTTGGTTCTTTCGCAGCTTCCAAGAGAAACTATTGTTTTCCCTTGTCCTCCTTTTCCTCTTCCTTCTTCTATTAGTCTTGCACCTCCTCTTCTTTTTCCTCTTCAAACGAAGGGCCCAAATCTAGGACAAATTCCAAGACCCACTTCCTCACTCCTTGAAAAGTTCCAATTTTATCCTGCCACTCCCTGACAATGAGTGATGCCTCTCCTATGAACTGTTGGGTTGCCTCTGTAATACATCCCTTGGGCTTGGATACGACCAACGAGTTCCACTCAGAATCTGTTGTTGCATCAACTTGATGCATCTACATGCACACTATCTGAATGATAGGCCAGAAGTCACACAACTCCTTCTTTTCTATGGATTGCGCCTCAAAGAGGGCGTTTCATTCATTTTCTGCCTGCTAGATCTGGTCGAACTTCTGTTGTTTCTCCAGCGGATCCATTGCAGCCACAACCTCTTCATTCAACACTTGGATTCTGGTGCGCACATCCTCCAAGGTTTGGTTGTGTCTAGCGATGTTGCCCATCTAGTCGCTGACTTCCCTGAAAATCCTTGTGCACTTAGTTGTGCGCTTATGTAGTGCTGCTCGAGAATTGTTTCCCTCTAGCACTACCTTTTCCATCTGCTCTTGTAGCTTCTGAGGCCATTGCTCCACTTCTTGTTGAGTCTACCGTAGATGCAATTCCAGATGCTCAGTGCGAGTGGCTAGTTGTGTCCATGCTCCTTGGAGTAGCTCAATCTGATGCTCCGGCTCTCCTGCATCCCTGGCTTCGGGCAGTTGGGGCGCGACCTTCTGAATTTTTGGCCAAGCTTCAACAATCCTTTTATTGCACTCTTTCTAGTCTATGCTTGACCTGGATCTTTGCATGTGCTTCTTGTGTCTTGAATAGTTACGTAAGGAGCGCTTCCTCCCTTACGTGTTTGATCCTCTGGTCTAGTTGATCAGTGGATGCCCTGATTAGTCCAACCAAGTGTGTCACTGAACACTGTGCCAAGTTAGCTGATGAAGGGGTTGCATCTCTAGGTTCTCGAGTCTACAGTGGAGGTCCACTGGTCGTTGAATTCTCCAAGCAGGTCTCTACCTCCTCCTCTGTTGATAGTCCTGGTGCAAGCCTCATCCTTAACGCTGAGGGAAAGGGTGTCAGAACCTCTTTTTTGGCTAGGCAGAGTTGTAACAACTCTACGCACTACTGAGGGTTATGGAGAACCAACTCCATCTATTCCTGCACGGATGTTGCGCTCTACCCAGAAGTTGACATGGGTTCCTTCTGAACCTCTGGTATCTCCTCCCTTTTTCTTGTGCCAGCTCCCTGCATTTCACTTCTCTGGCCATCCTCAACCTTGGTCGTTGAGGGGATGGGTTGGGTGCTTTGATCTTGTGGCTCCTCCCCCATTTGGGTGTCCTTTTTTGATACAAAAGGCACAATATGTTGGTCCTAGGTGTCTGGGTTCGGACCAGTCAGCTGCAGGTTCTTCTCTGGTACTTATGGGTCTAGACCAGGAACTTATGGTCTCAACTTAGGCAACTCTTGGGTTGTTTCTGGGAGTTCTTTCTCAAATTTATCTGGGGGATCGAGCTGCATCAGCTCTAGATATGTGGTTTGGGGTGGGATGGTGGTCTTTGGGGGTGGCGATGGGGTTGTGGTGATGGGGGGTGTTCAGTGATGATGTTGGATGGAAAGGTGTCAGGCTCAGGGTCATCCTGAATATGGATGACGGGGGTTTCTCTGACCATTGAGCGAGTGCAATGGATGACAGATGAAATGGGTTGGGGGTTTAAGACCTTACTTGGAAAGACCCTAGTTTTGAGCTTCTTCTCCACTAGTTCTGTGATGAAAGCAACACTCAGGATCTTGTTTATGTCCTCACCTGTCAACACGACTTTGTATGGAAGCTGTGAGGAGACCGACAATGTTATTTTCTNTCTCAAATTTATCTGGGGGATCGAGCTGCATCAGCTCTAGATATGTGGTTTGGGGTGGGATGGTGGTCTTTGGGGGTGGCGATGGGGTTGTGGTGATGGGGGGTGTTCAGTGATGCTGTTGGATGGAAAGGTGTCAGGCTCAGGGTCATCCTGAATATGGATGACGGGGGTTTCTCTGACCATTGAGCGAGTGCAATGGATGACAGAGGAAATGGGGTGGGGGTTTAGGACCTTACTTGGAAAGACCCTGGTTTTGCGCTTCTTCTGCACTAGTGCTGTGATGAAAGCAACAATCAGGATCTTGTTTGTGTCCTCACCTGTCAACACGACTTTGTATGGAAGCTGTGAGGAGACCGACAATGTTATTTTCTTATGCTTCAATGTCTATGTCTCATCTTCCTTCTAGAGTCTAATTGTGCTTGAGATTCCTTCTTCTGGGCCTTTGGTTCTGAGGTGGATCCTATCCCTGCTTCTTTTCCTTTCTTCTTCACCACTTCTGCAATAAAGATATAGTGCATCCCCAACTTGCGTGGGTTGCGTTTAACTCCCATCCATGACATTACCTCTTCGTCGAATTCCTCCTCATTCAGGTAGAACATAATCATCCTTGAATGGAAGTCTTCACTGCTAACATGCTTCGACCATACAAACGTATGGTTTCGTTTCATGCTGAAAGCAATGTTCCTCGTATTGCAGTTGAGGATATCCTGCAGAATGTGCAACCTCTGGGTTGTGTCGATCAGTGAATTGTACCACCTGGAGAACTCTCTGTTGTTGAAGGTTGTTTTCTTTGAGTTCGCCCTAGAGTTCCATGGCTCAAGCATATTTTCCATGTACCCTTTGTCTAATAGTGCCAACTGTCTTTCAGTGGGTGGCGTCCACTTGAACATCGCAAACGCCACTAACAGGTAATTGTATGTGAAGGTTCCTCCCTTCTCCTGGGCTTCCTTGCAAGCCACGAGCAGTTCCTCCAATAGGTAACTGCACCGGTTGAATACAACGCCATTGGCACAAAAGTCGGCCACTGACAATGCATCCAACGTGCATTCTCCCTTGTAGTATGACCTCATAAACTTGTTGGCTATGATGTAACAACCGATCCTGACTATCTCTGGTAGTATGCGGTCAATTTTGGCTGTGTGCCCCCCCCTTTGCTTGTGGAACCTTTCATAGAGATTGGGCTCCCATTTATTTTTTCCATGCTTGCTGGGACATTGGAATCCCTTCAACACATCCTCACCTTAGAGGGACAGTCCAGTGAGTTGATGTATGTCCTTGACGTGGATTGGATACCGCATATCCATCCAGAGACTTCTGTCGTGCACCCTTCTAATCAAGAACTTGGTGCACCACATAACTTCACCAGTGGTACTGAACACTAGTAAGTCCATGAGGTTCATGATGGTTGAGTTGAATATGTTGACAAATTCAGGCTTGGGCATGAACCGCATGCCTCGCAACTCATCTAGAGAAATAGTACAAAACACGTCTATGTTCATCTGGGGGAACAAGACTTGGTCTATTAAGTCGAGGTAAAGGATCTTGACCTACTCCACATTCCCCTTTAAATCACCTACGACCTCGACTCGGGGGTCGCAGGGCTCATCTAGTACTGTGTCTTTGGACATGGCTTCGACTTCCTATAGATCTTGGCATTGTGGGCTCTAATTTATCACAAATTTGGCAGCGAACTAAGGATTGGGGATCACAACTACAAGTTAATTAGCTGCACAGGCTTGCTCTCTCTACAAAGTTCAGAAATTGCTAATTTCTTTGAAAACAATGTGTTCTACGACGAGTTCTCAGAGCCTTATACTCAGGCTTGGCTGGAAAATTCAATAATAACTGTTGTTCATCATGATCCTTTGGACACAACTTGGATCTGAGTTGTCCGACGAGATGGGTTAACGGGGTAAATTTGATTGGGCGATTTTGGCATTTACTATGCAAGTTGGATAGGAACGTAGCCAATTTCAGACCTTTCGATTTGATGGGTGAGAATCCTAGTGTGAATACCGATGGAATATTCGTGTATCACAACTTTATGGCTTAACTAAATTCAGATGAGGTACTGTAATAATAGTAAAGGCTATGACTGGATTGGGTGCGTGTGACACATGGAATCAGATTGCATTCAGATTCATTCTCCCTCCAACCACAAAGGGGTCCCCATCATATTAATGAATGTCATTAATGAGTTCTTTCCTTATTTGATCCTACGCCGCTGAGTAAGCAGTTCTGCATCAAATACCACTTAAACAGAAAAATGAACTATGTGTCAAGACACAACACTGTGCACATCGACTTTATTAACTGAATTTACAAAATTTGCACAAAAATCAAATCTAACTATTCTACATGCTCCTTCGGACTAGAGCAACAATCCTTTTAGCTCAGTTTTGAGACATATAGGGTTTCAGACGAGATCCATTCACCCATCTTGGCTGCAACATACCATCCAGTTGCGCAAGTCGGACTGCTCCTACGGGTCGAACCTCCGCAACTATAAATGGTCCCAGAAAATACATGCACAACTTCCTAGGATGCTTCTGGTACCCACTGTCATATAGTAGAACCTTGTCTCCTTACGAAAATACTTTAGTTTTAATGTGCCTGTCATGCCAAGATTTTTTCCTTTCTTTTTCAACTGGCTGATGGAAGTTTGCTAAAAACCTAGTCTCCTCAAGTTCTTGTAACTCCATAAGTCTCTATGCAAATGATTCATCCTTCGACATATGTGTGATCTATGCAATGTATAAACTTAGGGTGATGAATTTTGCAGGCACCACTACCTATTTCCCATAAACTAGCTGGAATGGCATATACCTATGGAGTTTCTTTGTGGTTGTCCTATAAGCCCATAGTACTGTTGGAACTCTATCATCCCAATCTTCTCGATTTGAGCAACAGACCTTTGTTAACCCTCTCTCCAGAATATTGTTGAATGCTTCTACTGTTCCATTGGCATGCAAGTGTTAGGGGTTGTTTGTTTTATGTTGGATCAGGAACTCTGTTGTAATCTTTGCTATAGTGTTACTAATGAAATGAGCTCCTTGATCATTGGTTAGGCTCCTAGGACATCCAAATCGAGTGATAATATTCTCAAATATGAACCTAGCAGTAGTATCAATCGAACAGTCTTGAAAAACTATTGCCTCAACCCAACGTGTAAGGTAGTAAGTTGTGGTAATGATGTACCTAGCCTTTGAATTCTTAGCTATGGGGTTGATCGGTCCAACGAATTCAACTGACCACTTCTCAAATTCCTGTAGAGATCGAACTGGTTGAAGTGGTAATTCATCTTGTCATGACGGCTTACCCACTCTTTGGAAAACATCACATGATCTAGCATATACCTTTGCATCCTCGAAGAGCATTTCCCACCAAATTCTAGCTTGGAGAAATTTCTGCGCAGTGGGATTTCCTCCTACATGACCTCCCGCAACTCCGTTGTGGAAATCCCATAACACATCCTTCCTTTCATGGCCCAAGACACATATTTTGAGGTTACTATCTAGTCCCAATTTATACAACCGTCTCGCGATCAACTAGTAATCCTCCACTCTAATAATCATATGGTGTTTCTGGGTTGCATAATATGTTTCTGGGCAAGCCCCTATACTTAATAAGATTTCTATGTCCTCCAGGTACTTTGGTATGGCCTCAACTCGGAACAAGTCTGCATCTGGGAGCTGATCGTCAACTGCTTCACCACTTTCCCCTGACTCTAATCTAGATAAGTGATCAAGTCCTACGTTGCATCTTCCAGGCTTAATAACTACTTCAAAAGAAAATTCCTAAAATAGTAGCAACCATATACAAATTCTCCCTTCCAACACAGGTTTGTTAACTAGATATTTCAAAGCAAAATGATCAGTGAAAAACTTGAAATGAGAGCCTAACAAATAATGTCTAAATTTTTTCAAAGCATAAATCATGGCTAAACCCTCTCTTTCTGTCGTTGTGTAGTTGCGCTCAACTTGTGACAACTTCCTGCTCACAAATTAGATAGGGTGATCCATGGCTCCATCTCCAGATTGATCTAAGATAGATCCAAGGAAATTCCTGAAGCATCTATGTGGACGTGAAATTCATTTTCTCATTTTGGGAATATCAAAATCGGTGTTGTGATGAGCTTCTCCTTTAGGGTATCGAACACTTTATCACATTCTGGTGTCCATTGGAAAATTTCAGCCTTTTTTAAGAGGTTTTCCAGAGGTGCAATAATGTTTGCATATCTTCTAATGAACCTGTGATAGTACCCTCTGTGTCCCAACATGGAGAGAAACTGCTTATCACTCATAGGTGATGGCATGCTCACAATAAATTCAACTTTGGCTGGGTATACCAATACTCCCTCTTAGCATAATATGTGGCCCAACAAATTTCCGTGTGGTACGCAGAAGATACACTTTATGAGATTCAATAAAATCTTCAATTCTCTGCATCTGTTAAACATCAAATGTAACAGTGCAACATGTTTCTTGATCAGACTATATATCATCCAATCATCCATATAAACTTCTATAAACTTGTGAATGAAATCTTTGAAAGTTGCTATTACAATCCTAGAGAAAATTGTAAGGGTGTTCTTTAAGCCAAATGGCATCACATTATATGTGAAATATCCCCACTCTGTTATGAATGTGGTCTTCTTTTTTTCCTCTTCGACAATCCTTACTTGGTGATACCCTAAAAATCCATCTGTGAATGAGTACGCTTCTTTCCCCGCAAGTGGATGCAACCTGTTCTAGCACCTCATCAGTAAAATGTGTTGGAAAAGGGTCATGCACATAGGCATAGTTAAGGCTTCTATAGTCTACACAAACCCTGATATCCTATGTGCCTTTCTTACTTTGAATGACTATTAGGTTGACCCATTATGCTTATTCCATTCCAAAACTAATTCTAGCTTCAAACATCTTGTCTATTTCCTTCTTAACCTTCTCTTTTACTCTAGGGTTAAGGTGGTACAGTCTATGCCTCACAGGCTTGGATCTTGGTTTCAATTCGATTTTCATTTCTCCCATAACTCCTTTGATTCCCTTTAGCTCTGAAAATGATTTTGGGAACAAATATTCATATTCCTGCAACAAACTCTGTATTTATTGAATAGTTTTCTCATCCCAGTAGTATCCCACCATATCTATCTTTGGTTGCTCTGTGGTCCCTATATTGGCTTTGCGAAATTTAAGGGGTAATTATAGGAACTATCAGTCTAACTGGGTATGGTGTTCTGGATTTCTCTATTCCCTTCTGTCTTTTTAATGGCTAGGTTTCTCAATTTCTCTAAGTCATCTGGGCTTTCTGAATCCCTACTAATATTATAGCATTCTATAGGCTTCTTGGTGGAGGGTAAGTGAAGGTTAGTCTAAAGTTCTTGGCTATGCTTTGGACATACCACTAGGTTTGAGTTTTGATTACTATCATCTGTAAAAATAAATTCTTTAATATTTTGCAGGAATACTTCAAGCTCAGGGTACTTACTTTTAAATGAGAATTCCTTGCAAAAATGAGCTACCAACGTTTCTCAGTCACTGGTATGTCTTATGGTTTCCTCATGTATGAACCAAGATTTCGGGATTAGACCAAGTGTGTGGGGAAATATCTGAACCCAGAAGCGAGAGGGTATTTCCACAACTTGCCACTGTGTCACACACTATTCAAAATGTGCTCTAGGATCATATTCTCCGATGAACAATTGTGCAACTTTGAAATCTGTCTGCATCTCTCATTCCAAATGCTCCTTATTCTGAAACCTATACTTGATAGCATGCTTCACATCATCCTAATTTCTGAGTAAGACTTTATGATTGGCCCACCATCTGGCAGGGGTGTCCTGGAGGGATACATATAGTACTTAGATCCTTTGATCTTCTACTACCTTTTCTTCCATTCTAGGCAGAAAAATGTCGAGTCCTGAGGTGCCATCATATGCTGGGTGTTCTATGACTTTGGTCCCAACCCATCTAGTTTCTCTGACAGTTGCACATCTCCTTGAGAATTTTTCGTATGAGCCTTGCTGCCAACTGTCAAATGCCAATTCTAAATCTTCGTCTACTGACTGTATACTCCTCCAACTTATTGATCCATCATTAGTAGGATTTAAATAATCATCTCTTGTTCCTGCTGTTACAATGTACAACTGATCCAAGTCCTCTCCCTCCATGTTATTTTTTGTTGGCTCTATATATTTGGGACCTACATACAGATACAAGGGTTGAGCTACCTTGATTCCATCAACCTCAAAGGTCATGGTGTCTTTCTTTAAGTCAATTACTGCATAGTTTTCATAGGCCCAATCAATTCCAAGTACTGCAGGGTAAGGGTCCTTATCCCCCATGATTTCAATTAATTCAAAGTCAGCTACGATATTCACTCTCGCAACATCTATTTCCACACTCTCCAGTCTTCCTATTTGGAAAATAAAATATTGGTTGGCCATTCTTAACTGGATTGGGGAATATGTTAGCCTAGGTATTCCTAAGGCTTCCCAAGTTTTCTTAGGAAAAAATGTTCACATCGGATCCTAGATCCAACATGACATCCTTGATTTCAAATTTGTCTAACTGGGCTACTAGTATGAATTCTTTTCCAGTTCATACTTTTCTTCTTTGCACTCTCTGAGTACTCTTCTCAGGAATATTAGTCCTTATTCCTGCTTCTATGGGTTCTTCATTCCCTAAAACTAGGTATAGTGCATTGAGAAACTTCTCTGTTAATTGTTCGTTCCTGAGAATGTTAGAGAATAATTGAAACCAAAGGTCGACTACATTTTGAGGTTGCTCAGGTTGTCTCGGTGAGACTATAGGGTTTTTGGGTGCAGGGGGTGAAGCAGGAACTTGCACAATCTCAGGGTAACCAATAGACTGTGGGGGTTTCTCTTGCATCTCAGGGCTAGGGATATTCTGAAATACTTCTATGGAATTTTTAAAGAACAACTTCTATTTTAGAGGGTCATACCTGTCTTCTTTAGGTGTTTCTTTCTGGATCTGAGGTAAAGTGTAGGCATCATCTCCTATCTTTTCTCCTCCTCGAGTAATGATATTGAGGTTGGGTAATTTTCCTTTAATAACTCTCTTGATTTCTGAACTGATGAGGTTAATTCCTCATTGTCATACCTGATCTTCCCATTTTGCAATTATTTCTGGGTAGTCTTTAGTTGTGTGCCCGTTGGTGCTGCAGTGAGAGCACCATGGTTGCCTTGGATGAGGACAATCTCTATCCATGTGGAATTTCTCATCATAGTTATAACATCTACTTAGCCCTCTTCCCCCAGTCCTTCCTCCTCTGAAGTCTCCTACAACTCCACCTCCTTGACCTCTTTCCGGTCCCTAAGGGTTTTCATTCACCCTGAATGTTGTTTGGTACAAATTGTTTGCAAGTGCATGCAATGCTCTACATTGATTGGTAGTATGTGTGGTAGATGCATAGAAATCACAGTGTACTATATTTGGTACTTTCAAATATTTCTGCATAATGGGGAACTGTGTTGGCCCATGCCCATGGATTCGACAAATCTCACAATACTCAACTGCTAGTGTTGCTTGGCTCCCTGGAAAAGCATGATATGGGGTGGGGTTATGGAATGGTAAGTTCGCAGACACTTGTGAAAATCCTCCCGTGGGTCCTGGTGAGGGTCCCATTCCCCTCATTCTTGGACATTCATTCACCATATGTCCTTCTATATAACATCTGATGCACAAGACCTGTGGTCGTCTTGGTTTAGGTATTGTCAATTCTTGAATTTTTTCTGTAAGCGTTGATATTTTCCCTTGTAGTTGTGCCAAATTCACATCTGCTGGGGGTCTGGTCACTCTCAGGCTCCCAGGGTATCCCTCCATGGATTCAATCTTCATCGATTGTTCCAAAGTGTTTGTCAAAGTGGCTATCCGTTGTTGCGTTAGTGGGATCCGAGTCAGAGGTAACAGTCCCTGAATGCACCATTCCCTTTAATGTTCCTCATGGATTGGATGTGCTAACCTCCCTATAGCATATTTAAACTTCTGGTTGTATTCCCAGGCTGATTCACCTTCCCTTTGTTGGATCTCACGCAACTCAGACAGAGCCTTTTGTTCTAACTGGGGTATTTTAAACTTTGCTATGAACCTTGTCCGTACCTGTCCAAGTGTGAACGCTTGACCTTGCATTCTTGACACTCCTGGCTCAATAATATTCATGTACCACTTGAGATCATGACCTCTCAAGGTAGTTTGGAACTCAACCAACTTATTCGCATCTAAAGTCCCTATGGATCTCTAGATTTCCTCACACAAGAACCAGTCTTGCTCAACATCTTCATATCCCTTACCCCATAATTTTAGGTATCGGGAAATTGATCCTCCCGCGTGAGCAACCATTGTTGATCTTGGTGCTCTTATCAAAATGAAACCTAATGGTCCTTCTTGCGATCTACCAGGGGATCCCAATATCCTCCCTGTACTTGCACTTCCTAGTGGTGTCTGACTAACTAATTGCATTGGAATGAAACTAGAATGAGAAGGTAGTATTGAACTTATCACTTGTATAGAAGGCACTTGGGTTATGGGTGATTTGGGGCTGGCACCACTAGATTCAAGGTGATTTTATTTGATCTGAGGGGTCTTGTTTTCTTCCACTAGAGTGGTCTCTTCAGCTGGATCCCCGATCTTTCTTGTCATCGGGGATGAATCTTCTCTTTCTTCTTCAAGATTCATGTTGACTTCCTCCTCTCTTACGTCTACACCTTCTCCTTCTTTTCCAACCTTCTGGAGACTTGTTTCTCTTCGCGCTTCTCTCTCACTTAATATTTGACTGGCCAATATTTCCTGTCTTCTCATATTCTGCAACTCTTCCATATGTATTTCCACTACTTCTCCTGGTTCGACTTCTTTCCGCAACTTCTCGGAATGTATTATTGCTTTCTTGATCTTGTCGCGCCACCACTCCTCAACTATGGTAACTCTTTTCATGACTCTCTCATCTCTTGAGTCCATTTCTTCTTGTTCCACCCCGTTTTTCAAATAAGCCTTCCCCTCTCTCAAGTCACGTCTCTACCTTAGCCTCTCCCTACCTCAAGCGAGGGTCTTCTTGTTCCACCCCATTTTTCAAATAAGCCTTCCCCTCTCTCAAGTCACGTCTCTACCTTAGCCTCTCCCTACCTCAAGCGAGGGTGTTTATGTTGCCATCTTAGTCAGAGACATAGTCAACATCCCCTCTTCCATCAAGAAAACTTTAATCCATAGGGGGATATCTCTCAACAATCTTCCCATCGCATCTTTCTTGAAATTCGCCTCTGCTCGTGAAAAATATTGGTGGTTCTCAACTGCAAACTCAATAATGTATCCCTTTAATGTGGTATTGACCCAAAAATCAATCCCTCGCGTGACCAAACGATCCAACCGATGAAGTGCTGCTAGATTTTCTGTGTCCCAAGTACAAGTCCTCTTGACTCGTTATTGGAACTCTGGAGCTTCTTGGAGCCTATTTATCCAGTGGAAAAGTTCTTCCAGGAACTTAACCCAAAATATCTCATACCGGTCGCTCGATATTTCTGAGTAAAAGAATTCCTCACGAGTATCATTTACAATTTTTTCCCTCATATCCGCTTATTTCCATATGAAGGTGTCACAATTGTTTTCCCACCATTGGTCAATATTAGATCTGTGAATCCGTGGAAGAATCCTCTCTACAGGTTCCCTTTTAATGTAGGTCCCAAAAATGAAACCATTTTGTTGGCGCAAGTTTGATCAGACAAGTGTCCTTCTCAGGTTACCAGCAAAAGGTACCGACTAGTCTAGAGCACTGGCATTTTCATCTCCTTCGAAAGAAGAAGTCTCACCTGAAGCGTTGCTGGGACAAATAGATAGGGAAGGGCAAGGAAAAGACTTAGGAGGATTCACAAAACCTTCAAGATTCATCCTGATCTTGTGCAAGACATATAACTACCAAACAAATCTAAGTCATGTGTGCAAGAACTGAACCTACTTATGTTGCAAAAAAGCAATTAAACATAGAGACATCGTGTGGAACTTATAATCCATAAAGAAATATTGTAATGCATGAGTAAAAAACAAGAAATACACAACATATTTTGAAAATTTGGATCCTTCTTCATATTATCTTCAGATATTTCTTCATTTACAAACTCAGATACACACAATAGTATTCCGTTACAGGCTCCTGGCTTTGGACTCATGTCGCAGAGCTCTAACTCTCAAAATGGTCTACAACTTACATTACAAACTCAAAACTCGACTTAACCCAACTGATAAAACTAACAACAACAACAATAACAACAACTCGAGAACAACCCGAACCCCTCTACAATCGTATACATCTCCTAAATATAAGTTGAGTAGGGTCTTCTGGCTCGACTTGCACGCTTTATTGTTCTATTGCAACCACTTTTTCCTTGTTGGTGTTGCCCTGTCCTTTTCTGTAACCGATTTCTGTTACTTTTCCTTGCTCTGCTATCCAACTTCTTCTGTAGCTTGCACAACTCATGTTAAACCAAAACTAGGACTATAGTCCTTCTTACGCAACTCCTTATCCAAAAACAAAGGGCCCAATAGTCTTGAACGTGAAGATGCAAAAAAGGTTCTGAAGGAGCTCCACGATGGACCTGTGGGTGGACACTGTGCAGGGAATACCATCGCTCACAAAATACTGAGAGCCTACTATTATTGGCCTACTTTGTTAAGGGATTCTCACACATATGCTGGGAGCTATAAAACTTGTCAAATAAGCATGGGGAGGGAAAAGAGAGCAGCTGTCCGACTCTAACCTATGGAAATCTCCAAGCCATTCGAGCAATGGGGGTTAGATACCATAGGATAAATTACACTGAGTTCTTCAAAACAACATGGATACATACTGACTTCCGTAGACTATTTCATGAAATGGGCAGAGGCCATCCCTCTGACTCATGTAAACAAAAAGGTGGTGATCCAATTCATAGAACAACAACTGATTACAAGGTTTGATATGCCTTCCATCCTTGGTTTTTTATAATGCCACTTACTTTTCTTCCACCCTATTAATAGATTTTTATTTATAAAAATGAATCATAATCAGATACTCTGCAAACTACTATCCACGGGGTAACGAAGTGGCATAATCAACCAATAATAAATTAGTGAGGATATTAAAGAAAACAGTTGTAGACAACCAGAGGAATTAACAAAATTCACTTCATAATGCCTTATGGGATGATAGAGTAAAGCACAAAGAAGTTGTAGGGAATTCCCCATACTTTCTGGTATACGGACATGAAGACATTATCTCAAACGAGTTGTATCTTCCATCTCTTCAGCTTACTCGAGATCCTAGAGGACAACCCTCATCAGTTATACAACAAAGAATTGATACCCTCCTCATGCTAGAAGAAGAAAGGGAAAAAGAAAAATCAAAGTTCATAGCTCATCAATAGATAGTTAAAAGGTGGTTTGATAAACATAAGGCCAAAGAGAAGAATTTTGAAGTAGGAGACTTAGTCCTGAAATGGGATAGAGCAAATGAGTCGAAGGGGAAACATTCGAAGTTTCAGAATCTATGGCTCGGACCTTTTCAGGTAGCCAAGAAAATTGGGGTAGGCACATCTCGGTTGAAAAATTTGAGGGGGGAACCTGACGCCCTCCTGGTGAATGTCCAATCCCTAAAACAAAATTTTTGTTAAAGAAAAAAATGTGTGTTTTCATTATATTTTGTTTTTAGGTATGCTGATTGCGGAGTTCATTTTTTGTTTTTTGTTTCTTGTTATAGTAATTTCTGAGCTTTTGAAGTTTTTGTTTAGAAAGGTATTGGTTGACCTTAGTTCATGCGATATGAAAAACTTTGTTCCCGACTCATCCCTACATACAACACAAGAAGCACTGGTAGACTTGCGATTGTTTTGAAGGAGTTTTGTATCTAACCTTCATAAATAAACAACCTTGGAAAAGTGATGAAGTGTCCGCCTGGTGGTTTGGTAAAACCTGAAGGGAAAGATGGTAAGCTAGAAAGGGCTACATGTACATCGAGAAAAAGCTAGAAAAAATTCACCTTAACCATCTCATTTTGCAAATAATAGATGTTCTCCTCTTCCACTCGCTCAGGGCATTCTGCTGAAATAAAATCAATTATATCAAATGAGTGAAAAGTAGGATAGGGTATGCAGATAACTCCATCGAGGCTATGGATGCTCACTGGTAGCGGAGAAAGGTCTATTATGTCGGCGTGACTCCACCGGGGCTATGGACACTCATTGGCAGCGGAGCAACACCATAGAAAGAGAATGATGATAACTAAAAGGAACGGTGCCAATGAATGCTTTACTTGACTCTTGTCAAAAGAGGGAATTTGTCATGGTTACATGAAATGAAGGTGGAATAAAGGTTGAAACCCCACAGGCAAGCCCAAATTTCACCAACCACGGAATTTCAAACACAAGGATAGGAGAGGCTATGATAAAATTCAGTTAAGTTCTTAACCAACTTTTGCATCAACTGAGCCTAAGGTATGAACACAGATTTTTATTTCACCTAGTAAGTCACCATTTGTTGAGCACTCAACACACCCTAAAAAAAGCCTTATCAAATTTTTGTCACTTTTTCAGTACCACTTGTTTTCTGCACTGTCTGACTCGATTTAATGTTGGGAAATGTTTTGTATTTGTTTATTTTCATGAATCTCATCACTTATTCATGTTTGTTTGAACTTATGGAACCCCATGACTAAAATACCTTAACACCCAAATTAAGTATCAACAACCAAACACTACACCTAACACGCTCAGGTTCGACATCGAAAAGAATTCAAGTAAGTAAAGGAACTACTCGAAAAACAATAGTCATCGAGCATCGATCTTCATTGGAATTGCAGAAGGAAGTTTTGGTTTGCGTAAGTTTCACATAAAGGCTCGAGAGATATATGATCCCCTTCGACATTGGTAAAATACAAGGAGGACAGACATTAACAAAGAACGAAAATAAATCACCGATAGTCGATGCCTGATGCACTTTATCGAGATTGAGGAAAATCCAGAAGGATGACAAGAAACATTTTCAACACGATAAAGTTATCCCTGATCGTCGATCCCCGATGCGTTTTCGACATCAGGACTTTTTTGAGGGAGTCGATCCCAGAGCACTTGGGTAGGTTTATCGTCGATCACCGATCCTTGACACTTTTCGGCATGGCAAGCTAGGATTTGGTTTTAGAACAAATAGATTAAGGAAAGTCCTGACTCCGATTAATATGAGCGAATTAAGTCATTGGTCTCGAATGCCACGTGTCTTTACTAGGTAAGAGGGTTGTATGGTCTAGTTCTATCCCGAGTCATTCTTGGTTCCCTTAGTACCAGTCACAGCTCCTAGTCAGCCTTGTCATGTCAACATTGTACAGTAAGATCGATTGGTGTCAGAGCTTTTGTAGGAGGATATCAATGAAAATTTTCATAGCACAATCCTGACCCCCGATCCACTTACTGAAAGAGTGGAACGACAGGACGTTTTTAGCGTTAGATACGATTGGATTTTGGACATTTAAGGATCTAATTAATACCCTATACCGCATTAGTTGCTACCTTGTGCACCAATTAAAACAACATTTTTGAAATCGCCGATAGACCACACATCACCACCCATGCCCCCACCATCAACCCATGATGAATTTAAGTTTTGACTCCTCTAAATATTCGACGACAGATTTATTGAATTTTCACTCATAACCCAAATTGAATGGTTGATGCGATACGATAAGATCTTCCCTGTTTAAATCTCTTGAACCATTGTGAACAAATTCATTCTACACGTAAGAGAATTCCATAGCGTCCAAAGGAGAAAAACGAGCAACTCGAAGATGATATTGACCCTCATGATTATAAAAAACCAGGTTTAACAAACTTCAGAGGTATGTATCCAAGTTTGTTAATTTGTTGGTTATAATTTATATGTGTTTGTGTCGTTTTTTACATAGACTCCAAACTCTTCTCAAGTTGCAAGAACAATGCCACCGAGAAATCCAAGCACCAGACACTCGTTGAGAGCACCAAAGCTAAAAGAACTAGATACATGCGAAGGTTCTTCTCCAGGTACCACAAGGCAATTGGAGTACACCCCTAGGTCGGAGCCTGACATCGAGACAACACCAAAGAAAGTTTTCATCCATCCTTCGGCCTTTGGCGATACAAAAGCAAGCAATGGATTCAAGGTAGCACTCCCACAGTGGGGGGATCTCTTCAACAGGATTAGCAGAGAAGAATACCCAGAGTATATCCCACACAACGACCCGAACGTAAGGGCACTTAATGACCAAGTGTTCCCTATGGGGTGAAAACATTGATGTATTAATTGAGTTGTAGTACTTTCCCAACCATTTAATTTGTCAATCCAGGTTTTTAGACTTACGAAGTGCACACACTATATGTGTAGGACTGAAGTATAATTAATCTAATCTAATTTGATGAAATCAAATTAATCTAGAAGAGCATTGAAACACTAACTAGGAAAGCAAGAAATTGCATAAGGGAAAAACAATACAACATGTGAAGAGTTGAACGACAATTGACATATGTGAGCTCACACAATAAATCAATATCAAATTATATTACAAGAATCAAATGACAAAGCATGAAAGAATAAAAATGAAAGAATCAAATATAAGAATCCCCTTCTCCTAATTACAAGACTAAATTATGAATTACATGCCTTCCCCTTCATGAAGAGAGAGCACTCTTGTATACATGAAAGTATTGA
>JZKD02S0524397.1:5076-16690 GCA_000966675.3 Picea glauca
ACAGTCTTATACTGAAACCATTCATAATTGCATAGACTATGAACATACATGTCAACATATAAATTTCAAGATACAAGATATAACACTTATCAGAAAAACACCAGGTGATGCAACTACTGAGAGGGGTGCTCATTTCCACCCAACCGTAGGCTCATCGACTCCCAACGGATTTACCACTAGCCACCCCCGAGTTGAGACCATGATGCTGCGAGACTGAGTCTCTATTTGCCAGTGACCGAGAATGAAGGTTACTCTCCTTCTTCTCCACTATCACTCACTCTGTATTTTTCCAGAGTTCTCCTCTTCCTCTTTCCCTCGCGTCTGCCCCCTTGATTGCACACTCTTCCTAGATTTTCTCTTTTCGGTGAGGTTGCGTGTGGCACGATATTCCTTGTGGTGGTTAGGTTTGAGGACTCTACAGATGGGTGGTTCACCCCCATCTCTCATTACTCATGAGGATCCCTTTACCTACCAACCTGGCGAGTCATTTAATTCAAGGCCAGCGAGCCGCTCTTGGTTCTATGGGCCAGTGAAGTCCAAATACGGTATTGGTTTCGGTGGAAGTTAACGCCACTTTTCCAAGTGCCTTCCACCACCTTTCTTCAGCCATTGTGGTCTCTTTTTCAGCACATCCCTCTCTCAGCAGTCCTACAATATATATATTTATAATATCATTCTCATTCATCGACCCTTTTCACAAGGTCCATTCACATCACACATTCACATTTCTGAGTTTTCCACAATACTTGGCCAGTATAGTTATTTTTACAGACTGGGGGAAATAGGGTACTACAATTCCCTCCCCCTTAAAGGAACATTGTCCTTGGTGTTCTATCTGTCAACTTGACATGCATGTATAGGTGTAAACAAAATCGGATATGCCTGTTTCATGGCATCCTCCATTTCCCATGTAGCCTCATCTGGGCCAAAATGTTTCCACTGCACCTTGACCTGTGCAATGGTTTGGTTTTGGAGTGGGGTTTCCTTTCTATCCAGTATGCATTGAGGTTTTGGTAGAAATTCTCCCTCCAGTTTGAACTGAATCACAAACCAGTCAATTATATGGTTAGCATCATGTGCATATTTCTTCAATAATGAAACATGGAAAACATTATGTTCTTTGACTGTGGGAGGAAGCGCTAGCCTATAGGCTACAGGTCCCACTCTATCTAGAACCTCAAAGGGTCCAAAATACCGAGGTGCCAACTTGGCACAAGCTCCCATTTTCAAATAACTCTTCCTAGGCCTAACTATGAGATATACATGGTCTCCCATCTTGAACTCTCTTGGAGTTCTCTTTTGGTCGGCATAACTTTTCTGTCGGTTCTGAGCGACCTACAGTTTTTTTTTATCTGAGTCACTTGATGTTCCATTTCTTTCAACATGTTAGGTCCAAAATAAATTCTATTTACGGGATTACTCCAGCTGACTGGAGTGTTACACGGTCTACCATAGAGGACTTTGAAGGGGCTCATCTTTAAGGATGCTTGGTAGCCGTTGTTGTAGGAGAATTCTACCAGTGGCAAGAAGTCTTCCCACTTCTTGGGTTGATGCATTACATGCATTCTTAGCATGTCTTCAAGTATTTGGTTCAATCTTTCTATATGTCCATTGGTTTAAGGGTGATAGGCAGTGCTAAACAACAATTTGGTATCTAAACCAGCCATTAGTGACTTCCAAAAGTTGGAAGTAAATTTCGTGTCTCTGTCGGACACGATCTCTTTCGGCATACCATGCAGTCTGAATATCTCCTTCATGAATACCTGGGTGATATCAATTGCTTTGAAAGTTGATCTGAAAGGGATGAAATGAGAAGACTTGCTCAATTTATCGACCACTACCATGATGGCATCATTCTATTTGGTCGAGGTTGGTAATCCGGTGATGAAATCCATGGAGATGGTTTCCCATTTCCATTCTGGGATTGGTAGAGGTTGTAATAATCCTGCTAGGTGTCAGTGTTATGCTTTAACCTGTTGGCACTCTATGCATTTGGCAAAGTACTCGGCTATGTCTTTCTTCATTCTAGGCCAAAAGAATTTTCTCCTAGTGGATGTGATCATCTTCTAGTATCCTAGATGACCAAAATAGGGTCTTTTATGCAGTTCATCCAGTATGAACCTCTTCAAGTCGTCACAATCTGGAATATAAAATCTGCTTCTGTAAGTGAGTAGACTTCCTTCGGTCATCTGGTAGCCTTCATATTTTAATCCGATGAGTTATTGTTGTAGGTACATGGTCACGGTCTGGACGAAGGGATCTATTTCTTGTGCATTTCTGATTCTTTCCTTGACATCTATCTCGCAGGTGCTCACCGCTGCTAGGTGAATTGTTTTCATACTTCTACTAAGGGCATTGACCACCCTATTTTCCTTTCCTTTAATGTGTTTGATTTCAAAATCAAACTCGCTAAGGAGGGCCATCCACCTAGCTTGTCTAGGATTGAGCTTTGGTTGATCAAACAGGTATCGCAATCCACAATGATCTGTCATAAGCATAAATTTTCTTCCCAGGAGGTAATGCCTCCACATTTTCAAGGCATGCACTATGGCAGCTAGCTCTAGATCATGGGTCACATAGTTGACTTCATGCTCATTCAATTTTTTGGATTCATAGCAGATCACACTTCCTTCCTACATAGGGACTCCTATGAGCCCTTCCTTACAGGCATCTGTGCACACGAGGAAGTCAGCTTTTGGATCGACGATCTTCAGCATGGGTGCATGGGTCAGTAGATGTTTCAAGGTTTGAAATCTTTCTTCACATTTCTGTGTCCACAGGATTTTGTCCCCTTCTTCTGGAGGGTAGTGATTGGACAACCAATCTTGGAGAATCCTTTTGTAAATCTCCTATAGTATCCTGCTAATCCCATAAAGGATCTGATGTCTGAAATATCCTTTGGGGTAGGCCATTCCATGATANCTCTAGCACCCACTAGAAGGAAGCACCAACTCCCTGGTTTCTCTAGCACCAACTAGAAGGAAGCACCAACTCCCTGGTTTCTCTAGCACCAACTAGAAGGAGGCACCAACTCCCTAAGTGTTTCCAGCACCAACTGAATGGAACCACCAACTTCCAATCATACAGGCACCGACCTATATAACAGAGAACAAGTGTTCTCCCTTGCACCACCACCCTGGTTTCTATGACTGCAACCAGATGGAAGCTAAAAATCCCTGTGTTCAAGCACCCACTTGAACCTCTGAGGACAATAGTCCTCCCAAGCACCTCCCAAGCACCCTGAAATATAAATATTTGCTACTGAAACTTATTACAATGATATAATGTTCAAAAATGGCTTACCAGACTCATCACTGTTCCGCTGCATTTCGTTACTCTGTCTAACTCATTTCCTTCCTTCACACATCACTTGCGCTGTCTGTTCTTCTGCCTTTTATGCTCTGTGCGCCATACCCATTCACCGCACAGATCCTCTTCTATTCAATTCAGCTGCTGCACTCTCCTCCTTCTTCACACATGAATCACCTTCACCAACAACGACCACAACAAACTCCAACAGCAACAACAACCCTTTCTCTTCTCTGTACCGTGTATATATATTGCTTCTGTGCATCTTGTGCATGCAATATTCACCATTCTTCTGCATGCTCATACCGTGCCAATATATTCCACATATCAAGTTCTCTGCGTGATCATCATCATGACTCTTCAACTTGTCTGGCAGTTCAACCCCTGTGTCTATCATCACTAGGTGTTAAGCTGAGATTCCTTTTTCCCTTTGGCAGTTGAGACTCTTTGTCTTCTCTTTTATAGTCGAGCTCATCCTTTCTATTTTAGTTACGAGATCAAACCCTCATACAGATGTCAATTTCCTCCATGAATCATCTTCATTCCACTGGCAGATTCCATGTGACTCTTCAGCTCCTCTGGAAATCACACCGAAGTCTCTTCACATCCTCTGGTAGAAACCATCAATGGTTTCTAGTAGTTTCACTGTGTCGTGCAATAGTAGCCTTCCGATCTTGTTCAAATTCACCTGCACCGTTGGATTGATTCCATGGGATCTTGCATTCATTTCGTCATTTCAGCATTTGACAATTCTATGCCGAGTGTCTCGACACTTCATTTCACGATCTCTGAAGTTCTGCTACAGAACTTTTCTGCACTAGCTCCTTCCCCAATATGGCTATGGTCATAACTAAGCGCCTATGCAAAAAGTGCTTTTCACGAATTCGTGTTTCGTGGATCTTGGAGATGAGGCATCTCGACTTTTGAAGTCGCGACCTCGGTAACCCCCAAATGGAGCTTATCTGGACTGACTCCTTCCCTTCTCATGACCATGGGCTGTGACCATAGCTTTATGCATAAGGTGCTTTCGCGATTTCGCATTTCGTGACTCTGGATATCAGACATCTCGACTCTCCAAGTCGCGATCCCTGATACCCCGAAATGGCGTGGGATCAACGGTCCTGATCAGAGCTTGATTCAATGGCTGCGATTGAATCGCAATTTCGCATATCGCGAAATCAACATTCTTGTTGCATTGTTTACTTTCCTCTCCATGTTGCGATCCCTGAAACTCCAATATGGAGTTAGATCAAAGGTCCATATCTGAGCTTGATTCTATGACTACGATTGAATCACAATTTCGCATATCACGAAATCGGCATTCTTGTTGCATTGTTTACTTGCCACTCCATGTTGCGATCCCCGAAACTCCGACACGGATTGGAATCAACGGTCCAGATCAAAGCTTGATCTGACGTCTCATATTACATCATGATTTCTCATATCGCGATATCGGGATTCCTGATGTTAATAATCTTTGACATGTTCAACTCGCGATCCTCGAAACTTTGACATGGACTGGGATCAACGGTCCAGATTCAACCTCGATCTGATGGCTCAGATTTAAGTCGCGATTTCACATATCGCGATTACGCCCGCTTCTCCTTATTATACTTTAAAAGGTGTGCAGGTTCTCCTTTATCCAATGATGGTCAGGTCCTGCGCTTGGATATAACGTCTAAGATCTGTCCTCCTGTTCAACGCTCTTCTTGTCTATATTCTGATCTGACGACCCTCGTTCTTTCGGGAATTTTGAATGGATCCAACGATCAGAAATGCTTCTCAAGCTTTACGGGCCTTCAATCATTTGATCAACCTGAACTTATCTTCTGTATGCCTGGTTGCGTTGCCTTTGATCATTCAATATTCTTGAATATCATTGCGCTGCTGATCATTACTGTTGTACTCAAGCCATCATCATTGCTATACTTGCCATCAATGACAAGCATACGCTACCTTTAAAACATACCAAACATCCTCTGCACTATCTCTTCTGATCTTATCGAGGTTGCTTTGCAGCATCTTCCCAAAATACTTCTGGTGCCCATCTATTACATTCTTCCTGTACTCATGCCATCTTCATTGTTGTAGTTTCCATCAATGACAAGCATATGCTACCNCTCTAGCACCCACTAGAAGGAAGCACCAACTCCCTGGTTTCTCTAGCACCAACTAGAAGGAAGCACCAACTCCCTGGTTTCTCTAGCACCAAATAGAAGGACGCACCAACTCCCTAAGTGTTTCCAGCACCAGCTGGATGGAAGCACCAACTTCCAATCATACAGGCACCGACCTGTATAACAGAGAACAAGAGTTCTCCCTTGCACCACCACCCTGGTTTCTATGACTGCAACCAGATGGAAGCTACAAATCCCTATGTTCAAGCACCCACTTGAACCTCTGAGGACAACAGTCCTCCCAATCACCTCCCAACCACCCTGAAATATAAATCTTTGCTACTGAAACTTATTACAGTGATATAATGTTCAACAATGGCTTACTAGACTCATCATTGTTCTGCTGCATTTCATTACTCTATCTACCTCATTGCCTTCCTTCACACATCACTTGCACTGTCTGTTCTTCTGCCTTTTATGCTCTGTGCGCCATACAAATTCACCGCACAGATCCTCTTCTATTCAATTCAGCTGCTGCACTCTCCTCCTTCTTCACACATGAATCACCTTCACCAACAACGATCACAACAAACTCCAACAACAACAACAACCCTTTCTCTTCTCTGTACCGTGTATATATATTGCTTCTGTGCATATTGTGCATGCAATATTCTCCATTCTTCTGCATGCTCATACCGCGCCAATCTCTTCCACATCTCAAGTGCTCTACGTGATCATCATCATGAATCTTCAACTTGTCTGGCAGTTCAACCCCTGTGTCTATCATCACTAGGTGTTAAGCTGAGATTCCTTTTTCCCTCTGGCAGTTGAGACTCTTTGTCTTCTCTTTTACAGTCGAGCTCATCCTTTCTATTTTAGTTACGAGCTCAAACCCTCATCCAGATGTCAATTTCCTCCATGAATCATCTTCATTCCACTGGAAGATTCCATGTGACTCTTCAGCTCCTCTGGAAATCACATCGAAGTCTCTTCACATCCTCTGGTAGAAACCATCAATGGTTTCTAGTAGTTTCACTGTGTCGTGCAACAGTAGCCTTCCGATCTTGTTCAAATTCACCTGCACCATTGGATTGATTCCATGGGATCTTGCATTCATTTCGTCATTTTAACATTCGACAATTCTATGATGAGTGTCTCGACACTTCATTTCACAATCTCTGAAGTTCTGCTACAGAACGTTTCTGCACTAGCTCCTTCCCCAATATGGCTATGGTCATAACTAAGCGCCTATGCAAAAAGCGCTTTTCACGAATTCGTGTTTCGTGGATCTTGGAGATGAGGCATCTCGACTTTCGAAGTCGCGATCTCCGAAACCCCCAAATGGAGCTTATCTGGACTGACTCCTTCCCTTCTCGTGATAATGGGCTGTGACCATAGCTTTATGCATAAGGCGCTTTCACGATTTCACATTTCGTGAGTCTGGATATCAGACATCTCGACTCTCCAAGTCACGAACCCCGATACCTCGAAATGGCGTGGGATCAACGGTCCTGATTAGAGCTTGATTCAACGGTTGCGATTGAATCGCAATTTCACATATCGCGAAATCAACATTCTTGTTGCATTGTTTACTTTCCTCTCCATGTTGCGATCCCCGAAACTCCAATATGGAGTTAGATCAAAGGTCCATATCTGAGCTTGATTCTATGACTGCGATTGAATCACAATTTCGCATATCACGAAATCGGCATTCTTGTTGCATTGTTTACTTGCCACTCCATGTTGCGATCGTCGAAACTCCGACACGGAGTGGAATCAACGGTCCAGATCAAATCTTGATCTGACGGCTCATATTACATCGTGATTTCTCATATCGCGATATCGGGATTTCTGATGTTAATAATCTTTGACATGTTCAAATCCCGATCCTCGAAACTTCGACATGGACTGGGATCAATGGTCCAGATTCAACCTCGATCTGATGGCTCAGATTTAAGTCACGATTTTACATATCGCGATTACGCCCGCTTCTCCTTATTATACTTTAAAAGGTGTGCAGGTTCTCCTTGATCCAATGATGGTCAAGTCCTGCACTTGGATATAACGTCTGAGATCTGTCCTCCTGTTCAACGCTCTTCTTGTCTATATTCTGATCTGGCGACCCTCATTCTTTCAGGAATTTTGAATGGATCCAACGATCAGAAATGCTTCTCAAGCTTTACGGGCCTTCGATCATTCGATCAACATGAACTTATCTTCTGTATGCCTGGTTGTGTTGCCTTTGATAATTCAATATTCTTGAATATCATTGCGCTGCTGATCATTACTGCTGTACTCAAGCCATCATCACTGCTATACTTGCCATCAATGACAAGCATACGCTACCTTTAAAACATACCAAACATCCTCTGCACTATCTCTTATGATCTTATCGAGGTTGCTTTGCAGCATCTTCCCAAAATACTTCTGGTGCCCATCTATTACATTCTTCCTGTACTCATGCCATCTTCATTGTTGTACTTTCCATCAATGACAAGCATATGCTACCTGTTAAAAATTTCCAACAATCTACCTGTTAAATCAATGCAAACATTTTCCTGAATATCACTGCGCTACTGATCATCGCTGCTATACTCAAGCCATCATCACTATTGTACTTGCCATCAATGACAAGCATATGCTATCTGTTAAACATTTCCAACAATCTCCCCCTTTGGCATTGATGGAAACTGTTAGCGCTCTGTAATTTGCCTAAGGCTGCAGAGGCAATCACAAAGGTAACCTCGAACCACTTCGAGTCTTGGATCTATCCCTCCAAGACTCAGAGAGGGATCTCTCTTTTGGATTTAACTTGGTTTGTATGGGATGGATTTTAGGCTAGCTATAAAAGTATGGGATTTTTTTATTTTTAAAGGGTTAGTTTGGGACAACAAGGAGGGCCATTGGGCAAATGGGGTCTGCACTTAAAAATGTGATTCAATCTCAGATATGGACAAATTTCTTTCACAGGGCAAGGTAGTGGCAATGTTGGATCGAATTAAATTTTGATGGTGTCAATTTGAGGAAGAAAAAGGGGAGGAAAAATCCAAGCAAAGGAGCAACTAAGAATTCCTAAACTAGGCTTTCAGAAGAAAACATAAATATTATCACAAGATCAGATGCAGAGTATTTGCTAATAAATTCTGCTCTTTTACTCTTCCTCCGATAATAAGAAAATGAAAGTAAGCATAATGATCACAGGAAAACACTTAATAGAGAAAGAACGCCACCAACACATCCACATAGGAATCCTGTAAAAGAAAGCATGCCCATTGCTGATTGATCATCTAAATATTACAAAAAATGTTCTCTGGCCAAACGTAGCCCACACTCCAGCAAAGAAAAATAAAAACTACAGGTCGAGACCTCTCACATAGGCTGAAACCCTCTCCTCTCAGCCCAGTCGAACCCTCTTTCTGTCTTTTTCATATGCATAAATACAAAAAATTGCTATTTGTCCTCCAAGACTCAAGCTCTACCTCTGTTTTCTGAAAATAGAAAACAGTTACCAAGATTTACACATGTCAATTGTCACCTAAAACGAATCGAACAATAAATTAAAGGGAAATTTACAATTGTAACTACTGCCTCGACATCTGGCGATGATATTTTTCTTGTTGTCTTTCCTCCTGTGATTTCTCAACTATAATTTGAATGCCCTGCTGGAAAATGCCACTTGTGTTCTGCTAATATCCAAAACATTGAACAGATTTGCCACCTGATGATGATATACACCTAAAAAGCTGGATAATTGGTTAATATGAGGATCTTGATATGGTCTTCAATTATTGAATTACTGCCACATGCCCTTGACTGCCAGCTACATTTGAAACGATGCTTCAAAACAATGATGCGCTGCCCCGTTTGTCTAATTGCTTTGCCACTTGTGTAACTGTTACCTAAATATGTGGGCATCAAGTTGAATTGGGACTATAGCAACCATGCCACGCCATGTAGCACGTGACTTTTTCACAATTACCTGGCTCGAAAAGAATGAATTAGGCATAATGACAGGACATTTATCTGGGTTCAAAACTGATGTTGGTGTCAATCCCATTTCAACCACTTGTCCTTCAATCGAGCCAGCTTTAATTGTGTCTCCAATTGAGAAGGGCTGAGAAAATTGCATCAATAATCCAGTAAGCATATTTCCAAGTATGTCTTTTGCTGCAATTGCAGTTGCAATACCTCCTATCCCCCCTACAGTTAAAATAGACTGTACAACAACTCCACAAGCCTCAGCCAAAGCCGTTCCTCCCAAAATAAAAAGGCCAACGAAAGAGAGTTTGTCTGAAGTCAGGAATTTTTCCTTGTCAAGCCCAACAATCTATTGGGCAGCAGGTAAACGAGAAAATACATTCCTTTTCCACCTATGGAGAAACCATAGTACTGAGAGAACAACAACACCTCTCTATATTTGTGGCATGCATTGAGCAACAACTGTGCTGGGTGAAACAATCAAACCCAATTGTGAAAATGCCATGAAAGTGATTAAATATCGTACAAGGTCCTCCAAAGCACCCCAAATACTCTTCTCATAGATCACGTGAAACTGTGTTGTGCACCCCAAAAATCATTCTATGGAACCTTGTTCGGCATACTGATGAAGCCTTCTGAGCATTCTTGGCATGATCAAACTGTTGTAGTCGGGTTCCCTGTTTGCCACTAACCTCAGCATCATCGTCTAAATTTTGGTTTCCATTCTGTAGGTCCAATTTTGCTCCAACTAGATAACATTCTTGATGTGAAACACCTAAATTGTAAGACTAACTATAATTGCCAACGTCTTTGGGCTCATCCCTTGCTACATCACAACTGTTGTGCAAAGCATTTCTTGAAATCTGTTCACTATTTAATGTGACTTATGGATGATTTTAAGTTCTACCAACTCTTAGATTTATTCCTGCTTCACTCGCACATTGCTTGCCACCATTAGTTTCACAAAGTAGCTGAATAGAAGCATTGAGATTATTGTGAGTGTCAGGAAGCTGATCAAATCTATATGACATATATTTCCTTTGAATAATATCCAAAAGCTTATCATCATAACTAGGGTTATTATGAAGCTTCTCAAGCTCTTCTCCATGACGAGGCTTTAATTCTGCAAGTCCTTCTGAAGGAGGATCCTAGGCTGGAATATTTATATGAAAACTTCGCCCAGTATCAACTTTCGAGGGTATGCTTAGATGTACACAAGACCTGAAATTTTCTTTACTCTCACACAAAGGGACAGTCCAACCAGATTCAATAAACCATAACAAGGTCGAGCATAGCTCTTTGCGATCAGCTTGATAAGAACGCCCTTCACCAATAGGAGGTTTTGGAAAATCAACCTGCACTTTATTGTCATCAAGAATTGCAGGCAGGCGGTCTAAGAGATCAATGGGTATACAGTGTGGGGACTTGTAATTTGTTCCACGGATTTTGTGATATCACGATTTTCCGATACATCCCTCGGACACCTCATAACCTTTTATGCATGTGTGCTTCTCTGCGTTGGACACCTTGACTCTGGTTCAAACATCTGGCACGAGGTTGAGAAGCTGTGTTTTATATATATTTAGCTTCTGCGTGCAATATCCCACATTTACGTGGTAAATTGAGCTTTGGGCGTTTAAATGAGCCAACAGTCACATGTTGTGTCGATGAAGTGAGCTCGAGGCTTGGGCTTTGGAGTTTGGTGTTGGCGTTGGCTTGTGTGTTTGATGTTGGTGCATGAAATGGCGCTTATCCTTGGTGTCGAGCATTCGGAGGTTGGCCGTAGGCCAATATTATTTTTTGGAAAAATATTTGTCAATTTTTCATAAAACTCTGCATAAAGGCAAAGGCCGAGGGGCCAATTTTTTGCTAAATTCACCAAACATAGATTATAACAACCCAAATTAGGCTAATAAACCCAAATTTGCATTTACCCCCAAGAGTCAAAATTTTTCATTTCAAAACACTTCACAATTTTTTGCTAAAAATGCATCGAAACTCGCTTTGAAGCTCATGCACAGGTACTCATTTTATGCTTGGACAGTGTCGAGCACTTTTTTCCACCTTCACCATGCGTCGTGAGAAAAACACATAATGCCTGAAATAGATACATATTAGTTAGAAAACTGATTCCCCTATTATATAGGGTTCTAACATAGGCTCCACCTGGGGAAGATAGCTCCGAAGGAGATGTCTAGAACCGCTGAAAT
>JZKD02S0524430.1:0-19037 GCA_000966675.3 Picea glauca
TAGGATAAAATTATTTTACCTTAAAAATCACCAAAATTTTATAAAAACTATATAAAATCCTTATAAATTTGAATATTTTTACAAAAATATCGCCAAATATTTATAGTTGGCATATGAATGATTAGTAAGATTCACAAAGGTTTCTACATTTTAAAACAAATTTCCATCCTTAAAATCATCCCTGAAGATTGGTCTTTACTCGAGATTGAATTCTATGGTAAGACTTACATAATCGCTTGGTTGTTGATGACCATTGCCAAGGATCAATCCACTCATAGTGAATCTTGAATCTTGCAGGTTTCTTTAGTGTTGAACATCTGTCTGAAGAATGGTTATGCTTGCCACAATGATGGCAAGGATGGAGATCAAAACATTGATTCTCCTTGTGACCAACTCGATTGCAATGTTGACACTTATCATTCTGATGTTGAACTTGAACAAGTGAAGTTGAAGCTTCTTGAAGGAATCCAACACTTTGGAACTTGATTGGTCTAGAATAATCAAGAATATGAAAGGTAACTTCCTTGTCATATCCAATTCCTGTTCTATTCTTGTTGTAGATGATTTCTTCCCAAGGTCTGATGATGGGCTTGGAAAGAGTATTATGAACCTGTTGCTTTGAAATCCGTGGAAGTGGATTTACTGCATGTTGATGCATCATTGAAAGGTTTTCTTCACTAAAATCACAAGAAAACTCTTGAAATGTAGGTTCATGAATAGATTCAAGTTCATCTGAAACTGATTCTGAAGTTGTATCACTGTGTTGTTCCTTCACTGACTGTTGATCAAAAGCATCATCATGATCATGATCATAGAGAGGGTCGTGCTAAACAAAAATTAGTTCAGAACACTTCACTAGCTGTTTATTTTTGAGATCAGTCAACTCATCATTCAATAGTTGGGATAGAGATTGAAGAAGTCTAACTTTAGCTTGCGTCACTTGCATACAAGTTAGCACTGATTGAAGAGTTTCTTTGTTCAATGTCACTGTGTTGTCTTCAGTGTTGTTTATTAGAGTGTTCAGTAACTCTAATAATTCTAGATTTTGAGCCATTTCAAAAAACACTAAATGAGGTCTCCTTGTGCAGGTAGATCCTGATTACAGTTTGACTCGACAGAAGAAGGCTTATCTGCAACTCGCTCAGTTGAATCACTCACTTGAACTTCACACTTGTTTGATTTTGTTTCACGCTCTCTTGTACTCGCTCGCTTGAAATTTTCTTGCTTTCTTCCAATAAGTTGAGGATGTCGGTTACCACCGAAAATGCATCCCAAAGACTTGATGGTTACAATGATTTGATTTTCAAGTACTCAACCTTGTCAATTTCGACTCAAAATGACTCTAGGGTGTCGGGCTTAGCCGAAAATGCACCTTATGACAAATTCAATTCAACTCAACTTGAGTTCATAAAGACAAATAAACTTACAAAAGGACAATTTGCAAGTTACAATAAATCCCGATTCTAAAGTTGAATTACTCATTGAATGTGTTGTAGATGCTTTTGAGTCCAGTTCTCCTTTGATTACGAGCTTGACTTGTTTCTTGCTTTAGTATTCTTTGTTGATGCTTGATTTGCATTACTTTTGCTTGAATGCATGTTCATGAGTAACATTGTGTTTGAATAACATGAATTATGCTTGAATTTCCTTGCTTGATGTGGATTTCATGTGTGTATAGTTGTACGATAAATTACAAGCATAGTGTCAAAAATAGACACAAAATACTATGAAAACATTCAAGGAATCATTCACCATCGCATACAATGCAAGGTGTTCCTAAGATCCCCTTATTCAATTTCAGGCGGATCTAGGACACAGACAAAAAGACTTCATTTTATTATGGATTCCCTTGTGATAACAATACAAATAGAAGCCTTCAATGGTCTTCATGTCCCAACTTATAAGAAGAACTTTATAACTCCTTTTTACAAAGTTTTGGCAAGCACTAAGCCTACTAGCATTTTGCATATAAGACTTCATAAGCAAAACATGGGTTTAAAAAATCCTTTTGTTTTACAAAAGAGAAACATGGTTTCTTCTCCAAATTCTTTTAAACTTTTGACAAAGCTGTAATATGTCACTGCAACATCAAATCTATCAACCCACAGGAATTTATATTGCAACAATTTTTATTTTTTTTACTTGTTATTCCAAGGATAATGGAAATTATCACCTAATCAAAGCAAATTGCCTAAAATAATTTTGATCCGCCTCAGATTGATCAAATCATACTCTTGGAGGTTTATATCGCCAAAGATCTTGAAGACTCTATCGTTGAATACTGGTATCGTTTATGCCTTGCGTTATACCCAACTGTACATTGACAGCCGACTGTGGTGGGAAGGCCCCCTCCGTGGCTCCCTCACCAGATCATGATCCTCCAATTAAGTCTCCAACCGATCTTCTTTCCAGCCAATGTGGATGTCGTTTCCAGCCAATTCGGGCCTCAGTTACACAGCAAGGTCAAATGAGGATAAAAAAGCCTTTAATAAATCCAGAAGCAATGCCGGTCTTGCCACAAATTGCTAGAAGGGTGCCTAAAATAGCGAGTCGATCCCTTATGATATCTAGGCGGTGGCCGACTGAAGCGATATCTAGTTATTGGTTCAATATGACTAGTTTGCAGGAGTTAAGGTGGTTGTCAATTTTACCATTGTCCGCGTGCATTTTACAGGACTACCACTGCTACCATATCACATGCCTCTTACAAATAAGAACAAAAATCGTGCGCCATTTTATCTTCCGCGATTTGAGAGTCCGTGGCCCACTTTCTGCCAAACAAATTTCTGATCGATCCTCCCATTTCATGCAGTGCAGGACCAATAGGAGGTGATCTCTTTCATTTTTTGGCCACGATTATGGATCCAATGGAGAGACCATATGCCAGAACATGGATCCAAAACATTACATCCAAAAAGAGATCCCAAATACACACATTGACTGAAACTTCGAAGGCGGTGCCGTCAAGAAAAATTAATTAGTAGATCTGATATCCGATGCTCACTGCTGATATTACCTTGGCATTCATATTGTCAATATGTCTCGACATATAGCAGGGGTTGTTCTATTGGAATTCAGGGCGCAAAGATGATCTGAAGAATAATCAAGAATCCTATAAATTGTTCCGGTGAAAATCCTCACAGAGAGGACTGTAAACTCTGACAAAAAACTTATACCATGAAGCTTGCATTTGAATTGGATGCAAGGATCGATCCTATTGAGTTTCCTTAAAAAAAAAATTGGATATTGAAACTAAATTGCACCAGATCGTACTGGATCCGAGCCAAAAGAATGGGAATATTGCTGCTATGGTCTCTCTTCTTGCTCGAAATGCACATTCTCAATGCACAGACACCCGATCTGGCAAAAAATAGTCTCCATATGCACGCATAATTGCAGAGATCAAGAATTTAACAACGCCCCTGTTCATCTAGAATGAAATTTGTCTCATTTTGTCGATTTGAATGAGGGCGCGTGTGCAGGTTGATCTCCACACAACGAGTATTTTCCTACAGGTTTCAAATGATCATCATATTGCAATTTCCATATTCGATCTCTTGTGCTGGTATGTGCACGTCGCCTTCTAGCTATGCATACACATGGTGGAGGTTGCTACAGATCCGTATGCGCATAGAATTGCAGAGTTCAAGAAGATTTAACTTCACCTGTTCATCTAGAATGAAAAATTTCCCATTTTGTCAATTCTTCAGTTGAATGTGGTGGATCTATGGGCTCCTTCGCTCTGCTATAGGCTCCACGTTTTCATGATTGAAACAACTGGGCATTTGACGAATCTATAGGAAATTTGATAGATTTGTTGTGTATAGATTTGTTCGGCGTGAATTTGTTTTAGAGTATTTAGATATAACTTCGTCTGGCACGCCTGTGCCAAAAGCTCAAAAAATAACCTGAAAATCAATGTTGCAAAGAAATGGAGGGATATGTGCGATCATCCACTTGGAAATCACATTAAGATAAAAAACGAATTTTGAAGATAGAATAGAGACGCGGAGACTTGAACAAAACTTGCAGAGAATTGACCAACTTAAGTTTAGTGATAGATCTAAAATAATATTATTATTTTCCTTTGTAAAACGAAACAATTGACATACCAATCAAATGATCGATGCGACGTTCGAGTTTTCCAAGAGATTTTGACACTGGAATATCCTCTTCATCAAATGTGCATCATCGTGCTCTGAAATCAAATCGATTTTTGATGCGCTGTAAATTCCATACACTATTGTAGAACACACGCCAAAGTTTGAATCGCGTCCTTACAATGTCTCGACTGTGGCTCTCTTTATTTCCATGATTGTGCATCCCAAATATTACAGATCTGCAATTTGTTGGTATAGGAAACAAGGCTACTATCATACGAAGCCATGGAAAACTAATATCATGATTTCAATCCCTTAAGATCATAAGACTCTGATACCAATTGATAAAATATAGACAAGAATAACAACATGGCGGAAAAGGCTCACTAGCCAACATATTAATGTATTCACTCCAATGTTACATATTTATAGTACAATGGGTGATGGCAACGGATAGAGAGATTTGCTCAAGATCCTAAAATCATGCATGATGAATAGGCTAGGCAATCTTAACTAACTCATTAGTCATCACTTGAGGATATATTACTAATATCCTAAATGAATAATACAAATATAGGTGACAATTTAGACTTAGTGATTGGTAAAGGTAAGCCATAGGCTAACATCGTGATCCTTACTATAATTAGATAATGATGGGTTGATTGTTAAATTATCCAAATTATTGTTGAAACAATTTTATCTTTCCTCGCAAAATCATCAATAAATATTGAGCCTTGCATGACATTGAGTAAGGATGTCCAATGCATGGCCACCTTCTTTTTACTCCTTGCAGTTTGAGAGTTGATTTCCTTGTGGGACTTTAGAACCCAAGAAGTAAAATTTATAGATGAGTTACTGGAATAATAACCCCTGAATGGAAGGTAATTGTTTCTTAAGGATGGTTAGATGCTTTTAATTTTATATGGTGAATGGTTACTTATGCTGTAAATGAGTTCTTACGATGATAAATTGTTAATGATTTACATCTAGTCGTTGCGTCAATTCAGTTGTATTGATTATAGTCACCCTATATCCATTTTTGCTTGATTGTTAGAGCGCCTTTGTCTAACAATGTCATATAATGTATGTCAATGCAAGTTGGATTTCAGGCACGGGGGATTTAATAATTGGTTGAAGGTTTAGAATTATTTTGGTTGCGCGTGGGTCCCTAGCGCCCTTGTCGCAATGAGGCGACGTGATAACTTATGACTAGGACATTGCACGCATTGATTGATAAGCGCATATGAAACCTAGCTTAGGATCATGCGCCTCCCTATGGGGATGATGTTTTTCTTGTAAGTAAGGTTGGAATTTTTTTGTAATGTCTATGTGTTGCCTCCCGTTCGTCAGGAAGGTTCTAGCTACTTGTGTCATTAAGGTTGTTGCATTTGGATTGATTGATGTTGCTTTTAACTTAGTAGGCATGGTCTTCATTATGTTGGGTGGGATGTAGACACCTCCTTGTTCCTCAGCCAATCTTGAGACCTTAAATGGTCAAAATCGATGGGAACTTGGGCTTGAGCATTGCTTATGTGTCCTCGTTATGTTTGTCTATTGCCTGAATTGTGTGCGTTGTGTTCGTTGTCTAGTTGCATTGATTGACTGTTTGTCATTGTTACTTCCTGCATAAAAAAAAAAATACATATTGCACTGGTTATGCATCCCATGTTTTCATAATGACGAGGGTCGTTACACTCACCCTTGGTTTCTCCAAATCACTTTTTCACTTGCACTGAACCCTCTTAGTGTCAAATCAATCTCTCTAATCTGAACTGTCTCCCACAAGTCATCTCTCCTTCTTATAGATATTAGTCTATGAATCAAGGGATGAGATTAAATCCCTAGCCTTCCTCATAAATGGCCATGATCTAATCAAATCTTCACTAGATACATGCCACTTCCTAAGTTAGACGTAGGAAATAATTTAATGATGACTAATCACTTTAATTAATCACATTTCCTAACTTTCACTTAGGAAAATTTACATGACTAGGAGATTTAATATAACTTGGTGTTTCTTGCTTGCGTGGCACCTCGCCAAAGGAAGAACACCATCCAAGCTACAAACTTAACATAACCCTCCTACAAGGATGCCCTACCTACTTGAGTGGTATAAATACACCACTCAAGATTCATTTGTACATCATCTTTTTTATCATTGAGCTAAGGCTCTCTAATGTGTTGTTAGCTCACTGGCATTGCATCTTTGGCATTCTCTTGTTGTTGAAATTTTATCTCTTATGTGCATTTGTACGTTTCATGTGTAACATATTCATGCTTGGGCTTCTTTCTGTCTCTAGTGCACTTTTGGTTCAGCACTAGCACACTTTGGTGTTGTTTGTTTCTCTTTTTACTGCAATTTTTTGGGTTGGTATTTTGGTTCCATTTGATCCCCTCTTTCTATTTGTGATCTCAACTTGGTTTCAAAGAGAGTGTGAACCTTTCCTACTTACTTGGCTGATGTTAGGGTTTCTTCTTTGTTTTTCATGTTGTTGTGATCAGATTTTTCCCTCCATAAGAGAACCAAATAGGAGGAATATTAGGGTTGTTTTTCATGGTGTTTTGTTCGCTGCAAAAGATATTTTTAACGGTTGTTTAAGCCTACTTTATGCATTAATTACAGAGACCTTTTCCATTGATTTGAGTGCCCAACAATAGGGTTTCTCCTTGGTTATTCATGCTAGTCACTTTGCAACTAGATTTTTATTTTCGAGATTGATTTGAATGTTTTGGCTAGTGGCATTTCCCTAAGCGCTACAGAACTAGGTTTTTAGGTCATCTCTTGTAATGTCCCCATTTTTGGATTCCCTTATGTTGCAATTTGGGACAAATACCAGAGTAGCCAATTGGGGGTGATAGTGAGCTCAGGCAGTTTTGAGGAGTTTTATGGGGCCCGAATTACATTATTCATCATATTTCATCATCAAGATCCATTCTGCACAACTTCTCCTTGGTTTCATTGCATTCCGACGATTTCCGTAATTTTGGGTTATTATTGAGCATATTTTAATTAATTACACTGAAGGTGCTATTTGGAGCTTGTTTCTTGGAGGAACACCTTAGTGTAATAGCTTGTTGGAACCAGAACGAAATTATCTACAAGATAGGATGATAAAAAGTGACTTTCAGTGGAAGGAGAAGTTATAAGAGTGAATTAATCACTTTTCAGAGTTAAAAGGGTCATTAAATTAATAAAGTGATTTTATGAAGAAATATTAAAGATGAATTAAAAGTCACTTGAATGGAAAAAGGTGAAAGGGGGTATAAAAGAGAGATAAGGGATTCTATTCTCTGATTATGTTGATTGTTATTTTGATGTCTGGCCTCTTGGCTAGAAAGCTCAAGGTACTTGGGGGTTTTGAGGGTTTTGACTAAATAAACCCTAAATATCAACATAGTGGTGAAAGATTCCACCTTTACTGATCCAAGCTTGGCCAAGGTGGTGAAATATTCCACCCTCACCATTCTATTTTAGTTTCAGATCAGATTCAGAAGCAGATTGTGGAAGCAAAGCACATGTTTGGGGTTTTTCTGTAGAGCTAGGGCGCACTGTTCATGATATAAGAGTGCGTGGGGGCTTGTGGACCTTGGATATGGAAGATATTTCACTTCTAAAGTGTTATCAATCACTGGGGCACCTTTTCTCATCATTTTATGGATGGTTTTCATGCCATATTCATTATTTCTTCCAGTTGTGTGAAATTCCTGAAGGAGGGCGCATTTACTCTTGGAGATATTGAGTGGGAGGGTTCAAATCTGTAACAACTACCAAGGGATCTCTTCCAATTAGCATATATCCTTAAGATCTACAAGATTTCAACCATTCTTGTGAATTTTGGAGGTAAGAAACAATAGATACAGGATACTAGGGTGCGAACCAGCCCGGGAGGGCGCAACTATGCTTGGTTATTCAACAGTTTGAAGGAAGGAAACACTATTGGTTCAATAGATATTTTGTATGCAACTATTGGAGGCCTACAGAAGCCTAGATATCTCTTTTTTACTATAAATTGGACATATATTCAGCCACATTCATTATCTATCCATATCTATTACAAATTTGTTCATCTCTTGTCCTGAGGTTAGCATATTTATTAATAAAATATAGATCTGAAGTATTATGGCATTTCCTTGTGGTATTCTTTTGTATATTGTTTCTTAATTGTTGCTTCCTTATATAAATCATTTG
The DNA here is from genome assembly GCA_000966675.3 of Picea glauca. NCBI lineage: Eukaryota > Viridiplantae > Streptophyta > Pinopsida > Pinales > Pinaceae > Picea > Picea glauca. The sequence continues at coordinate 8,290 of JZKD02S0524430.1, forward strand.
TTGCTGCAAAAACCATAAGAATAAACCCCAACGCAACTCAAGAAGACCAAACCTGCAAACTATTTGACAAAATACCACAACCAGAAAACACAAAATTTCAAATGTTCCAAGCAAACCCACTTGGGAAAATTACATCTCTTTCCTAAGGTTTCCTAGGTTTTATCCTAGGGTTTTCACCCACCTTCAAGGACTCACTACAAAAATTAATCTGACAATTTATTGGATCATCTCTCTCAGGGGGGTCATCTCTTTTCTAGGGTTTCCTAGGTTTTATCCTAGGGTTTTAACCCACCTTCAAGAGATCACTACAATCGTGGATATGGAAGTTTGTTTGGATCATCTCTTTCAATGTTCACTTCAGTATTTTGTTTGAAGTTTTCTCATCATCACTTGTAGGGTTGTCGGTTCAGACCTCTTCATCTAGGGTTTTACCCTTATAAAAGGGTGTTAGCACAAATTTCTACCCTCCAATCTGAGCTGATAAACCTGTTATGACCATGGTAAAAACTTGGCTAGTTATAGGAGAAATAGCCCCAGATGTCACAGGATAAACCCCTCTCCGTTCGGTCTAGGCCTTTCTAGCGTCTGGGGGGAGTCCCTAGAAACAATGAAGCGCCTTGTTGGCTGATCTAAGGTCTTATTTCTATGTTAAAACTAAAAAATCAGCGAGTTGTTTTGTCTTGGACAACATGTGAAAGCGGTCCAAAACAGTGAGAAAATCGATCTTATACGCTTGCAGGGAACCTGGAGGGTTAGCACCATGAAGATAGACTATAAATAAGATGAAAACTATTCAAAATGATCAAAATTAACCATAGTTGCATACACAATATCTACTGAACCAAAAGAGGTTTGAATGACAAACAAAAACTTGTTTATTGATAAAGCTTCCAAGAGAGCCGATTGCACCACACTTGAAAATCCTACAACTAATACAATGACTACTTTTATCAAAGAGGAACCACTAGACTAGAGAAAGAGAGAATAGAATGAGAGAGACACTATGCTACTACTGCAAGAACCAACGAAATAAGCCAAGGCAAGCCTCCAATATATAGCTAGTGAGGGTGCAAATCCAAAGGAAGAAAGAGGGACACATGAAAGGGGTAAAAATAGAGTCTAATTTTAGAGTGGGCGCATGAGTGCATGGGGGAGATCATTTTAGGAAACTCATGCGACAACTCCTTCCATCATAAATTAATTATCACATCGTCCAACTTTATGAATATGTGCCCTAGCCTAGGTGGATTCCACATCACTGCCACATGTTGACCTCAGAGGTTGCCACTTGGAATTGCATGGACGATGATTGGACCTACTAAATATATAGGCAGCTAAAAATAGAGCAACTAAAAACAGAACATCTAAAAATATAACCTTTAAACACAGGGTTCTCTAAAAATAGATTCTTGGTTCTATTTTTAGAAAAATTATCCACATACATACTTCCAAAAATAGAAAGTATTATGGATACCCTCGACTTTATACTCATTAATCTCGTATTTTCGCAAGGGATCTGAATATGCCATCAGAATTTTCATTAGGGCCATGATGCTCAACCTGCTAAAAATAACAATCTGGGTGACATCATCCAGAAAAAGGTCCAAAGGCCTCTGGATGCCTCAAGGATCAATATTGCACTCTCAGAATCTAAATCTGGGGCTTGAATCACAACCTGCCAAAAATAACAAGTTCCTGCATGTCACCCGCAAAAATTCCATCGGGCCTATAATCCTGGAAGGACTCATAATGTATGCTCTGAACTGCTCCAAACTGCCAGGAGACCCACTCAAACCGTTCCTCCTAAAAAATAGCAACACATGTATACATATTTCTCTCACAAATGCATGGAAACCAAGTAGACTGTGACTCTTGAACTAATTAACCTTATACTGATCATGTACCTGCCTTGTGTGTGAACCATCCTCCTCCTCAACATAAGTGCTAAAACCCTCGGAAAATCTCAGTATGCCCACCAAAGTGCTGCATGTTGGCTCTTAACCCTCAAGAATTTCAAGGGTGAAAATCTAGGGGTTAAGAAAGGGTTGTGCTTCTCTTCTAGGGTTCCTTGGGTATCTCTAAGGAATTTACCCTCTTTATAAGATAAATTCTTCCTTCCTAGGGTTTTTTTCCCTCTCTTTAGAATCCAATGTTATTTTTTTTCATTTTTTCTAGTAATATTTCTCGGGTGATGTGTTTTTGGCTAAGCCTTGTGCTACCCTAAATACATAAACAATACATTGCAAATATCTTAGAAGCACTAGAGTGTGGCATTATTTCTTTATTTGGTCTATACAATGGATTCCTTGAAGACTTTACAGAGCTTCTTCTTCGCTGAACCTAATCACTTGTGAACGTCTCTTTACCCTATTCAACAGGGCTACTTATATTTGGGCAGATTTTATACAAAAGAACTCTATATGCAATGGTTATCATACAAAGACTCATGTCTTCGAGTCTTTCTTGACTTGTCTTCAAGGGATTGGAGGGCTTGTTGGAGTAACATATTGTGATAGGGACCTTCTAAATGATACTACTGACTCAGTTTATAGTACACATCTAGCTGTGCACTTTGCATATGGGTTTGTTCTATTGTGTTAAACTGCTGATCAAGATATGACTTAAATCAATTTTTCATTTCAAGTTTTTTGAATCAAGTACATGAGCCCATATTATGATATATTGTCTATATGATACTTCCAATACAAATGTTATCTTTGATAGAGTTTCTATTCATGGTCCGCTTGAATCATTTGTTTTTGTTTTTTATTGACGATTCTTCTTACAATGCGCATATGGAAATTCACTTTCCATATTGGGCCTTACTAGTTTCAAGATGTGAAGATCTCATCTTTGACCCCAACACATTTTTATATGTTCTTTATGTTCTATGAGTTGGTGGTTTGTTAGTGGGTACTTCAACTTATTGTGATGTGATTGGTTCATAGTGACATTTGTAAGCATATGACCACTTATTCACATGCAAAAGATACATGCTCACTCACCTTCTTTGATGGAGCTTGTACTCATAGGTTTGCAAGACCTTTTACACTATTTCTCATGGATTCTTCCATGAATGAGTCTCATTCTCTTATAGTGGATCTCTACTTTCCATAGTATGATGTTGGTCGTTATTGGATATACTATTTTTGGTTTCTTCAAGCTCAAGGACAACTTGAGCCACTCTTTGTACCTCCATCCAATCAACATATTATGGTGGATCATTCTCTTTATGATGTTGGCTTACTCTAGATGAACTAAACTTGGTTTCTTTCAATGGTCCAACTCATTGATAGCTACTTTACTATACTTCTAGCAAAGGTCACCTTCACTAAGTTGTGGAACCATGTCAGTGTGGCCAATATGGAGTTCAAGGGGGAGGTGATGTGGAACCCTCCTCATCATTAAGGGGAGAATCAAATATTGTGTTGTAATGACTTCTCTATGTGACCCCCTATTCAACTCAAGGGGGGGGTGTTGGAATTATTTTTGTACTCTATACATGTGGCCACACCGACATTCATATGTATCATTAATGTACCTGTAATCATGGTTAAGGCCATACTTTATGATTTTATTGTATTACTAGGTGTGGTTAAGGTTGACTAGTCAACTTGATATGTAGTCTCAATAACCCTCTTTGGGAGTGTATCTAGAATAATCAATTCCTATTTATTACGAGTTTTATAGATATTTCTACATGTATATAATAAAATATTGAGTAATGAATAATTGATATGAATGATGGTTACAATGAGCCTCATGATAATGTATAAATATACATTGATTGGTCACGAGGTGAAGGGATGTGTGGCCTTTTATTTATTGTTATTATTGTGTTTGTTACATTTCTACCCCCTTAAAGAATACTATCCTGAAACCATAGTAAATAGGATTCTTTGTAATTGATGTTTTCATAGTTGCATTATCTTTATCTAGTTGTAGAGGTTTGACTTGGTTCCCAATTTGAGCGGTGGCGAGGTTCCTTTATAGTGTGTGCATCATATTCTAAAGTCTTTTGACCTTGTTGTTTAATGTGAAATCTTGAAGCTCCTTGGTAACACATTTTCCTTGTTTTTGTTGTGTATGTTCATCTATATTTCTTGCCCTTTTTTCATTAGTTTCAGGTCACCTTTCTTGAGAGTGGAACTTTCAGCCCGATATAATTTATAATTTTGTCCCTTCCAATTAAATTCCATGAATTGTTTTTCGAGGTTGGTGGTATAAGCGACCAATTGAATCAACCATTCAACGCCTAGTACCATATCCATCTCATCGAGTGGTAGAGTGGAGAATTATGTTTGTATTTCCAATTCTGGTATTTGGACAAAGATTTTAAGACATCTTCCTACTCCTTTGACCCTCTATCCATCAATGATTGTAATTGTAAGGTCCTTTATGGGCTATATAAAAAGGTTCAATTGCTCAACAAAATTGATGTCTATACAGTTATGAGTATTGTCAGAACCTACAAGTATTGTTACATTTCTATTTTTTGACTCCCTTGAGATTCAAGGTTTTAGGTTGTAATTTTTCCCATCATTTCTACTGGTGGAACTGTAGGTTTGCCTTTATCTTTTCTTGGTTCCTCAGTCTTATCAACCTTCCTTAGATAAGGTGGAATATATTTTATATTTGATTCTTGTATTTGTTCTTTTCAAATAATATTTTCTTTTTGGGAGACCCTACCTTTATTCTTATTTTGTCAGGTGCATGCGGTTGAAGATAATGATATATTTGGCACTACTTCGCCATTGTTGGATTTTGAATTGTACTTGTTACCACTAGGAAATGAAAAATCCAATTGCATTCTTTCAGCAACATTGCATAGGTAATATGTATGTTGGTAGCTTGGATTTGTCTTTTCTTTCACATGATTGGGAGACACATCTTTTGAGGCATGTTTGAATGTCAAAATCACACATTTGGAGGCAATTTTGCATGTGGTAGTGATTCACCTTTGGGGACATCTTCTACATATTTTGATGCATAAGTTTTCATTAAGGATACCTTTGAAGCATTTTTAGACTCCCCAAGGAAATATTTGCATATTTAGGGACATGAAGAGGACATCCTAGCATGTGAACACATGGTTCAATGTTAAGGAGACCATTCTATGAGGAGCACTCTACATGGAAGTGACTAGAAGATACTAGTACCATTGGCATTTCTATTATTATTTTGAGAAGTTACTAGAAGATCTCTCATCAACAGTGCCTTACCTTGAAGATAATTCTAGAAATTATTTCATGGTGGATCCATAACCTTCTAGAGTTTTCATCAACAATGCCTTACCTTGAAGATAATTCTACAACTCATTTCATGGTGGATCCATAAAATTCTAGAGTTTTCCCTGTGATATTTTACTAAAAGGTCGATCAAAGAAGATTCTAGATAAAGAACCCCTTATAGATGTCTCTAGAACATACTTTTCTTCACATAAAGGAAGGGTGCTCCACATAGAAGAATCTAGAAGATCTTATAAAAATATCTCTACTTAGAAGTCTCTAGAAGAGGGTGCCCTAGGAGTTTCTAGAGAATTCTATGGTCTATAAATGGAACTATAAAAGTGTTGGGTACATGTTATATTCTTTGCATGTGTGTGTGTGGGCCCGTCAGATTCGACAACTACGTCTGACGATCCCTTTAGCGGATTTTGCTATTTTTAGCGGTTTTCTAAATTAATCCCAGATTAAGGGATTAGGGTTTTGGTATCTACAAAATACTTAAAAACATTGTATATATTGTATGGTGAATGGTGAAATTTGATATAATGAATATAAGAAAGGTTTTCCCCAGTTGAGGGTTTTTGGTATAAATCTCTGTGTACTATGTGTATGAGCGATTGATTAAATTCTGTTTTTCTTAAGAATCTATATGCATTGCTTTACTTCACAGGTTTAAAACTTACATGTGGTATCAGAGCATACTTTTCTTCACATAAAGGAAGGGTGCTCCACATAGAAGAATCTAGAATCTCTTATAAAAGTATCTCGACTTAGAAGTCTCTAGAAGAGGGTGCCCTAGGAGTTTCTAGAGAATTCTACGGTCTATAAATGGAACTATAAAAGGGAGTCACATCCTCATTTGCAAGGTGTGTTTTCATTGTGGAGAAATATCTAGACCATTAGGCCATAGTTGAATATATCTTGTGCAAGTTTGGAGCTTCAATGAGGATTCAAGAAATATTTAGGGCTGCAATCTTCACTTGTAAGGCTACTAATATGGTTTTTGTTTCCTCTCTTATATGATGGAAATTTATGCTGCTATTATAGGGTTTATTTACCAACATAAGAGACTTCAGAAGTGATTCTTTAGTCCTCTTAAATTCCTTAATTTTAGATCTGTATTATGCTATGTACCTGTGTCGTTATTCTAATACAAGGTTGTCTCTTACTTCATTATTCAGATTTTGATGTTATGTGATGAAACAAATATATAGTAAAAGTATCATGGCATGTTTATGAGCTTGGTATGTTTGCTGAAAAGTGAATTTACATAATTGTTATTACTAAGAGGACCACTGTTTGGAGCATCTTTGTTGGTTAAATAGTCTATTTTCAAGTTCTATTAATCTCAAAGTGTGTTGACTCCATTTCCCAAGGATTAGACATTGATATACTTGAATCCACCACCATATATCTATTGTGTATCATAAAATTTTAGATTGCTAAATATAAATTGGTTTGAAGGTTATAAATATTCAAGAAAGACTTAGCAATCTCATTATCCCCCTTTGCACTAGAGGAGAACTGTGACGTCCCCAACCACCAAAAGGTCGGGCGACATCACTGAGTAAACATACTTTTCGCTATGATACCATTTTGTAACATCCCCAGTCACCAACATGTTGGGCAACGTCACTCATACTACATATATCTGCTCTGAAACTGTTATGTAACATCCCCAGCCGCCAATAGGTCGGGAAACGTCACCCATACAGAGCTCTTTTACGAAAAAATCCCATATAAATTTAACATGAAATAAAAGAGATAATACTGAAACAAACATGCAAGCAAAAAACATGATATTATTACAAGAATCACAGACATGCACATAATTACATCATTTAATCATTAAGAACAAAAAAGATTACTTATCCCTTAATTGAAGTACACCAACTGCGTGCAGACCTTCCACAAACCTCCTAGCCTTAGACCACGCTTCTCATCACACTCAGCAGTGGGTCACCCCCGATATGGGACTAAACTCCACCGAGAAAGGGATTCCTAGGCTTGGTAAGGACAACAGGAAAGTCGTGCAGATCAACAGGAAGGATTTTCTCCTAGGAGTGATCTCACACTAACATCCTACAACCTCTCATTCCCCACATTCCTATCCCACCCTAGGAAATGTTCCCCTTCTTTTCTCAACAGTCCTTCGACTGCCCCACTTCCCTTCCATGGCTTCAACAACAGACCAGACAGGAATTCTCAGAGCACCATAGCTATCGTTGGTATCCCTCTGGGAAAATCACTTCTCAGAAACCTCTCTCACCTAGAGAGAGTTGCTTACAGGCCTGACAACTTGCTTCTTCATTCCATGGGCCTGACAACCCGCCTCTTCAAACTAGCTCCTAAGTCAAATCGAGTAAGGGTGATGGCAACAACAAATCTTGGTATAGAATAGATGATGGAAGCAAGCCACGCTCAGTCAGGGAACTATGTTGGCAGCAACAACAAAATGTTAAGTCATGGTATGGGCTCAGGAAAGGTACAAGAGCATTGTTCTTCACAGGAAAAGTACAAGATAACTTCACTGGTTTACTGGTTTGTAGGGTTGCAGAGGTCAATAATGGAGGAAAAAGGATGGATGCATGAAGGATCTCTGTCTGAGGGCGTGCATGAGTGGGAGCCTCACAAGAATGGTTGAGAGAGCCCCCACAACAATGGATTTTCCACATAAATCTGCATGCACCTAGGTTGACATATGGCTCTCCTGGGAGCTTGTTCCTCTCCACTTGGATTATGTTCCTTCCCCAAAAGGAACTTAGGATAACAAGTTTTAATTCCCAAACCTTAGTTTTTGGGAAAATACATTATAATAGTCCCCTTGGGTTAAGCCCTCAAGGTTAGCCCCCTTTTCCTAGCCTCTTAGCCCCTTCCCTTTCCCTACTTAGTGGATCTTAGTCCCCCATAACTCTTTCTTCGTGGTCGGTCTACACAGAGTGATGTAATTTTATTAATGATGTGAGTATTTACATATACAAAAATCTAGCTCATTGGCCTTAGTATTTGGGCTCTCTGGCCTAATAACCACATAAGTCTTCCATCTTATAACCACTTGGCTCACCATCCTATAAAAATAATTAAAATTCAGTAGGGCTCGACCTTGGGGTGTTACAATCCCCTCTAGGGGTGATTTTAAGAACGCCCCCTAAATTTATATGTATAATAAATGGGCGAATCCCCATGATACATAGGAAATATTGAAGGCTATTTTATCAATAATATAATATGTATATATAATTTTTTGGCGAATCTTTTAGTCAATTATATAATCTTGTAAAAATTTGGCGAATATTTCATTGAACTATAAACTCTTGTAAAATCTTGGCGAATCTTTCACTGAATTATAAAAACTTGTCACTATAGAATCTGTCACTTATTCCTTGAATGTTGGATTGGTTTTCTTTCTATTTTGGGACTCGATATTCTTTGTTGGCAAATCCCTAAAATCCTAAATCAACAACAACCTTTGTAATGATGCTCGCCATCTAGCAACAATGTTTGCAATTAGATTTTCAACTCCATTTCTTGATGATGGGTTTAACACACTCTTTCTCATGTGAATTGTAGTTGATATTCTTTAATCTCATTCTTCTCAACTTTAGCTGGCCATGGTTTCTCATGTTGATCCTTGCCGAGACAAGAGGCTTTCTCTTATGACCTTGGCATAAACTCGTTACACTGTGACTTGTATCCATTCACAAATGGTGTAGAGGAATGAGTAGGACTGAGAGGTATCTCTCCATTAGAAGAATTGTCAAATGATTCCTTTGTTTGGGTTTGATGATATACTAAATGTCATTTTGTTGCACGTAGATGCATAAAACTCTGGATCAACTATGTTCATGAACACCTGCTTTAGCTCTTGAAGGCTATCTAAACCATCACCCCCCATGCAGGCAGTATCATTACCATTACCTAAAGAAGCTACTTCAGAATGGAACCCACTCATTAAGAAATCTTGGTCAAATTCACAAGATGAGGAAGTCATTCCCTTCTAGTGCTTTCCATCGACCTTTTTGTTTAAGCAAGAATTTGATTTCTTATTACTGGTGCTTGGTTTACAATAATCATCATTGACAATGTTTAGAAACACTTCCTTTAATTCGTCAATGATACACCATCCCCAACAACTTTTTTGTTAGCAGGAACGTAAAAATGGGTACTACATAATCCAAAGAAACAATTATCTTTATTGTGTGACAAACCTCAGCAAAACCTTGAACTCCAATGATATGTAAAATCAGATTCCCATAATGGATGATATCATCTCTCTGTTACTGACATATTTTTAGTTTCTTGTTGTGCCTCTTGCCTACTGTTGTTGCAGAGGTGGTATTGCTGATCTCACCACATAAATCAATACTATTTTTATTCCCTGGAGTTGATCTTTCCAACATGGAGCCTATCATTCCATCTTCGGGAAACAGGGTTTCTGCTACCAGCTCATCAAGCACTTTTCAAGAAATTGAACAAGCGATGCTTTATGCACTTGTGGTACTCTTGGGATAGTTGGAGTTGGAGTAGACACTGTAACATTCACCTTTGGAGTTTCATGCAAATTGCCAGAAGCCCCATTATTTTGGTTAGTCTATGAATCTCCAACACTTGAGATTGTTGTAGTAGATTGGCTAGTTTGAACAGTTGCATGTGTGTTTTGGAAATGTACTTGTGGATTTGTTGGAGACATTGCATTTGATAGTCTTGGGACAATAGGTGTGTCTTTCCTAGCATGACCATTGGTTGCTACTGAGATTGACATTTCTGAGATTTGAGATGGGGGAGTGGTTGTCTTTCCATACTAGAAATTTCCATTGCCAGCCAAAAACATAATTGCTTGAGCCTTGTCTGCAGGAACAACATCATATACATTTACTGAGCCAATATAGAAAATTGTTGGTTGTGCACCTGCTGTCTTTTCATAAACACTGGCAATAACCCTTCAAAACCAAAAACACCCACAGATTTGTCAATCCACAATGAATCTAAATATAATTTGGCATTCCTGCTATAGTGGTGCTGGCAAAGGCCCCGACAACATGCAATAAAGAATGTTTTCTAGCTAATGGCATTCCTTGAAATTGTCTTATCAAAGGAGCAGTTGTTCCTATTGCTTTCTCTCCCTTGAAGTATGCAGAAGATCCTAAGAGATTTGTTCCTACTACTTGTTCTCTCTACCTCATTCCCTTTGAGACTAAGATATTGTTTTCTCAAGGTGGTAGTCAAACTAGTGTCAATCATGATACTCCTAATATTGTTGTATCAATAGCATCCTTATGAAAAGTTGATGCATAGTGGAATGGGGTGAAGGAGATTTTTTCTTGCAACTGGCATGATTGTAGCTAGCATCATGTGTTTTTTTACGCTTGAGAAACTTCTTCCTAGCATGAAAACCTGCAAATAGATAGGGAGAAATGGTGGTTGAAAATAAAAAAATTGCATATCCCCAAAAGACACAATCAATTCAATGATCCATCTGATCCTTGCAATGCCTTTCAAGTGTCAACACATTACTTAATG
>JZKD02S0524430.1:26984-37813 GCA_000966675.3 Picea glauca
GAACCATGGGAGAAAATGTTACAAACAAGAAGTGGAAGTTGAAAATGAGGTGGAGAAGGAAATAGCCAAGAGGACATAAGAATTTATACAATGTTGCAAAAAGTTTAACATAGAAATACAGGATACTCCATCAAGTTTTGGAATAGTAGTGTTTGAAAAAGTGCAAGTAAATCAATGAGAGCTCTTGGCAAATTTCAAACAGTTCTTAATGAGGTGAGGAGACAGTGCACACCAAAAGGAATAAACTTCAATTACCAAATTAAAGCCCTAGAAAGGATTAGTGTTTGAACTTGTTCAAAGAAACCAATAAGTTCCACAAAACAAAGATTTTGAAAAAACATATTTGGTCCCAAGTCTGCAAGTTTTTGTCCTACAATTTAAATAAATATCTTTAAGGGATTTAAAGATGAAGGACCAAGTAAATAGTAAATACCTATCAAGACGTTTGGAAAGTTGAAACCCTGGTAATTATTCATTGCCAAAGCCTCGTGCGACACCTTCCAAGTTTCTTCTTGCTTTGAACAGGCGGCTCCACTAGGCTAATAACTATAACAAATTCTAGTTTCTTCTATTCTGAACAGGTAGCTCGACCACTAGCATCTCTTTCCCTCTTTCCATTCCGTCGAGGGGAAATAAACATGAAAATTCAATATAGCATATCTTGCCCTCTTTCCAAATTCCGTTCCATCGAGGGGAAATAAACACGAAAATTCAATATATGTAAATTGGGCCTTGGGGAATTAGAGATTTTCTAGATGGTCACTAGATAGTAGACTTTGTAGTTATCATGAACGAACCAGACAAGTAACAAATCTATGATTTTAAGCTTGGGCACTGGGCATATGCCATACAATTTATACCAGGTGGGAGGGCCAAAATGTAGCTACCCAATGCCCATACCAAAAAATTTGGGCAAATTAAACCATAAACCCCAATTTTACCAAATGGCAAGGTGAAGAAGCTATCAGAAATTCCCATACTTCTATAAATTTGGCTAATGGAAGCTTGTCCCTCCAAATTTCAGGGGTAAAATATAACTTTTTTTCCTCTATCTCTCCTAAAAACAAGGGCTAACCCTGTACACGATTTTTCCCCTAAAATAAATTACAGGCTAATGCTATAAGTTTTAAAAAATCACTTTAATACAAAAAATTCGCCCAATAAAAAATTGGAAGCCCCTAAATTTCGCCCATGAGCGAAATTTCTCCCCTAAAATCATCTATGATCCCCTCCCCTTAATTTTGCACTATCTTCAGTGAAACTTATTTACACAACAACAACAAGATTTTCAAAATCTTCAAAAAGATATGGGTACTCTGCTCGCATAACATCTTCATGCTCCCATGTTGCATCCGCAGGACTGCACCAGGTCCATTGGAATTTTACAAGCCCTATGGCTCGATTCTGGAGCTACTTGCTTTTCCGGTCCATTATGTGCACCATATGTACATGAAAAGCGCTTTCTTGCTCCACCTGAATCACATTCCAATCAATAACATGATTAGCATCAGGTATATATTTCTTAAGAAATGAGAGATGAAATACATTATGTATAGTCATAGATGAAGTCAATGCAATCATATAAGCTACTGGACAAATCCTCTCTAGGATTTCAAATGGACCACAATATCTGGCTACCAACTTGGAACAGTTTCATAGCTTTAGGGAACTTCTGTTGGCTTTCACCTTCAATAAAACATGATCCCCTACTTTAAATTCCTCGTGAGTTCTGTTCTTATCAGCATAACATTTCTGCCTATCTTGGGCAGCCTTGAAGTTCTGTTTAATCTTCAAAATTTTCTCTTCCATTTCCTTGAGAAAATCTGGCCCAACCACTACCCTATCAGTTGGGGTGTCCCAACTTACTAGGGTGTTACACTTTTTGCCATAAAGTGCTTCAAACGGGCTCATCTTCAGTGATTCTTGATACCCATTATTATAGGCAAATTCTACCAAGTGTATATATTCTTCCCATTTAGATGGTTTGTCCATCACATACATCCTTAGCATATCCTCTATCACTTGGTTCACTCTTTCTTTTTTCCCATCAAACTCAAGATGATAGGTTGTGTTGAAGTTCAAATTAGTTCCAAACCCTTTGAATAACCCCTTCCAAAACTTTGAGGTAAACTTTGGGTCTCTATAAGACACAATTGTCTTGGGTATGCCATGAGAGCCTGCTACTTCCTTCATATAAATATCAGAAACATTGGTTGCCTTGTAAGTAACCTTCATAGGAATGAAATGGGTAGCTTTAGTAACCTTGTCCACCACCACCAGGATTGCATCATGCTGCTTGCTTGTTCTGGGCAATCCTGTGATGAAATCCATTGTCACCACTTCCCACTTCCAGTGAGGAATGGGTAATGGATGCAGTAACCTAGTTGGGTGTCTATGCTCGGCCTTGACCCTTTTACATTCCAAGCATTTAGCTATGTATTCAACAATATCCCTCTTCATGCTTGGCCAATAATATTGGCTCTTGACTGCTGAAACTGTTTTCTGATATCCTGGGTGTCCCACGTAGGGTACATTGTGGATTTCTTTTAAAAACACACTCCTCAATTCAAGAGAATTGGGTACATAAATTTTTTTCCTGTACTGGAGTATTCCATCATCTTCCAATTCATAATCTTCAACCTTCTGTTGCATTTTACCTTGCTGCAATTTTGTTACCAATTCCGTGTACTACAAATCTTCTTTTGCAGCTTCCAAAATTTTTCCTTTAACAACATTTTAATACATACTAGTGGTTGTAGCATGTAGTTCATGCACTCTCCTATTCAGTGCATCAACCACTTTGTTCTCCTTTCCTCTGATGTGCTTGATATCAAAGTCATACTCACAGAGGAATTCCAACCATCTACTCTGCCTAACATTCAAAGTAGGTTGATCAAACAAATACTTCAGACCGTTATGGTCTGTCCTCATCTCAAACCTCTTTCCCATGAGGTAGTGCCTCCACTTCTTCAAAACATGCACTATGGATGCTATTGTCACTAAAATTTCATCCGCAAATGGTTACAGGAATCCATCATCTCCGAACACATATTAGTTCATCCATGGCCCAAAAATGTATTTCCAAAAGGGTCAAAACTATACAATTGATTATAAAATCAGCACGTGCTCAAAATACAAAGGAAGCACGTGCAAGTGCACCAATAAAAAATGTTGGAAAAGCGCACATGCGCCCGATGCGCGAATGTGGATGCAAAAAGCCGTGCATACCTCAGAACAGTGCATTTATGATTTTGGTCGACCTTCCACCCACTTCTAGTTCATCTCCCAAGTCGATTTGACACCCAAATCCGAGTTGGATCTGAGTGGGGGGCTGGTCAAAGACCTAAGGTTGCCCTAAAGAGCCCCTTGTTCACACTAAAGACTGGTTGAATAATTCCTCAAAGCTTTACTATAAAAAGAGGCCATGGGTGCACTATATTTCCAAGGAATTCATTTGTATTGTTATGCTACCTATATTCTCTTGGAGGATCCTCTTTCCTTATCAAGAGCATACAAGCATCATTTCATTTGAGCTATTCACATCACCTCTTGAGTGAATGAGCTTTGGATTTATTCACCATTTCCTTCAACTTTTCTAGTTGTAAGAAGAGCTCAATCATTGGGGGTTCAAGAGACCTCCCTTGGAGGAAGAGGGGACCCATAAGTCTCCCTTTCTCTTTGGTTTTTTTCCACTAATACAATCCTATTCATTGGTGGCATGAATGATGTATGTTTTTTATTCTAATATATTTATGCACTCTAGTTTAGTTTCTTTTATTGTTCTTAGTTTATTCTTTTGTTTATTTCTTATGCTTGATGTTTCTAACTCTTGCATTCACTATTGTCTTGCCCAGCTAAACCAATTGGTCTTGTAAGCGTCTTCATTTTTCTCATCTAGGTGATGAAGGAGACGCAACAGATTGGCGCCTCCATTGGGGAAAGGTATCAATTTCCTCCCCATTTGGGTCGATTGAGCACTTCCTTTTTTTTTTATTTAACTTGTAGGAACCAGAACCGGCCCAAGCCTACCTGCAAAAAGCCAAATTTAAAGTTGAGACGAGATAATTTCATTCAAAATTTTCTTCACGACTGTGTAACAAAAAGTGCACAGATTTTTTGACCCACAAGCGCGTCTTCAACGCACGTGTGCCAAACCCACTGTGTTGCTTAGCGCATTCTATGCACCTACACCACCAGGCTATTTTTTAGCTGCGCATTGGTGCCACTTGTGCCTCTGTCTACTTTGCAGCCCATGCATATGTCCAGGAAATCAAATATTGTAAGGGTTTTTGTGATCTGTGGAGGACCCATAGCCTTCTTGAGCTTGATTCTATGCAGATTGTAATATGAACGACACTTAAATTCCCTCTCCATATGAAGGGATTAGTCAAAACATAGGCACTTAGGGGGTTAAAATCATTATTTCCTCTTTTGCTTTCATTTTGCCACATGGATGGCTTGCTTTGATTAAAGTTAAGTTGGAATCATTCTATATCACATATAAAACTTGCATTGGGACCATAAATTGGGTATCAATCATTGAGTATGCTCTTCTCTCGCGCCATAGAGCAATCTTGAGAATCAAAAAAATGATTGAGGGAAAATTTCATCTCCCTTAAAAGAAAAAATCTTTAGGAGAGGACAACAACCCCCTCGAGACTCCTCTTAGTTTATTTTTCAAACACATCTTAAGATTGTAAGGGCCCATACATGCCCACATGATACAAAGATAGGATAGTGTTGAAATCTTCTTTCTTAGATTAAATCACTAGGGAAGTT
The DNA here is from genome assembly GCA_000966675.3 of Picea glauca. Taxonomy (NCBI): domain Eukaryota; kingdom Viridiplantae; phylum Streptophyta; class Pinopsida; order Pinales; family Pinaceae; genus Picea; species Picea glauca. The sequence goes on from JZKD02S0524430.1 coordinate 31,764, forward strand.
TAAAGGTTTTGTAATGGGCCCATACATGCCCACATGTCCACAATCTAGGATAGTTTTCAAGATTTCTTAGATTAAGTCATAATAGGGAGTTAAAGGATTAGTAAGGACCCACATGTCCACATGCTAGTTTCCTAGGGACTTTAAAATTCTGCAAGGTTGTACCAATGACACATGGTAACTTAGGTAATCGAGACTTGTAAGGACCACATGAAGTCCACATGCAGTGAGGTGACACCTAAATTATTAAAAACTTGGCACACTTCCACTTGTTCACACACAAATTCACTAAATCACTCACATAGTTTTATCTAGAAATCGTGGCGGTTGAAGTAAGTTTCCTCCAATGGGACTCTGAAACGCCCCACCCTTTTCTTGACAAAACTATCCACTCCCACTTAATTTCAACGAGATTGGTTCACACCCCCAATCTTTCTAAAAAACTCACTAAGTTTTCCTCCACATGAGGTACCAAAAGAAATTTTTTAGTCTAGGTAGGATCTCGTGGATAGGCATCCAAATAACTCCCCATTATCTGGTTCTCACATCTTCAAAACAGTAGAAGTTGACAAATAGGGAAATTTTAAATCCTCGAAGTCAAGTGTTCCTACACCAAAAGGCAGGGAGATACACATGAAGGGTTGAAGTCTGAGGTCCGGTTGTTCTATGCGTCCCCCCTTGAGGCACCCACCTCTTGGACGGGATCCTGCCTGTGACCCATTTCTGAGGCTGAAAATCTAAATGTTTCACTTTGACCGAGGTACCTAGTGACCAAATTTTAGGACATCTACCCAGGTGGAAATTGTGGGCTGCAATTGCACCTTGATTGGATTTTGTGTGGCTATTGGGAAATATCTCCAACTCTTTTTGGATATGCACCCTCTACCCCTCATTATAAATGATTACTTTATCCTTCACTAGTTCCTCTTCCGGTGCCTTCAGACCCCTTGTCGAGTGCTATTGGAAGGTCCAGTGCTATTTGAGAGGAAGGACGTTACATCTTTTAGGACATGAGCATTTGTTTTCTTTGTTCTCCCACACAGACAAAATCCACCTATCCAGATGTATGTTTCTGTATCAATTGATTTATGTATGATGCCCTTGTGATTACAGGCGATTGTGAAATATATTGTGAAGGTCCAACAATTATAGCAAACACTCTTGTTCATTTATTGCTCTGATCACCATTTTCACACATCCACTTGGCTAGTTAGACATCATAGGGGACCCAAAGAATCCCCATCATTCCAGACGCTTGCTAAATCTCCCTCCTATTCTAGCGGGAGTTCCTAGTCTTGCCAACTCATCGACTCCACTTTCTCACACCCCTGTGAGTGCTATTGTCTTGGGATCATATTTTCTTGGTTCCACTTTACTTGGGTCCACTTCCCAAGGTCAACCATCCACTCATTCTTCTTTACACGGAAGCGGGGGACCAACTTCTTCCCAAGGGGGAAGTACAAACCCACCTAGCCCCCCTCACGGATCAAGTACACAAAACACTCACACAATGGCTGGAACTAATCCTACACCACCACCCTAGATTCCATACTTGGCTTCCCTCAATATACCGGATCTGACTAAGATCACCAATGATCCTATATTACACTACCCCACTTGGCCTACAATGCCTACCAAACTACCTTCAGACATCCCCAAGTTTGAAGGAAAAGAGGGAGACGACCCGACCAACCATATCATGAACTTTCTTTTATGGTTATCTTCAAACAACATCATGGACGAATCCATCCGATTGAGGTTATTTCAATGCACATTCATTGGCCCATCTACCAAGTGGTATGTAGAAGAAAAATCTGGGTCCCATGTGACCTTTGAATCTTTGCCAAATTATTTTTTACCTTATTTCAACTACCAATCCATCATGACAATGGTCTCGAATTTCTCTCAAAGTTTAAACAAACCTCCGACACACACATCACTGACCACATTCATGAATGGCGTCGGCGACGTAGTCTATGCAAAGAAGAAGCCACCAAGCAACAATGCCTCAATTGGTTTCTCAAATCACTTGTTTCCATTCTTGCCAAAGATGTGGCTGCCACCTTCCCCCAATCTGAAAAATAAGCCATTGGCAAGGCCCAACAGTTCGAACTCATTTACTCATAGTCATGATACTTATATACGGTACTACCTGATGCCCTGAGACCCATGCCATTCGGCGAGGATAAACCTGGGATGTCTCACTCCATAGATGGATTGATTGGTACCACAACACACCACAATCCATACACCCCACAACCAACTATGTATGGTACACCTCCATATCCACCGATATATGGAGTAAATACTTACTATCCCCCTCCCCCTTATCAACAACCATACCCTGTTTCCCTTTCTCCACCCATAAGTGGACCCCCGCCAGAACCCATGATGTGCCCGACTATTCAACCTAGTTCTAGAAACACCTCTACCTCTGCTTACACCCTAAGCACTAGTGAAAGCACCACGCCTTCCTATGTACCTTACTGATCATTGCCACAACATAATCTGTACTTCCCATTTCTTGGTCCTCCCCAGCCCATTGCTTCTCCACAAGGAAAACCACACACTGGGGTTAACTTTGTTCAACCCTTTCCCATTCAACAAGTCCACCATTTTGAGCAACTGAATATGACAAATCCAACCCATCAGTCGAATAATTCCAAAAAGAAAGGAAAAAAACAAAACAATAATAATCCAGGACCAGGAATGAATCACCCCCAAGAAAATCAACCTACTGGGGGAAACCAGAATCAGGGGAACCAGAACCCCCAAGGGGGTAATAATAATAAAATCCAAGGGAAGAATAACAACAACCTCTACACAAACTTCCTTTTTTCCCTTTTGCGGTGATTATGGAAATTATACTTACCATTGGCCCCAAATCGCTGAATTTAAACAAAAGAAAGAATCTATGAATGGACCATGTCCCCTAGCACCGCCTGCCCCTCAACAAGCCCCACAACAATATGTGCAACAACCACCCCCAACCATGCTACAAAACCCCATTCCACACCAAGGGGTTGTTGGCATGTTCACAGGAACAATGCTCTTGTCATTGATGGCAAGAACACACAGGAAGGAGAAGCTCGGGAGGAGAAGCGACAATGATCGTTTAATCCCATTCAGAATTCCCAATGACCATTAGATCTGAATTAAGACAGGAGGAGTGCACAGATGGAGGACAGATCTTAGGCCTTAGATCTAAGCGCAGGGACTGACCATCGTCGGATCTAGGAGAACCAACACGATCTTTAAAGTTCAACATGAAGCGGGCTTACAAAGTCCTGAAAACAGGAGGACCGTCCATCATTGGGTTGGACACGTGGCTACATTTCAGCATTTTGTTGATTGGAAAGTCAAAGGAAGGAAGCTCTCTAACCTTCCAATTTGCAATATGTGAAATCGTGATAAGATCTGGGCCGTCAGATCTGGAGTAATTACAAAGGACCAACAGTCATTAGATCTGGTGAAGCTACAAGACAGATAAGACCAAGAGTCATCCAAATCTCCAAAACTGTGAAGGAATCTTGGCCATCCATCGAGGATATTCATGGGTCATTGGATCTAGAGGACACATGTCGAAAGATCATCATTTCACTGACTGGAAAGTCAAAGGAATGAGGTGCTCTATTCTTCCAACTCGCAAAATGCGAAATGGTGAAATGATCTGAGCTGTTGGATCGAGGAGAAATATGGTCCGTCGATCCAGGAAGGAAACGTGGTGAAAGATCATCTCTTCGCTCACTGGAAATTCAAAAGAATGAGGTGTTCTAACCTCTTGAACTCGCGATATGCAAAATCATGAAATAATCTTAGTCATTGTATCAAGGATGAATCTGGGTCATCAGATCTAGGAGGTAGATCATGACAGACCACGTCAGAAAGGACAAGTGGCAGCCTACATCAACAAGGACACATGGTGCAATCATACAAGGACAAGTGTCAAGTTTACTCGACATTTTAGGCCACTCGAAATCACAATTATGAGTGACATGTGGCATCCACTCAGCTTATGACTCGTCATTGAGTGACGCAAGAATGACATCACTCTGAGAGTTTAGTTTCGAGAGTTTTAGCATCAATACTCCCCCAAAGTCCCAAAAGATGAATTTTTGGGACAGAGGATAGCCATCTAATCACCATGGATCATGGATCATTGATTTGAAGAGTGAAGCGCTCAAATGACTAGCCAGTGGTAATATCTTGTGGTCACATCGTCAAGAGATGGAGAGCAGAGCTAGAGCTGCCAAGATCCATTTCAGAGTTTGAGACATGGAGAGTTGAGACAACTCTTCACAGAATCCCTGAAACGCAAAATGAAAAATGCGTTTTTGGGCTTGGCCCCTGATCACCACCCATGGTCATGTGAGTGGAAGGAGCTAGCATAGCTAGGCTCCATTTTGGGTACTAGAAGTTGGAGGAGTCAAGGGACTCACAGGAGAATCCCTGAAATGCGAAATTGTGAAATGAAGTTTCGAGTTACACTGTGGTCACTGCTGGTGGTCACGTTGGAGGAAGGATATAGAGAAGCCAAGCTCCATTTCGGGGTTCGCAATATGAGGAGTCAAGGAGACTCACGGGAGAAAAATTGAAATGTGAAATCGTGAAATGCCTTTTTGAATAGGGCTGTGGTCACAACCATTGGTCGCATCATCGAAGGTTTAAGGGAGGAGCTAGCATGCAACTAAGCTCCATTTCGGAGATCGTGACTTGGAGAGTCGAGATGCCTCATCCCCAGATCCCTGAAACGTGAGTCACGAAAGAGCCTTATGAATAGGCGTTTGGTCACTGCCAGAGGTCACCTAAAAGGAAGGGGCTTAGCCAGAAGAGCTAGCGCCCACTGTGAAGTTTTCTTCAGGAAGAGAGAAGGCACCAAAATGCATCAACACACAAATTTTCTCTCAGTAACTGCCAGAATGAAGTGATTGCCTCTGCCATAGAATTTGATGAGCTTTAGGGTGGCTGCCAGAGGAACCGAAGAGCCTTGGTGTAACTGTTAGAGACCGTTGATGGTTTTTTCTAGAGAATTCAAAGAGTCTTCAGGGTGATCGATAGAGAAGACAAAGAGTCTCGAGGCAACTTCCAGTGGAGTGTAATCTCATCATAGAGTCTACTGATAGATGGAAAAGGGTCGAAGGCTGTTATAGTCGATAAAGCCAAAAGATCTCAGGAGAAGGGCTAGTGATGATGAATGCAGTGAAGTGTATGTAGTGGGATAGCACATGCAGCATGCATAAGGTGCATAGAGACTATAAAAATGTAGAAGAGAGAAGAGATCATGCTGTGATTTTTGAGAGGGTGTTATTCAGGTAGAAGCATTGAGCCTAAAGGAAAAATAGCTCAGTAGAAGCAAAGAAGCGAGATGCATAACTGAGACAGTAAAATAAGGCTGAGGTGCACATGTAGATAGAAATCCGAGGTATGCATGCTGAGATAGAGTAGAAGATCAGAAATCTTAAGAAGATGCGAACAGAGAAACACTGATGGAGGCAGAGCAGAGCAGTGGAGCAGAACAGTGATGAGACTGGTAAGCCATATATGAACATTGTATCACTGTAATAAGTTTCAGCAGCAAAGATTTATAATTAGGGTGCTAGGGAGGTGCTAGGGAGGACTGTTGTCCTCAGAGGTTCAAGTGGGTGCTTGAACACAGGGAGTTGTAGCTTCCATATGGTTGTAGACAGAAAAACTAGGGAGTAGGTGCTTCCTTCTAGTGGGTGCTAGAGAAACCAGGGAGTAGGTGCTTCCTTCTAGTGGGTGCTAGAAAAAACAAAGAGTTGGTGCTCTCAACAAGTTGCAGCTTGCAAAATAGAGGTTGTAGCCTCACAATGAGTTGGATCTCATAAGTATGATAATGTACAGAATGTAAAGATTACTTATCATATCAAGAAGAAGAGGTTTTTACCCTTTGTGGGTTTCCTTAGGAAATATCTGTCTCTATGTATTTCATGTGTGTGATTGATGCTGAATGTTCTATTGCTTACCTCCCTACATTATTTTGATTGTCATTGAGTGCTCTGTAAAGAGTTTAAAATAATCATAACTATTTA
>JZKD02S0524430.1:38041-50817 GCA_000966675.3 Picea glauca
ACATGTCAAGCCATGAAGGAACTTCAACCAATAAGGCCCCTTTGTTCAATGGAACAAACTTTGCCTTCTAGAAAGTTAGAATGAGAACCTACATAATGGCTTTAGGTGCAGATGTATGGCATGTGGTAGAGACTGGTTATGCAAAGCCAGTTGTACTAGATAATAAGGATGACAAGCTAGAATTCAGCTTCAATGCTAAGGATATGAATGCTATCTTGAGTGGGCTTGCAGAAGTAGAATTTGTAAAAGTTATGCACCTAGAAACTGCCAAAGAAATGTGGGACAAACTCATTAGTAGTTATGAAGGTAATGAGAAGGTAAAGGATGCCAAGATTCAAACCTATAGAGTACAGTTTGAACAGTTGAAGATGAAATAGGATGAAACTGTTGGAAATTACTTTCTGAGAGTTGAAGAACTGGTAAATGCAATGAAAGCACTTGGTGAAAAAATTGAGGAACCTTCTTTAGTTCAAAAAATTTTGAGATCTCTACCAGATAGGTTCAACCCGAAGGTCTCTGCTATAGAATAACTTAATGATCTAAAATCCTTGGAGTTTTATCAACTTCTAGGAACGTTGACTGCATATGAAATGAGAATAGTTAAAGATAAACCCACCTCCAGAGAAGAATCATTTAAGGCAGACAAGAATGAGGATTCTGAGCCTGATGAAATTGAAGCAAAATTTGTGAGAAGACTAAAGAAGGGATCAGGCAAATACAAAGTTAAACTACCTTTCAAATGTTTCAACTATGGTAAGATAGGTCATTTTGCAAATAAATGTCCTCACAAAATAAAGGATCAAACATATGATGATGAGAAGCACAAACACAAAAATTGCTTTAAAGAGAATAATTTTAGGAAGAAAAGTCTTTGTGTAAACAAAGATGACGATCCTTCAGATGATGAATACAATGAATCCTCTATTGAAGATAAACTAAATGACTTCATACTTATGGCCAAAGATGATAATAATAATAAAAGCACAAGAAGTGATGCTAATGAAGAAGAATTTGTGGTTGAACTGGAAGGAGAACTGATCAGTGCACTAGAAGAGCTTGACAAACTCAGAATTAAGACGAGAAAGAAAAAACAATTGTTGATACAGTTCAAGAAAGGTAGTAAAGAATTTGACGAAGAATTTTCGCTACTAAAAGTGGAATTAGAAGAGGCAAAGAAAATCAAAGACATTCTGAAACAACAGTTATCAGAAAAGAAGGTAAGATGTGAAGCTCTGGAGGAAGAAGTAGTGAAAACTAGGAAAGAGATGGATAAGTTTGAAGCCTTGTATCATCATAATCTTTCAAGTATCAAAGCCTCAGAATAATTGGCCACCATTCTGAATCAACAAAGAAACCCAAAGCTGAAAACAGGTATGGGTTATGAAGAGGGATCAAGTAGTGATCAGCCAAGCAACAAAGAACCCATCAAGTTTGTCAAATATACCATCTATGACAACAAACAACCTGCAGAAACAAAAGAAGATAATCAACTGCCCAGGAGGAGTAACGAAAGAGGTACCAGAACTGAAACTATAGATCAGAGAAATAATGTACTCTCTATTCAAATAAATCATCAGCATGGAAGAAATCGACCTTCTCAAAGAAGACCTCCATTTTCCAAGTACCAACATTTTTTCTATGGATATTGTTTTTTCTGTTCTAACTTTGGTCATAAAGTTGTAAACTGTTCTTTAAAATTGAGATATGAGCAATCAAGATATTCAAGGTATAGATATTTGCCACAACAAAGAATGAGACAACCAAGTAACAAACCACCACAGACTGCAAATCACTTTATGGATGGGAAAAGGACATAGGTTAAGCATAACAATCGTTATGATCCTTTATTCGACGAACCAGAATGTTACATCTGTCATAAATATGGACATAAAGATGTTGACTGTCGCTTAAGGAACTATGAACCAGATTTGAATTCCCTTGCTGAAAATGTCAAGGTTTGGAAGAATAAAGAAAGTGACAAGTGTGGATTAGTGTTGTCAGCTCAAAGACAAAAGAACCCTTGGTATATAAACAGTGGATGCCCCAAACATATGACAAGAGACAAAGGTAAGTTTCTATCTCTAAGTGAAATCAAATCAAGAAATGTAACCTTTGGAAATGATGCTCCAGGTAAAATCAAGGGTAAAGGGATGGTGAGTTAAAGTAATGGAAAAGGAAAATCCCAAGATGTTATGCTTGTAGATGGGCTGAAACATAATCTGCTCAGTGTAAGTCAAATGTGTGACAGAGGATGTGAAGTGGTGTTCACTTCCAAGGACTGCAAGATAAAGTCTGTAAACTCAGGACAAGTGGTGGCTAAAGGCATAAGGACAGAAAATAATGTATATGTGCTGAAAGAATATAGAGAAGAATGTCATCTAAGAAAACATGATGAGAGTTGGTTATGGCATAGGAGACTTGGACATCTAAACTTTGATCACTTAATCAAGCTCAAAAATCTTGAGGCAGTAAAAGATCTTCCAAGAATATCAAAGCCACAAGATTCTGTGTGTAAACCCTGCCAAGTAGGAAAGCTTACCGGGACACAGTTTAAATCCAAGAGCTCTACTTCAACAGAGAAACCACTCCAACTAGTTCATATGGATTTATGTGGACCATCAAGACAGGAAGGCACAGGGAAAGAAAACTACTTCATACTGATCATTGATGATTACTCCAGACTTACTTGGGTTGCCTTTCTAAAGGAAAAAGCCGAAGCATTTGAGAAATTTAAAATATTTAAGGCTTTGATTGAGAATCAAATAGGCAAGAGGTTAAAGGTAGTAAGATTAGATAGAGGAGGCGAATTTATGTCAAGTGAGTTCAAGGAATTATGTGATAAACATGGGATCAAGAGAGAATAGACAATCCCAAGAACCCCACAACAAAATGGAGTAGTTGAGAGGCAATATAGAATAGTGCAGCAAATGGCCAGATCAAAGATGAATGAGAAGAACATTGGTCAAACCTACTAGGTAGAAGAAATACACACAACAGTCCATGTTCTTAACAAATCCCACCTCATACTACACACCGACAAGAAACCTTATGAACTGTGGTATGGGAGACCTGCTTCAATCAAACACTTCAAAGTCTTTGGGAGTAAGTGTTACATAAAAAATAATGATGAGAACCTTAGAAAGTATGATGATAGGGCTGATGAAGGCATCTTCTTAGGGTATGCTACAAACATCAAAGGATATAGATGCTATAATAAGAGGCTGCATAGATTGGTTGGCTGTATTGACATAAAATTTGATAAAGGAATCCCAGAAAGAGAGGTGAACAATATTGAATCAACAACAAAAGATATAGATGAAGTTGAAGCTGAACAGGTCCAACAATCAGAACAAGAAGACTCTGAGCCAGATGAAGATGCAAATATTCAGACAGACTCAAATCAACAGACAACATCAAATTCCTCCTCCAGAATCACTCAAAAGAATCATCCTGCAAGTCAGATAATTGGTGAAAAAGACAAAGGTGTATAAACCAGGAGAAAGATAATAAAAAACAATGAACAATCACATATAGCCTTCATATCCATGCTGGAACCCAAGAATTTTAATGAAGCTAGCAAATATGACCATTGGGTTAAAGCCATGAATGATGAACTTGATCAAATTGAGAAAAAAAATACGTGGGAGATGGTTCCTAGACCTAAAGGTAAAAATATCATTGGTTCCAAATGGATCTTTAAGAATAAGTTGAATGGGCAGGGACAAGTTGTCAGGAACAAAGCAAGATTGGTTTGTAAAGGCTATGCTCAAATCGAAGGACTGGATTTTGATGAAACATTTGCACCCATAGCAAGATTAGAAGCTATTAGAATATTTCTTGCCTATGCTTGTCATAAAAGGTTTAAAGTCTATCAAATGGATGTCAAGTCAACTTTTCTAAATGGAGATTTAAACGAAGAAGTCTATATGGAACAACCTGAGGGTTTCGAACTGTCTGATAACCCTGAATTTGTATGCAAGCTGAAGAAAGATTTATATGGGTTAAAAAAAGCCCCTCGTGCTTGGTATCACAGACTGGATACGTATCTTCAAGACAAAGGGTTCAAGAGAAGAACAGTTGACAACAATCTATATATCAAAACAGAGGGGAATGATTTTCTCATTGTGTTGGTCTATGCATATGACATCATCTTCGGATGTAATAAGGATTCATTGGTACAATGGTTTTCTTTTTCCATGGAGTCTAAGTTTGAAATGTCTATGATAGGTGAACTGTCATTTTTTATTGGTCTGCAAATTACTCAGAGGTCTGAAGGAATGTTCATTTCTTAAGAAAAATATCTAAGAGAAATGTTGAAAAGGTTTCAAATGGAAGATTCTAAACCCGTGGGCACACCTATGGTTACTGGATGCAAATTAAGCAAGGATGATGACTCACCTGATGTTAATCAAAGTTCATATAGGTCAATGATAGGAAGCCTGCTATACATCACATCATCTCATCCAGACATAATGCATGTTGTTGGAATGGTAGGAAGATATCAGTCTGTACCTAAACAAAGTCATTTGCTAGCTGTCAAAAGGATATTCAGATATTTGAAAGGAACACTGAACTATGGCCTCTGGTATCCTAAGAATCAGAATTTTCAATTATCAGTCTACTCAGATGTTGATTGGGATAACTGCATTGATGAAAGTAAAATCACGAGTGGAGGTGTGTTCTTCTTAGGAGATTCTCTAGTAGCGTGGTTGAGAAAAAAGCAAGGTTCCATTTCTTTATGAACTACAGAGGAAAAATACATTGTTGTTGCTACTTGTTTCACTCAGGTATTATGGATGATTAGGACACTTGAATACTTGGAGGTAAAATATACTACACCTATCCCAATTCATTGTGATAACACTAGTGCCATAAGTGTGTCCAAGAATCCTGTATTCCACTCCAAGACCAAGCATATTCTCATAAAATACCATTTCTTGAGAGAGTAGGTCACCAATCAGATTGTTGAGGTTCAATACATTCCAACCACAAAACAAATTGCAGACATCTTTACTAAACCCCTAGCCAAGAAACCATTTGAATATCTCCGTCAGAAGTTGGGTGTCATTCCGTCTCACATCTAAGAGAATCCATCATGTTAGGGGGATTTTGTGTTGGTTGAATATATTATACCTCCAAAAAATTACTGTAACAACTTAGGGGGAGCATGTTTTTTCTTTGACAATGATGTCAAAGGGGGAGAAAAACAACATGACTGGATTCTACAGCTGGAGATCGAGGTCTAAGAAGAACAGTGCATCCTTTCAGGGTTTCCATCAATGCCAAAGGGAGAGATTGTTGGCATGTTCACAGGAACAATGCGCTTGTCATTGATGGCAAGAACACATAGGAAGGAGAAGCTCAGGAGGAGAAGCGACAGTGATCGTTGGATCCCATTCAGAATTCTCGACGACCGTCAGATCTGAATTAAGACTTGAGGAGCACATAGATGGAGGACAGATCTCGAGCATTAGTTCTGAGCGTGGGGACTAACTGTCGTTAGATCTAGGAGAACCAACACGATCTTTAAAGTTCAACATGAAGCGGGCTTACAAAGTCCCAAAAATAGGAGGACCATCCTTCATCGGGCAGGACACGTGGCTACAGTTCAACATTTCGCTGACTGGAATGTCAAAGGAAGGAAGCTCTCAAACCTTCCAACTCGCGATATGTGAAATCACGATAAGCTCTGGGCCGTTGCATCTAGAGTAATTACAAAGGACCAACAACCATTAGATCTGGTGAAGCTTTAAGGTGGATAATCCCAGGAGTCATCAAAATCTCCAAAACTATGAAGGAATCCTAGCCGTCCATCGAGGATAGTCATGGGTCGTTGGATCCGGAGGACACATATCGAAAGATTGTCATTTCGCTGACTTGAAAGTCAAAGGCATGAGGTGCTCTATTCTTCCAACTCGCGAAATGTGAAATGGAAAAATGATCTCAGCCATCGAATCGAGGATAAATCTAGTCCTTCGATCCAAGAAGGACATGTGGTGAAAGATCATCTCTTCACTGATTGGAAAGTCAAAGGAATAAGGTGTTATAACCTCTCAAACTCACGATATGCGAAATCATGAAATAATCTTAGTCGTTGGATCAAGGATGAATCTGGGCCATCAGATCCAAGAGGTAGATCATGACAGACCACGTCAGAAAGGACAGATGGCAACCTACATCAGCAAGGATACATGGCGCAATCATACAAGGACAATTGCCAAGTTTACTCGGCATTTCAGGCCACTCGAAATCACAATTCTGAGTGACACGTGGTAGCCACTCGACTTATGACTCGTCATTGACTGACACAAGAATGATGTCACTTTGAGAGTTTAGTTTCGGGATATTTAGCATCAATACTCCCCCAAATTCCCGAAAGATGAAGTTTTGGGATGGAGGATAGTCATCCGATCACCATGGATCGTGGACCGTTGATCTAAAGATTGAATCACTCAAATGAATAGACAATGGTCATATCTCGTGGTCACATCGTCGAGAGATGGAGAGCAGAGCTAGAGCTGCTAACTTCCATTTTGGAGTTTGTGACATGGAGAGTCGAGACAACTCTTCACAGAATCCCTGAAATGTGAAATGCAAAATGTGTTTTCAGACTTGGCCCCTGGTCACCGCCCCTGGTCACGTGAGTGGAAGGAGCTATCATAGCATGGCTCCAATTCAGTCACTGGAAGTTGGAGGAGTCAAGGGACTCACAGGAGAATCCCCGAAACACAAAATTGCGAAATGTAGTTTCAAGTTAAGCTATGGTCACCGCTGGTGGTCACGTTGGAGGAAGGAGCTAGAGTAGCCAAGCTCCATTTCGAGGTTCGCAATATGAGGAGTCAAGGAGACTCACGGGAGAAAACCCAAAATGTGAAATCGCAAAATGACTTTTTGAATAGGGCTGTGGTCACAGCCATTGGTCGCATCATCGAAGGTTTAAGGGAGGAGCTAGCATGCAGCTAAGATCCATTTTGGAGATCACGACTTGGAGGGTTGAGATGCCTCATCCCCAGACCCCCGAAACGTGAGTCGCGAAAGCATCTTATGAATAGGAATTTGGTCACCTCCATAGGTCACTTGAAAGGAAGGGGCTTAGCTAGAAGAGCTAGCACCCACTGTGAATTTTTCTTTAGGAAGAGAGAAGGCGCCAAAATGCATGAATGCATGAAGTTTCTCTCAGTAACTGCCAAAACGAAGTGATTGCATCTGCCAAAGAATTTGAGGAGTTGTAGGGTGGCTTCTAGAGGAACCGAAGAGCCTTGATGTAGCTGTTAGATACCATTGATGGTTTCTACCAAAGAATTCAAAGATTCTTCAGGGTGATCGATAGAGAAGACGAAGAGTCTCGAGGCAACTTACATTGGAGTGTAAACTCATCATAGAGTTGATTGACAGATAGAAAACGGTCGAAGACTGTTACAGTCAGTAAAGCCAAAATATCTTAGGAGAAGGGCCAGTGATGATGAACGCAATGAATTGTATGCAGTGGGATAGCGCATGCAACATGCACAAGGTGCATAGATACTATAAAAATGAATAAGAGAGAAGAGATCATGCTACGATTTTTGAGAGGGTGTTATGCAAGTAGAAGCATTGAGCCTAAAGGAAAAATAGCTCAGCAGAAGCAAAGAAGCAAGATGCATAACTGAGACAGTAAAAGAAGGTTGAGGTGCACATGTAGAGAGAAAGCCGAGGTATGCATGCTGAGACAGAGAAGAAGATCAGAAAGATCAAGAAGATGTGAACAGAGAAACACTGATGCAGGCAGAGTAGAGCAGTGAAGCAGAACAGTGATGAGACTAGTAAGCCATATATGAACATTGTATCACTGTAATAAGTTTCAACAACAAATATTTATAATCAGGGTGGTAGGGAGGTGCTAGGGAAGACTTTTTTCCTTAAAGGTTCAAGTGGGTGCTTGAACACAGGGAGTTGTAGCTTCCATCTGGTTACAGCCAAAAAAGCCAGGGAGTAGGTGCTTCCTTATAGTGGGTGCTAGAGAAACTAGGGAGTAGGTGCTTCCTTCTAGTGGGTGAAAAAAAAAATAGAGAGTTGGTGCTCTCAGCAAGTTGCAGCTTGCAAAACAGAGGTTGTAGCCTTACAATGAGTTGGAGCTCATAAGTATCATAATGTACAGAATGTAAAGATTACTTATCATATCAAGAAGAAGAGGTTTTTACCCTTTGTGGGTTTCCTCAGGAAATATCTATCTTTGTGTATTTCATGTGTGTGATTGATGCTGAATGTTCTATTTCTTACCTCCCTGCATTATTGTGATTGTCATTGAGTGCTCTATAAAGAGTTTAGAATAAGAATAATTGTTTAATCACGGTAACAACTGATTCACCCCCCCCCCTCTCAGTTGTCCAACATGGGTGATGAAAACTCAACAAGAGATATGTCCTACCCCACCCCAGATGGGACAATATCCAAATCCTGACAATCCTGCAGATTGCACTATCCTCCTCACTAGTGAGGAAGAAGTTCTTTTACAAACACACAGTCGTCAATACAACGCACCCCCTGAATATTCCCCCACCACCTCGGAAGAATCCCCAGTCACAACCGGACCACCTTTGATTATTCCTTTCCCTAATACTAAAACACCTCTTCGTATTCCTCGCATCCCATTGTGAAGGAATGTCAACAACCCTCAGGCTAGGGCGACTCACAATTACAGTCTGGTCGATGACTTGGCATAGTCTCCTGCCGCCATGTCAGTGTTAGAAGTCCTTCAAAACTGTCCCACACAACGAAAATCAATACTTTTTGCCCTGGGGGAAGTCGACCCTGCTGATACTCGACTCATCATGTTTGATCTTGATAGTGGAGAACCTCGTCTCCCCTCTCTAGTAGCTTTCCAAATACCGGTTAAAATCCGGAACATCACAATTCATCACTGCATCATTGATGAGGGTGCATCCACATGCATCATGTCGAAATCTATATGGCAGAAACTTGGCTCCCCCGAGATCATACAATCTGCCATCACTTTGAGAGATTATGATGGATGACCATCTTCTCCTAAAGGGATCTTCCAAAATGTCCCCGTTGAACTCGGGGACAAAACTATCCTTATTGACATTGAGGTTATCGATGCCCCACTTGATTACAATATCTTGTTTGGTCATAGTTACATGTATGCTATGAAGTAAGTCACCTCTTCTGTGTTTCGAACCATGATGTTCCTCCATAACGGGAATATCATCGCCATCGACCAGGTTTCACATTATGAGCCTAACCCTTCCTCCAACATCGATAACATCCTCCATTTTGTCCACACTAATCCTGATGCCTACACACTCATCAAGATGGGCCCTGAAATTTTCAAAGACCCATCCTTGCTAGGGACATACCATGGAGCACCACCGCTCATCCATCCTTCAACACAGGTATGTGTCATCTCATCCAATGGAACTGACACTAGAGATACCATTCCTCCCAATGAGGCTTCTCTTATATCTGATGTCCCACTAGTCCCATAGCTTCTTCCTTAGGAATTCCCTAAAATATCTCTAGCTCCATCTGTTCCTGATTTCACTTTACCCTAGGGTCACATCCTGGTTTGGGAGACAATCCCCCAAGCCCTTACTCAAATTCCCTTCTTTTACCCCCCACTGGGTGTACAAGATTTCCATATAGCTGCAACACTTACCCTTTCCAATATGGTGTTGGAAATTCCCATCTGGTATCTACATCCCCTCGCAATGGTCCCTAAACCATCCTTCCCTCCCCAAATAGAAGGAATCCCGATGCAGATTCCAATAATTACTCCCACCACACCACCCTCACCCCTACTTGCTAGCCCCACCGCTACAAATGAGGGAAGATGAAAGAAGAAAGAGACCATCGCTCCCCTTCCTCCTTGCGTACAACCTCCTTGCACTCTATGTGAGTAGGATGGACACCCCACCAATAAATGTCCATCTCTCCTTGAGCTAAGCAATTTAATTCAACTTCCGTGAGCAACGACACCGCCTGTCGCTTCATCCAATACGACTTCTATCTACCCTAATGCAAGTAGCAAAGGAATATGAACCAAATTCGCATGTTCCATCTATTCAGAGTATGGCCATTACACCCACCATTGTCCGATGCCACCTCAATTGTGGTGAACACTAATGACAGTACACCAGAGATTTCAGCAAGAACCCACTCCATCCGCATCATCTCAAACACATGTCACCAACATCCATTATGTCACAACCTCAGTCAACGAACATATGAAATGCCCTTGCTTTATCTGCGAATCACTAAATCATTTCACATACCAATGTCCTATGATCATTGAATACAGGCGTCGCCAAATGGACCTGATTCAAAATCCTACACCCCCCCCAGTAGAATCGGTGATTACCCCTACTCCATCACCAGAGGTTATTCATGTCTTTTCTCCTGAGTCTGAGGCACTCCCTACTCCTCCATGGTTCCTGGATAGCTTATACGAGGATTTTCCCCCAAATCTGCCCAATTCTCCAGTTCATTTCCCCATGGAAATTTTATGCTCGACTACCATTTTCAATCCATAGTATCTTGATATTTGGTTTATGTCGAGTGAACCATCACCACCCCCTTTCATCACCCCCTCTATCCCTTCACCACTCAAAGACACTCACATGGTGACAACTACCAAAGTTACCCCCCTGGATCCCCTATATTCTCGACAGTTCCATTGTGATGAAGACATCCTCGAGGAGTTAACTACCCCTAATTCCCCATGGGATCCGCTCCATCACAGAGAACTCTTTCTTTCATAGGAATCCTTTACACCCCCTAACCAAAACCCCATATACGCAATTGAAACCAAATATTTTCTCCCATCAAGGAACATAGATTGGTTCAATAACCCTATCCCTACCCCCAACGCTTTTGAAGAAGGCAACATGGCCAACATTTCCCCCACTGTCAAAATTGATATTTCCATCAAACCTAGAGTCATCGAGGAAATCACCATTGGTGCCGCATGCTCTCTTGAAGAACTCATAGCCTACAAAGCTCTCCTCCAAGAATACCGAGACATTTTTTCCTAGTCATACACAGAGATGCCTGGCATTGATCCCTCTATTGTCGAACATTGTATCGACACATGGCCTGATATTACACCTGTCCGTAAAAAGCAATGTCCACTACACCCACCCAAAGTAGTAGCCATCAAGGTCGAGATTGACAAATTATGCACTGCAAGGTTCATCTACCCCATCACATATACGTCATGGGTTTCCAACCCCGTCCCTATTAACAAAAAACAAGGCATTATCCGTGTCTGTACGAACTTTTGTGATCTCAATCATGCTTATCCCAAAGACAACTTTCCAATGCCCTTTATCGACCAAATTATCAATGATTGCACCAGCCACAAAGATTTATCCTTCATGGACAGTTTCTCAGGTTTCAACCAAATTTAGATTCACCCAGCCAACCAATACAAAACCACATTGTTACCCATAATTTTGGTTGTCATGATGATGTATTGATGATGGTGTACTCAGGCTCTTCATAAGAACTTTCTCTTGAGAAAATTTACTTTCATCTCTTCACAGAAACCTCATTTTTGAAGAAGGTTCGCAGGATGCTAGTATATTTGGCTGCGAGAATGACCCATTCTCACAGACAGCCTTAAGACAGGGTGTGAACATCTCGCACTGTGTTGAACAGCTAGGGTGAGAACTCTTCCTAAAGCAAGGAAAAAGATGAATTCTCGATGCTTCTAGAAGGGAATCTTCTAGAAGGATGGGTTGGCATTCGAATGGTTATCCTAGTACTGGATTCCCTGATATTTTNNNATCATTCTTATCCAAGTAACTAATTCATTCTCTCCTATATATTGAGGGAATTCTCATGGAAAAGGTTAAGCAAGATTCATTGGAGAATTGGTGAAAGAATTGTGTGAAGGACTGAAGCATTGAACAACAGCTTGGAGACTCCAGTAAGTTTACCAAGAGGATTTGATCTTCTTCATGCAAGAATTGAGCAAGTGTGTGTGTCAGAGCCAAGGGCCATCGAAAGGAAGTTTGTGACATCAAAGCTTAGGTTGTAATCTTTACTTTCAATTAATATAATACAGTGGCATGTCCCTTTCCCATAAAGCTATTTCCACTTTATTGTGTAATTCCTTGATCATACACATAGGTTAATCATTGAATATATTGAGCTGTCTTCACTTTGGTTGGTTTGTGTTGTCTTGGTCTTGATTGCACGAGAGCACTGGAGCGAAGAGGGAGCAACAAAGACCATAGGAAACGATAATAAGGTATGTGTTACATGTCAAAATTGATAAGCATCGCATTGTCCCTGTCAATCATCGTAAGTGTCGCATCTTCCCTACAGCTTTCGCAAGTGTCGCAAGTTGATCACTAGTGTCGTAAACAATGTTTAGACATGATGCCATGATAACGACACTAAAGAGGCACTTATGACACCTCATATGACTGATTTGAAGATCAAGAACTGACCCACTAGAATCAAAGAACTCTTAACACCTGAAAGAAGACCTGAAACAGTGGTTTGGAAGGGGAACGCTCCTCTAATACTGCTAGAGAAGCACTGGCACTCCTACACCATGATCCAGAAGCGTTATAATGCTCTTCAACTCTTCTGAAGGAGCGCTACTCACCTTAAGAGTGCTGGTGCTTTCCCTAAGCACATCAGGAGTGATATAACACTCTGATACCCCTATTGGGGGAGCGCTCCCTATTCTGGGTCAATTGTTAGCCCGTTGAGTCGAATGAGGAGGAGATCATTCGAGATTAGAAGGCAGTTGTGCTCGAATTCTTGGT
>JZKD02S0524430.1:52934-69843 GCA_000966675.3 Picea glauca
TTGTCGTTATTCTCATTAATATGACAAGCTTGGCCTGTTTCTTTCTAGTTTGTGTCTGATGTTACATGAACTTATCATTCATTGATAGATCTATTTTCAAGCTAATGTCAATAGAATAGGAAGTGGTCGTACCTTGTTTTGTCCACAGACCTCAGTGAGGAGCAAAAGAATTGGAGCGTAACTCGGAGCGTGCAGGGACAAACGACGATTAAAAGGTACTTCTGTTATTCTCCCTTCTCATGCATTAGTCTTAGATATATTTGAAAGGAAGTCAGTGTCCACGTTAAGCATTTTTCTGTCTAGGGTTAAGGTCAAGCTCTAGAGGTTGATCTACTTGTCCGCAGGCAGATTTTCCTACAACAGTATGTTATTTGTTCTTGCCTCCTATTTAATTCAATGGTCAAAACTTAGGGAAAGAGTCATGTCATGTCTTGCTTTGTTCTAGATCCAAGTGGATCTAGGGAGATCTGTTAGTGTCCGCACCTACCGATTAATCCAATAACAAAATTAGTGACTCCACTGGGGAAGACAATCCATTTTCTTTGTGGCTTTTGGTGTTTTTCTATGGCCATTTGCTCTTGTTTCATGTTTCTCCTTTCCTATCAATCTCTGAGTCTTTAGGATATCCTGATAGACCCTCTGGGTCCAGAGGCCTTTTCTAATTTTGCTTCATTTTCCAAAAATTTGACTAGTTTAAGAGGTTCTCTCACTATACTTCACTGTAGCCTACGAGAATAAACAGAGTTAGCACTCTGCCTTCAGCTTGCAGTGCGAGGTTATCGTACCTTGCTCAAGGGTCACCTATGAGAATCACTAGTTCTCGCACTGTGTAATACTACCAGCCTGCGAACTCATTTTTTCAAAATTTTGGATTTTAGCTTTGGCATCTTCAACTACCCAGATCAGTCTAGGTGCCTCTTAAGAGTTTCTTGGACCATTGATTGGTGTCTTTCTTGTCTTCATTTTCATGCATGAACAGTCTTAGGATTTCAAGGCTTTTCTTGTCATTTTGGTCTTGACTTTCATTTCTTGACTTTTCTTGGCAAAACCATTCTCTCCAACTTCAGAATCTGAGTGTGTTTGCTTAGTTAAGAACCAGTGATTGGTTGCAAGTTGAGTTTTCTTGGTCTTTATCATTTTCTTGTGGTTTGAAAGATCATTTTCCTATACATTTGAAAAGACTCGATTGGTTTACTTTTTATTTTTGTTTTCATTGAAAGAGTGGATTGGGTTTTTATTATTGCTTGTTCATTGCTTTCTGATTTTCTGTACTCTCATTGGCATAGTGAGGGTCCTTTTTGAAAAGTGAACAAAGTTTTTCTTTCAAAAAATCATTTTTGTCTTTGAAAACATTGAAAATCAAATTGTTGAAGTTGTTGAAAAAGAAGCATAGAGAATTGTTTTTTGATGCGTGATTTGTTTCATTTGCATTTTAAAGGAAATTTTGCATTGCAGTTCAAGGTTGATCTGGAAAACTTTCTCTTTCCCTCCCATACATAGGATTCACTGAATGAAAAGTGATATATTTCATTCTCATCTATGTATTGTTGGGTCAGAGTCATACAACATAAGTTTCATCTTCGTTTCCTTTGAGTAAACAACAACTCTTAATAACACTGCGTAATCATAAAATTTATCTAGTAACTCTTTTCTAGGGCTCTATTACACCAAAATTTAGCTAGGCTAGTGCTTTGGAGTAGGAAGAGAGATACACTCTCAAAAAGCTCAAAACACACAATAGCATCTTGTGTTAGGGAGTGTTAAAATCCATTTACAACATCCTGTCTTGGGAAGCCCTTCTCACACAAGGGTCAAGCATGAGGTCGCATTGGTATTGACAGAGTTACTCATCCTGCTTTGTTGGTATCAGTGTAGAGATTACATGTATTACGGGGATCACTCGGAGGTATACCCACAATGATGAGTGGAAGCCTTTTGAGTTGATTTCAGGCTGGATACCCTGCCCTTGCGTGTGGATCAGACTGTCGACTGTTCCCCCAGGATTTATTTTTGTTGGTGGTGACCTTAGTGGCCTATCTCTCTAGGTTCTTACCCGAGGTGACTGTGGAGGGGAAAGTATTCACGGTACCTGGAATTGACGTTGACCAAACTCACTCGGGCTCCTTGCAGGGTATACCCACGATTATGTGTGGGAGCTTGCACCAGGGTGTAAGTCCGTTAAGCAGGTCGTCAGCGTAACTTTTCCACCCTAGCCCCGCCCCTTCTCATCTCGTTGTTGCGACGTTGGATTTTATCACCAACTAGTGGCTTCGAAATTAGAAGGTCTTCTTTGCTTGGTGTTGCTTCCTAAATTTTGTTTACTAGCGCGTGTTGTTTGTTTCTCGAAGTTGACCATAGGATTTTCTTCGTGAAGATTGTCACTCATTTACAATAGCTCCCCCACGTCGTTCACGTAGAATGCAGGGTTTATCTCCAGAGCATCTGGAAGTTTCTCAACCCTTGCCTACAAGTACACCTGAGGACTCTCCTCGGTAGAGTGAAGCCACAGTCGTCACCACACCCCAAGTGGAATGAACTGACTCTCTAGAATGTTTTCGAATTACAAATACTCGAGAGGACTTTCGACTTCACCCTGATTCTGAGAGACATTTTATGCGAGCAAACTCTTCCAGAGACTTAATTGTTGTGTATTTTGGATCTCCGTCCGGACCTGGGGACCAAGATCCCTTTTTGGTCTACGGGCGTTTTTTAGCGAGACCTTTTTGGTCCAGGTTCACCTTTGATTTTCAAGATCAACCCACCTATGATTTTTGAAATCTTTGATATAGAGACAGTACCCATGACTACCACTTATCACTTTATCATCCCTGCCGAAATGGCCCATCTTGCAGCTACTACGAGTGTTCCAACCGAGTTTACTGCGGTTAGTCTTGCTCCTATAAACACACCATGAATGCCAAACGTCACCCCAACACTGCCACCTGGATACCGTGTGTTGAATGCTTCCATTTCTACTCCTGTGCAAACTCCATCTGGTTCTCCTAGTAGTCCTTCTTCTTCTGGGCACTTTCTTCCCAGTTTTGTTCCAACACTCCCTCAACTTCCTTTTGGAAGACCTTCTTCATCCTCTACTGGAAATCCTAATCCTCATGGAACTCTTCCGTCATTCACTCCAAATTATTCGTTTCTGGCTGGTGGACAATTTCACCAAGGTGGAATTACACAACCCCCTCTCAGTGGGAAAATCCCAATTGGAACTTTACCCCCAATTGGAACACCACCTTCGATGGGAGGACCAACCCCACCTTATGGGAAAAACATACCTCTATCCTTGGCCCAGTATTGGAATTAGTTAATATAAAATCCTTCTCAATCGAGTGGGGGGCAGCAGTTTCCAACTGCGTTTGTCACACCCCCTAGCATGGGTCAACCATATCCGGGCTCGTTCAATCCCATTTGGGGGACGAATGCTCAAACTCAAGCCTCTGTTCTAGGGTTTACTCCTCCGAGCTACTATCCTCTCCAACCACCACCGAATATGCCTGGGTATTCACATTATATGCAGACTGCTTATGGTCCTACGGGTTTGCCGACAGGGATTCCTCCCCAAAGCCACCAGTACCCGTAGGTGAATCGACAGTTACCCTTTCTTTCCACTTTGGATCTTCCAGATTTGTCAAGGATTTTAAATGATCCTATTTGTCACTCTCCCCAATGGCCTGTTATTCCAGCCAAGTTTCCATCGGACATTCCTAAATTCGATGGCAAAGTGGGAGAGGACCCTAATAATCACGTTATGACTTTTCACCTATGGTTTTCATCCAAATCGTTGATGGATGACTCTATTCGTTTACGTCCTTTTCAATGAACCCTCATAGGTTCTGCTGTGAAGTGGTATATCGAATTGCCACGAAGTTTCTTCTTTGATTTCAACACCCTAGCTATGGCTTTCCTTACGCATTACTAGTTACCGATCCGTTATGATACAGGGACCGAGATTTTGACTTCCTTAAAACAAAGAAAAGGCACTCATATATCTGATCACATCCATGAGTGGCAAAGGAGACAACGTCTCATTAAACTTAATCTCCTCGATTAGTTGCTGGCTGAATGGTTTACAAAATCATTTGTGAACAAAATTGGTAAGGAGATTGCCATGGGTGGAGTAGTCACGGAAGAGTAGGCTATAAGTCGTGCTCAATATCTTGACCTCGTTTACTCACAAATGGGAACCCTTTACGATTTACTACCTGACTTACCTCATCCTAATACTTCCAACACTTCAACTACTCCAGCTACCTCGCATGTAGCTGATGGTGTGATTGGTACTGCACAAACCCAATCACATTCCACTTCAAGAGCAATCCCCAAATATAATTCTTCTAATGTTCAAAATGCTCCGTCTCCTACCACTCCCACCGGCAAGACTTCTGAGGTAAATTCCATTCAATCTACCCCAGCCGGTAAAAACAAATCTAAAAAGGGGAAAGGAAAGAATAAGGAGGGAAAAAATAAGTCTCAAGCAGAGAAAACCAAAACTACCCCTGTTGACGATTGGGATAAGTGCAAACCACGATACCCTTGCCTTATTTGTGGTGATGATCACTACACGAAGGATTGTCCATGACGTGTTGAGGTCACTAAGTTCCTTCAAGGAGCTCCAAAACCACCTGCACTGGTCGTCTTATCTCAACCCTTCCCATCTCAACAACAGGCTCAGTTGGTCATCCATGACTAACCCTCTTCTTCTACTACATCATATGTTTTGATGTGTACTGGTGATTCTAAGAAGAACAATGTTGCACTCACTACTCGAGCCAAAGATTATTCTCCCTCTAAGGAGAAGGTTGATGATCTACCGCCTTCTTCGGCACAACCCTCTCCAGTGACTCCACCTACCAACAGTCCTCTTCATCTTGAACGACCGAGCCTCGACACAGTTCTGCGACCCCCCCCAAAGGGTGTTGTTCGGAAATCGGCTTTCAATCCTCACACTCATGCTGCCCAGAACTATAGCATTGTTGAAGATCTGGCTCAAGCACCTTCTGCGATGTTAGCCCTCGAAGTCCTTCAAACTTGTCCTGCACAATGAAAGGCACTGTTGAAATCTATCGGTGGAATTGACCCGACGGATATGAATTTGATAGTCTTTGACTTAGAAGATCACATTCCAAGGTTACCCCCTCAACTTGTGTTCCAGATCCAAGTGGTTGTCTCTAACAAAAACATTTGTTGAACCGTTATCCATGAGGGTGCCTCGACATGTGTTATGTCTCTTGCTTGTTGGAAAGCCATTGGCTCTCCTCCTTTGAATGAATCCCAGAGCACTCTTAAAACCTTCAACGGCTCTGGTTTTAAGCCCTATGGTGTTCTTCCTTCATTACCCATCACGTTAGAAGGTAAAACGGTCCAAGTCAAAGTGGAAATATTTGATGCTCCCCTTGATTATAATATTTTGCTTGGCCACAGCTGGATCGATTCCATGTGTGTCATTGTGTCGACCCTTTTTCGTGTAGTACATTTCACTCATCAAGGAAAGGTTGTTACCATCGACCAACTTGCCTTCTTCAATTCCGATACCCATACTGGCAACGTACCGTTTATTGCTAAAACCCCAACGGGTTATGAGAACGTCGGTGTCGGTCTTTTAAAGGACTCCTCGTTAATGGGTGCTTTCCCCATTCCACCGCCCCATGTCCCACGCCCGTCAGTTGCTTCTATCAACATGATCTCCACCATGCCTCATGAACTTCCTGTGTCTCATGACCCTTGGATAGTCGTTGATCCTGGAGATCATCTTCGTTTCGGTGACGAAATGTCGTTAAGTCCAGTTGAATCCGCCTACCAGGCCATTCAATCGACAACACCTTCTACCCCCTCTCTTGATGAGTTGTCTCCCGATCCTTTTCGTGTTATTTTTTCTACTGAAGATATGATCATGTCCGTCATTGAGGACACCCCTTGGTATGATGGGCATCATCGTTCCATCCTCTTTCTGGAGAAACATACTCTTGAGAACTACCAACGGGTTTCGACTCCATCGACCGTTGTTGTCATCTCGACCGTTCCCGAGTCTGCACATGATGTGCTTGCTGAAGGGAACTTAAGAAATATCTCGCCCACTATTCCCATTGACATATCCATCAAACCTGGGATTGTCGAAAATGTCCACATTGGAGCTTCGTGTTCTTCTGACGAAATAGTCACATATACCTCCCTTTTCAAAGAATTTCGTGACATATTCGCCTGGAGCTACGAAGAAATTCCAGGTGTCGACCCTACGATTTTGATACATGAGATAAAGACATACTCCGGTGCTAAACCCATCCGGAAATGCCTTCGTCCAGTTCACCCACGTAAAGCGGCTGCTATAAAGCTCAAAGTCGAGAAACTTCTTAAAGCTGGCTTTATTTATCTGGTGGCTCTCACAGACTGGGTTTCCAATCTTGTCCCAATTGACAAGAAACAAGGCACTATTTTTGTATGTGTTGATTATAGGGATATCAATAAAGCTTGTCCCAAAGACAACTTTCCTACCCCCTTCATCGATCAGATTGTCGACGATTGCGCCGGAAGTGAAATCTTCTCTCTCATGGATGGTTTCTCTGGGTATAATCAAATTAACTATCTTCCCGAGGATCAACATAAGACTACTTTTATTTGTCCTTGGGGCACTTTTGCCTATCAGAAGCTTCCTTTCGGTCTCAAGAACGCGGGCACAACGTTCCAACGCACTATGTCTTATGCTTTCCATGATATCAAGCACATCGTTCAACCATATTTGGACGATTTACCCGCTCATTCGATGCACCGAGTCGATCACCCTACACTCCTCCAAGCCATTTCTGTTCACTGTCGATTCTATCGTATACGTTTGAATCCTCATAAATGCGTTTTTTGTGTGGAATCTGGCCGTCTTCTAGGTTTCATTGTTTCGCGTCATGGGATCTGGGTGGATCCTTTGAAGGTTGAGGCAATCCTTAATCTCTCTCCTCCTTCTACACTTCACCAGTTGCAAAGTTTGCAAGGGAAAACAAACTTTCTTCGTCGTTTTATCCCAAATTACGCCGAGATAACTCGTGGATTTACGTGGCTATTAAAGAAGGATTCCGAGTTCATCTAGGATACCATTGCCAATAATTCTTTTGAAGCTTTGAAGTTGTCCCTAACATGAGCTCCGCTTCTTTTTCCCCCCGATTACAGTCGCGATTATTTCCTCTACCTTGCTGCCTCGGATTACACCATTGGCATGGTTCTCGTCCAAGAGGATGATGCCCACGATGAACATGTTATTTACTACTTGAGTCGAAGTCTCACGCCAACTGAAATCAAGTATCAACATGTTGAGAAACTGGCCTTAGCTGCCGTCCAATCCGTCCAATGTTTCCGGCACTATATCCTCTCACGCAAGAATAAGGTGATTTCACATTGCAACCCTATGCAACACATTATGACACGTCAATTGCTAGGGGGCAAATACTCCGAATGGATTGTGATACTTCAGGAGTTTGATTTGGAATTCGACCGCGCCAATTCTAAGAAGTCCTTAGTTTTTTCTGAGTTGATATGCGACTTTCCCCATTCTGCAATGGAAAATGTAGCAGCTGATTCATTACCCGATGAGTCACTTTTCCTTATTAGCACTAATGATCTTTGGTATGGTGATATCATTATATATCTCCAAACCCAGAATTTCCAGCCAACTTTGTCTAGTACTGAACGACGTCGAGTATGATACCAAGCTCGTCAATACATTATCCTTAGGGATACTCTTTATCGTCGAGGGATTGAATCTATTTTTTGACGTTGCCTAACGTTCGACGAAGCCGAGAAAGCTCTGAATGACTGCCATTCTGGAGCATGTGGTGGTCATATGTCTGGGTATGCTACTGCCCAGAAGATCTTATGAGCATGGTATTTTTGGCCTTCTTTGTTTAATGACTACATCATTGTCGTTCAGAAATGCCATGCTTGCCAGACCTATAATCAGAAGATTCGGTCACATCCTGCTCCTCTTCACCCTGTAGTCTCAGTTGGTCCCTTTGTGAAATGGAGCATCAATTTCATGACATGTCACCCTCACTCGGCCGGGGGGCATGGTTACATTATTGTAGCCATCGATTACTTTACGAAATGGGTCGAGGCGATGCCGACATTTGACAACACTGGAAAGACTGTAGATTTATTTATGTTTAATCACATCATAGCTCGTTTTGGTGTTCCCCAAGCTATCGTCACTGATCACGGTAGCCACTTTCGAAACTTTATGATGTCCAAACTTACTGAAAATTTGGGTCTTCGCCATGATAACTCAACGCCCTATTATCCATAAGCCAATGGCCAAGTCGAAGCAATCAACAAAGTTCTCATAACTATGCTCCAACGAATGATAGGGATTCATAAAACAAGTTGGCACACAATGTTGTTTTCGGCATTGTGGGCGTACCAGACATCCGTCAAGTCCACTACTGGGTTTACACCTTTCTGGTTAGTCTATGGTGTGGAAGCCATTCTCCCTATTGAATGCGAGATACCTTATTTAAAGCTAGTTGTTGTACTCCTACCCAATACTTCTGTTGAGGAAGAACGTCTATTGTATATTATGCGATTAGACGAAACTCGACGTGACGCCACCCTAGTTATCAAAGCCCAGAAAAAGTGTGTCAAGGTCCAATATGACAAGCATGTCAAGCCTCTCATTTTCTCCGAAGGCGATCTTGTTCTTGTTTATGAACAAGATCGAAATATGTTAGGAGCTAGGAAATTTGAAGCCATGTGGCGAGGTCCTTATATCGTTCGATGAGTTTTGGAAAAAGGAGCTTATGAGTTGGTAGATTATGATGGTATCCCTTTGAGTGAACCCAGGAATGGGTTGTACTTGAAGAAGTACTATGCATAAAATCATCTATGCACAAGTACTTGTATTTTTAATGTATCATACTTTTTGTGTGTTACTATAGCTTGCTTTTGTCGTTATCTGGTCTCTACCCTTATGTGATGTTGTGTTTGATTTCCAGATGTTGGAGTCTTCACTATCCTATATTGGCTTCACTGATGGCACTAGTCGTAGTACTCAAAACCTTGCTTTTGCTACGTGGGAAATTTACGCCCCAACAAACGAACTTGTCTCCTTACGAGGTGTGTGTATTGGCCATGAAACCAACAACATTGCAGAGTATAGCGCCATTATTGAATTATTGGTTGATGCTATCTCGCTCGGAATCTGTCATTTGGCTGTGCGTCTCGATTCGCAGCTTATAATACTACAGTTAAGTAATGTCTATTCTATTCGAAGTCCTACTTTGTTACGGTTGTATTTGTGAATTCGCCTCTTGGTACGTTCTTTTGATTATATTGAATATCAACATATTCCTAGATGTCTAAATACATTAATAGATTCATTGGCTAACTATGTATTAGATAGACATTTGAATCATTTATAAAATCAATCACATCAATGTTCACACAACACATGATAAACCGGTAGAAGTCGTCTATATATATAACGATCAAAAGAGTTTTTTACAAAAAGCTTTGTCCGAAGACCAAAATGTCAAAAACTGAAGCTCATAGCTTCTACAAAATGATGTCATGGATGACGTTCACTGTAACACACGACTGCCCGGGAAACTCTACAGAGCAGTCGACTCATGGATCCTGAAACTCCTATAGTATGACATTGGTCGCATCATGGATCCTCTTCTAGAGGCATGTCTGGAATATATGCGGTCGCCCTCTAGATTTTGTTCCACCACCTGATAATCCTCGGCATATTGTGGCACTGCTGCTACCTTTCTTCGTCACTGAATGGGAGAAGTACCAGGAGGTCTGTAAGGTCCAACATCTGTGACATCAACAACGATTTTGTATTTAGTCTTTGGATGAATTTATAAAACAAAAACATTTGAATATGATTAAAATTCACAAAAACATTTAAAAAGAGAAAAATGTGTGTACTTCTTACCAAGGTCCCCCCACTGAGCATCCTCTGGCAATACTAAGTCCGGATCTTCTTGGAAATCCAACCCAGCATAAGCATAGTCGTCAACCATCAACATCTGTGATTGAATCCAGTCAAAGAATGTATTATCATACTTGATTATAGGTCCAGCTACATGTCGGACCATCAACTGACACCATCTCAGCATTCTTGGCTCTCTAGGAGCCGGCAAACGCCATTCAACCTATAACTTCAGTACAGGAACCCTCTCAAGGAAGAAGGACACCAACAAAGAACTGTACCCGAATTTCTTCAGGTCGCCTCATCTGCATTTGGTTAATTTCTTTTTCACACTACGAAGCACAGCATCTGCCCAATTGAACACCCGAGGTTCAGTACACTCTATAGCATACTGGAAGTAGCTCTATAATGCCATGTGAGGAGAAAAAATCCCTACCATCTGAGCTATGGTAAACAAGATAATATGGAGGGTCACATCCCATACCCCCCAAATAGCGACCTTCCCTTTCTTCCTCTCAGCCTCAGGAACACAATGTATATGGTAGTACTCACTCATCTGTAGCCCACCACCTCTGCTACTAGTCAGGCTCACATAGTGCCCATGCCATGACAATCCAGTCAAAAAGTAAATGTCCTCAATATCTAAGGACAGTGTGTGAACCCCTACATGAAATAACTACTGATCAGGGTCCCACATACGCACCAAGTACTCTAACAACCTGACTTGGGCCTTCATGCCTGGGATACGAAAGTATTTCAAGAGCCCACAGTTTCTTAAAGTAGCAATAGTAGGTGGATGATTTTTAGCATTTGCATTGTCTTCTTCGTGCTCCCCTTCGCGCCATTCAAGCACCATTTTGCTGGCCAATTATCTGCATAAGAGACACAAAAAGAAGATTAGCAACCTTTTTCATGATTTCATTCTCTTTCATTGAGTAAAATTTAAAAATTTTCTCGAGCTTTGCGGTTCTCGCAGGTGCCCTTTGGGCACAGTGTGAGAACCTCGCAGGCTGCCTTAGGGTCACCTGTGAGAATTCCCCATTCTCGCAGGTCCCATGTAGCCTGCCTGCGAGAATGGAAGCGTGCAAGTAGGGCTCCTAAAATCAACTTAAAAATGAATTTTTAACCAATGAAATTGCAAAATTAAACCATGAAAGTGTTAAGGACAAAGAGCCTACCTTACTGTTGCTGACGGCTCGCTGAATGGACACTCGTAGCTCCTGCAATATGACGTCGAACTTGGAGGGTAAAAGAGGGGTTTTTTGAGCTCAAATAGTGGAAAGGTAAAAATGATATGGTAAAAAAGTTTTTACTCCCTTTTATTTACTTTTTACTATGTTATTTGGTTTTTTATGATTGTTTATCTATTAAACCCTAATCTCTAATGTCTTTTGAGTGTAACTCTTGCAGGAATAATGATTTTGAGGTTCCTAAGCAGGGATGCAGACATATTTTTTCTTTATCATCGCATGTTTTGATTGTTTTTTATGGTTTTTGTATAAAACCTCGAGCGTGGTCTTTGTCCGTTATTTCGCTCGAAAATATATGAGAATGTGATCGAGCATACTTTTATCACTTTTTCGGGATAAACAAGGTTATATGAAAAAGGAACCCCCCTAGAGTCCTCTTTAAGCTCTTTTCAGACTCTCTAAACATGAAAAGATTGCTGAACGACCTTGCTATTTTCACGCTCGATAAAGTATTTGTAGTAAGCATCTGGTGAGAGATAATTTATCTCTTTTTCGGTCTCATCCAGACTATTTTATGAAAAAGGAACTGAGAGAGTTCTCTTTTAAGTGTTTTTCCAGACTCTATAATCATGAAAAACCTTCGAGTTTTCTATCTCTAGACTCGTTAAACAAACATTGACAGACCCGTAATGGGACCGAACCACTCCTTATTAGGGTTCGTTAAACATACTCTGAGAGACTCGTCCAAAGGATGAGCTTACATCAACAAGCATATCTTATCCTCCTCAAGCTTGCATAAAAATAAAGAGGTACTCGCCAGAAATGGTGGGGGGAAATTTGGGAAAGGGATATGTTTCCATCTTCGTATTAATTGGCAGTAAGTGTCACTCTTGAACATGACACCCCCTATTCATCATTTGAAGCCGATTTGGGAAATCCATTTGCCTCTCATTCGATTTGCTACAAGGTCATTCCCTGTTTCGTCATTGAGTCAATGATGCCAAATCATTGGTCATGTCGTTCATATGTTCAAGAGAAGTCCATCTGAAACCTATATTGAGTCGGCCATCTGCAGTTGTCCATTCTCTCCATGTCGGCCTTCCCTGTGCCCAGTTCAATTTGCATAATACTCTATTTCACCTTCAAAATTTGTTACTCATTTCATGTCATTGATGGGGGATACATCAAGGCCCTCCTGTGACGAGTTTTGTTCCGTCGACTTCAGCTCATTATCTGGAATCAAGACGTAGAAATCATTTGGTACCTTGGAGCTTGCATGCCTCAATGGCAGGTTTCCTCGCTTTTGACAGTGGGTTTATATCATTGACCCCTGATCAAAAGATTCCATCGGATGTTCTACTTCTAATCATTCATTCACAGTCAATGGATTGTACTAGGGTACCTTGGGAGTTATTGACATCAATGGTGATTTCCCTCGCACTTGTTAACGGTTAAATTAATGAACGGTAATCAAGTGGTTTCTGCCATGTTCAACTTCAACACATGTAATCACATGGTTAGATTCGTACTTTGGGGGACGAGATTGAAGACCCTAGATATCATCTCTTTTTGTCCATGTTGTGATGGAGTATGTATAATCTGCGACACATAGATCCACTGTGTATGTCTTGTGGCTATGTCGTCTCAATTTTAATTTTTCACATAGATCCACAGTGTATTCCTGGTGGTTATGCTATATTTTGATGACATGGATCCACAGTGTATGATTGGTGGCCATGACCCAGGTCTACAATTGTCATCGGTCTATGGTCTGAGTATGGGAATTCCTACCTCAGAATTGGTATATATGATATTCTACAGATGTTTGGTTGTTCGTAGTTTTCTGATTAGGTGTGTTCCTGGTTCCCGACACATGCATGTAGCTTACAAAGTCTTTCAGCTTTCATTGATTCCAACCTCATACTTTGGGGGGCATTCTGTTACCCATAATTTTGGTCATCGTGATGATGTATTGATGATGGTGTACTCAGGCTCTTCATAAGAACTTTCTCCTGAGAAAAGTTACTTTCATCTCTTCACAGAAACCTCATTTTTGAAGAAGGTTCACAGGCTGCTAGTATATTTGGCTGCGAGAATGACCCATTCTCGCAGGCTGCCTTAAGCTAGGGTGCGAACATCTCGCACTGTGTTGAACATCTAGGGTGCAAACTCTTCCTAAAGCAAGGAAAAAGATGAATTCTCGATGCTTCTAGAAGGGAATCTTCTAGAAGGATGGATTGGCATTCGAATGGTTATCCTAGTATTGGATTCCCTGATATTTTGGGATCATTCTTATCCAAGTAAATAATTCATTCTCTCCTATATATTGAGGGAATTCTCATGGAAAAGGTTAAGCAATATTCATTGGAGAATTGGTGAAAGAATTGTGTGAAGGACTGAAGCATTGAACAACAGCTTGGAAACTCTAGCAAGTTTACCAAGAGGATTTGATCTTCTTCATGCAAGAATTGAGAAAGTGTGTGTGTCAGAGCCAAGGACCATTGAAAGGAAGTTTGCGACATCAAGGCTCAGGTTGTAATCTTTACTTTCAATTAATATAATACAGTGGCATGTCCCTTTCCCATAAATCTATTTCCACTTTATTGTGTAATTCCTTGATCATACACAAAGGTTAATCATTGAATATATTGAGTTGTCTTCACTTTGGTTGGTTTGTGTTGTATTGGTCTTGACTACACGAGAGCACTGGAGTGAAGCGGGAGCAACAAAGGCCATAGGAAGTGATAATAAGGTATGTTATTTGTTCTTGCCTCCTATTTAATTCAATGGTCAAAACTTAGGGAAAGCGTCATGTCCTGTCTTGCTTTGTTCTAGATTTAGGTGGATCTAGGGAGATCTATTAGTGTCCACACCGACTAATTAATCCAATAACACACATTCACTACCCCCTAGGGCACTTTTTCATATCGTGTCATTCCTTTTGGCCTCAAGAACACTGGTGCAAATTTCCAATAGGCCATGACATACATTTTTCACAATCTGGCTCATAGCATCCTCGCATACTTGGATGACCTCAGAGCTTGATCCAAGAAATGCACTCAACATCTGGATGATTTATGGATCATCTTCCAAAGGTGTCGTCAATACAATATCCACTTGAACCCCTCAAGTGCGTATTCTGCATCACCGTCGGATGCCTCCTTGGGTTCATCGTCTCCCAACGTGGCATCATTATGGAGCCCCTCAAGGTCCAAGCCATCACGGAAATTCCCCCACCACGAAATTTGCACCAACTACAGAGCCTATAAGGCAAAGCTAACTTTTTACGATGCTTTCTCCCAGATTACGCCACTAGTGCACAAGGCTTCCTTCGCTTGCTACGCCACGACATCCCATTCCAATGGGATGAACATGTCCAAACCGCTTTTGATGATCTTAAAGTGTCACTCTCCAATGCCCTATTGATTAGTCCACCCGACTATGCTCGTGACTATATCCTCTACATATCGGCCTCAACCGTCTCAGTAGCAGGATTTCTCGTCCAACTAAGGGATGATGACCCTGAGCATGTAATTTTCTACATTAGTAAAAATCTTTCAGGGACACCCTTGAAATACAATCATGAAGAGAATCTCTCCCTTGCAGTTGTCCTCACAGACCAGAAAATGCACCATTACATTCTGCTTCGAACTACCAAAGTCATAGCAGATTCCAACCCCATGCAATACTTTCTCAGTCACCGGAAAATTAATGGTAAATTTGCCCGATGGATCATCATCCTTCATGAATACGACCTTGAATTTTCAACACCCAAGAGAAAGAAACCCCTTGTCCTTGTCAAACTCATTATGACATTCCTCTTCGATACTACTAGTTCCCCCGCTAACATCGACTTCCCCGTCGAACATCTCTTTTAAATCCCCTTGGTTGATGCTTGGTACGATGATATCCTTGTCTACCTCTGAACATAGAAGTTTGGAAACCACCTCTCCAGGGATGATCATCGATGTATTCTCCACCAGGCCCCCCGTTACCTCCTCATCAGTGACATCTTATATCAACGAGAGGTCGACACCATACTCTGTTAATGTTTAACCATCGACGAGTCCAATAGAGTCTTGAATGACTGCCACAGCGGCGCCAGCGGTGGCCACCTCTCTGGGATGTCCATCACCTAGATAATCATTCACATAGGTTACTTTTGGCCCACATTGTTTCACGATTACATCCATGCTATGAAGCGATGTGACAAATGTCAGCTATATGCCAACAAATCATGAGCACCACCTGCTCTTCTACACCCAGTCATTACTGCCAGCCCCTTTTGCAAATGGGGCATAGACTTCATGACTTGCAACCCCCCATCTAGCAATGGACATAAATACATCATCGTTGTAGTTGATTACTTCACCAAGTGGGTTGAAGCCATGCCTACCTTCAACAACACCACTGACACTGCAACGCACTTTTTCTTTAACTATGTCATCTCCCGTTTTGGAATACCACTACAACTAGTATCTGATCACGGGAAACATTTCAAGAATGATATTTTCATCGAAATTTCATCTAGGTTAGGCTTCTCCCATGAGTTCGCCTCCCCATACTACCCTCAGTCCAACAGATAGGTAGAGGCATTCCACAAGGTCCTCAAAACCATGTTGCAATGCACGGTTAATAAACATAGGACCAATTGCATCAGATTTTGTTTTTCGCACTATGGGCTTATCGCATAGTAGTTAAAACTAACACTGATTTCACACCATTCCATCTAGTCCATGGGGTCGAGGCCACTCTCCCCATCGGATGAGAAATTCCCACCTTACACACCACTATTGAGCTATTACTCGACACTGCTCCAATGGAGCAACGTTTGTTGAACTTAGAGTCAATGGATGAAGACCGTCATTCTTCGTTATAGAACAATGAGGCAGCCAAAATATGGTCGAAGGCCACCTTTGATTGCCATGTCAACCTTCACTCATTCAACGAAGGAAACCTCGTCTTTGCTTATGATATTGCTCATGATACCCTCGACCATGGAAAATTTGATTCATTATGGCATGGACCTTACATCATCCAACATTTCCTCACTAAAGGCGCATCCATTCTGGCCTCTCCCAAAGGCCACCCTCTCAAAGGACCTGTCAATGGGTTGTACTTAAAGAAATTTTACGCCTGACCATAGCCATTCTACCCTAGGATTTTTCTTTTTGTACGCATTTTGTAGAGTTTTCAATCTTCTTTTTCCATGCCTTGAATCTAATCTACCATATGTGTTATTGACATATGCCTTCTCCATCGGCCTACCACATTGGTTACACCAATGGAGCTAGCCGGTGGACACAGAATCTTGGTTCGGTCGCTTGGGCCCTCTATACCCCCTCACATGAACTACTCCACTCCAGTGGCATATGTTTGGGCTCAACAACCAATAACTAGGCATAATACACAGCCGTCATTGACCTCCTCGCCAAGGCCAGTCACCACCATATTCATCCCCTTAGCATTTTACTAGATTCCCAACTCGTGGTCCTTCAGCTCAACAATGTGTACCGTGTCCGCGATCCTTGCCTCTTCCGTAAATACCTACAAGTTAGACTTTTATCTCGACATTTTGATTCAATCATATTTTCACATATTCCAAGACAATTTAATCAAATAGCAAATAATATGGCTAACCTAGTATTAGATTGGCATTTATCCCATCAATGTACCACTACACATACATAACTCATCAAAAGTATGTCACAGCATATAAATTAGACTTCATCAACAAAAACATCAACACATGTGAACATCACAAAGATCCCCAAATGTATATCCATATATATATATA
>JZKD02S0524430.1:69920-80473 GCA_000966675.3 Picea glauca
TCAATGTTTACAAAAAAAAAATACACCAAGTACAACATCCATAGGTAGGTGGACCGCCTCACCCCTATAAGATACAAAATAGGTGCCACCTCACCATATACAAAATGGGCTCGCAATCCTACATAAATACAAAAATACATATACAGAGGCACTCATGGCACCTCTAGAGCACCACCACCTAGTCCTCTCTCTGGAGGAGGTACCCCACCAGCTGTGGGCCCCTCAGGCCCTGGGGGAAGCTGCCCAGTCATCGTCTCCCCCACTATAGCCTCTTTGCAGATCATAGCCCATGACTCCACTGGAAGACCAATATGCTTCTCCAGGACCCCCTCATCCTAGATATGCACCCACATCCCCTCAAGCACTCCCTGTAGTACCACCTCCAATCGATGGCGAAAATCCTCAAACTCTCCCCTGACCCTCACCAGAGGAGCATACGATGGACCTACACCCGGATAATCAAAATGACACCTCCTTCCTACTCTCTTATCACCTTCTAGCCCCACTCCAGCCTCATCCCGTTGTCGTCTCTCCCCTGTCCGCGCCTCTCCCCACGATGGTCTCACAGGCCCCTGATGAGCCAATTCTCTAACCAACTCAACCTTGCGCCCGCAAGGTCCCACATCTGCACACACAACAAACAAGTGATAGAATCAACATCCATCTATACATAAAGAACATGCTATACTATCTACAGATCAAAACATCAAATATAACATCATACCTCTTTGGTCGAATACCTCTCCTGGGGATAACACCATATTTGGGTCATCCCAGAAATCTACCCCACTGTATGGGAACTGGAGTATGATCTGTGGCATATGACACCACACCCATGCATCCTTGGCCATAAAATAGTGGCCACCCTCCCCACCACCATGACGAACCAAGATCGTCACACACTACCTCAGTCACGCTCTCACACACCAGGTGTGTCTAATATCACTCTAGGGTGCAACATGGGCACCCTCTCCAAAAACCATGCTATGAAAATGGACCCAAAGAAAAAATCCTCTGAGTCCGCAGCTCAACACTTGTTGAGATGCCTCACAATCTTGGAGTGTAGCATCAAGCCCCAGGAAAAATGCTCACCCCCCAGTGCCCTCTGCATAATCCTCAGTTGACTCCCACTGATCCACTGAGTCACGAGAGACCCATAGACTCTCACAATCATCACTGCCACGCAATGATGCACCAGGGCATCTATCGCCCCAATTCTCACCACTGACCCCAACATGAAGTCTTCTCCCAAACAATATGTCTGAGCTAGTTCAACCAACTAACCATCTCTAGGTACCACCAGCTCGGTAGGTAGAAGGGTTCCTCGAAAAGGGAGCCCAGTCAGAAAATAAACATCCTCCATCGTGGAGAATGCGAGGTGCTCACCTTGAATGATGAAACACTGTAAGTCTAGACTCCACATCAAACTCAGGAACTACAGCAAGTACTTATGTGCCCTCACCAGTGAGCACTCAAAAAACTTCAGCAGCCCACAGGTTGCCAAAGCACCACGTACAACTGGCTCCTCATCCCTCATTGCCTCCCTCAGGAGTGCCCAGTCCCTCTCTCTCCAATGGACCAGCATCGTCAACTGGTCACCAGCACCCACATAGACAATACTTGATCAACCATCATAACCCATAAAAACATCAAAATCTCAAAAAAAGATAAGTTTTTACACCCTTCAGCTTTGCTTCAATGGTGCGGTTGCTTTCCTCACAGGCATGCACATATGCGTGCCTATTCACCCCACAGTCGCACACTCATGTGAGACTGTTGGCGATACAGGGGCACACGCATGTGCCCATATCACACACACAGACGTGCCTTCTGGCACACTTGTTCGTTACACAGTTGCGCACACATCTGCTAATGTCAGGAGCACATCCACGCATGTATGCACAACTGTGATTCAAATAGGCACGCACCCAATGCATGCCTATTTTCCCCATTTGGGTGCCCCCGTGCGTGTTTGTCCAAGTTACATTCGTGCACTCATGCGCGTGAATCCTTCGATCACCCATGCACTGGGGGGGGCACCCTTACAAAATCCCCATGTATGGCCATCCGTACAACCCTGCCCAAAAATAAAACCCTAATTCCTATGCAGGAGGATACAACAACTAACCTGACACTCGTTGATCCTAGATCGGTTGGCTCGATCTCCCAGAATATCCAAATATCTCCTCAAAACCTCTCGTCAATCCATTGTGGAAGCAGGTACAAATGAGGCGGCAATGTGGGCCCTACAGCTATAGACAATCCCTTTTTCCAAACTTCCATACTCAATTCTGAGAGCTCCGAGAGTCTGTTTTTCGATCTGTCTTCAGCCACAAGACTAGGATCCCACCACCTATACAGTCATATTCCCTTTGCCACCATCCATCCTCGGCCCCTGGGGAGCATTTTTCTCATAATCACGCTCAGGTACACATGTGTGTAGGTACTTGGTCATCACGCATCAGTGCTACCCCTTAAGGTATATGATCGACATTGGCATGTAATCATTCTCTCTAAATTTCGATTGCATCTCCAGTCACACCCTCCGACATTGGCCTTTAGGGTCCCTATATCCGGCTCTGCAATACTATCACCTCTGCTACATTTTGGTATTGTCACTTGGTAGCACTCTCCCCCACATGATTTTTCCCATTCATAGTCCCCCTTGGCACTTTGACACTCATGTTGTTTTCACCCTTTAGGGATGGGAGTCCCGATAGTCTTACGCATTTTTGAGAATCAGCCACATACTCCTTCTCCTCCTTTTGCTAGCTTGCCCAATGGACTCCCACGTTATCTCATCATGGTTCTATTTTTTATTGAACCTCCGCAGTATCATTAACCATCCATTTCATTCACAGTCAGTTTTCCCATCTGCATATTTCCCTCCATTCATTTCCCTACTACAAAAACCCACCTATGGGGCCCTAACCCTCCACCTATTTTCCAAGCAACTTGCGCCCTCACTGGCCGATCCATCTTGCACTAGGGCACCCATTTCTATATCTACATAGTTATCCCACCTTGTCCTTTATTCATTTGGTAATTATACAAAACCTTTGTTTCCAACATTTACGTATCTTTTTGTGGTCGCCCTTAGCAACCCTCCTTTTTCGACAAAGAAACCCATGTCACCCTTGGTTGGGGAATTCACTATATCCTACTCTTCTTGACATTGTCTATAACCCCCAAGTATCCCACAGTCCATATACCTCCGATCTCTAAGTTTTTCCACTTTGCCACACCCCTGGCACAATTTAAAATCCATATCTAGTTGTCCCCCTGACGCTAGATTCAGTTTCACGATTTCTACCAGTCATACTTTACATATATCCCCAACCAAGGGCAGCCTCGAGTCTCATCACTTCTTGACTTCTTCCATGTTCCTCATTAGTTCCTGATCTCATCTAGTGGATTTCATGAAGCCCTTCGCTTCTTGGAGTCGCATCTCCCTTTCTGTCGACATCAACACAATTTCCAAACGAGCGACAGTATCTTGACTCTCATTACCTTCACAATGAAGAGTCTCGAACGACACAGTGAGAACCATCATTGCTCTCTGCTGTTGCTGACCCCCACAACATTCAACTTCAACACTTTATCATGTTGTGGTGGGTCTTACTATGCAACTATTGCAGTTGGTTTTATATTTTCCGAAGACCTATGAAAATTGTTAGGCCATCAATGCCTGTGAATCCTTGACACTTCTTATAGGTGTCATCGCCTATTTTCAAAATTTATTCACCATTAGAATTGTCCTCTACTATTATCAACACGCCCCCAAGGGCACTGCAGTCATCTACACCAACACACAGTTTCAGCTAGTGTATTACACTTTTTTTAGTTACATGACACGAGCATGGGGCATGCCCACCTCGTTTATACACAGTTTTATTTTTCCACACCTTGGGAAAGGTTTGGGTCCTACAGGTTCCCCTCTCCTTCCAATGGGTTGCTCTTGAAACTCCCTCAACACTCTTTCTTACAATGGTACTCTCAGTAGAAGAAACATTGATGTATTTCGGCTATGTATATGCTCCTAACCTCATACATCAGGGGGCATCTATTATCACTGAAATTTCATCCGTAAATGGTTACAGGAATCCAACATCTCCAAACACCTATTAGTTCATCCATGGCCCAAAAATGTATTTCCAAAAGGGTAAAAACTATACAAATGGTTATAAAATCAGCATGTGCTCAGAATACAAAGGAAGCGCATGCACGTGCACCAGTCGAAAACGCCAAAAAAGCACACATGCGCTCAATGCGTGATTGTGGACGCAAAAAGCCACACATACCTCAGAATGGTGCATTTATGATTTTGGTCAGCCTTCCACCCACTTCTAGTTCATCTCCCAAGTTGATTTAACACCCAAATCTGAGTTGAATCCGAGTGGGGGGATGGTCAAAGACCTAAGGGTGCCCTAAAGAGCCCCTTGTTCACACTAAAGACTGGTTGAATAATGCCTCAAATATTTACTATAAAAAGAGGCCATGGGTGCACTATATTTCCAAGGAATTCATTTGTATTGTTGTGCTGCCTATATTCTCTTGGAGGATCCTCTTTTCTTATCAAGAGCATACAAGCATCATTTCATTTGAGCTATTCACATCACCTCTTGAGTGAATGAGCTTTGGATTTCTTCACTATTTCCTTCAACTTTGCTAGTTGTAATAAGAGCTTAATCATTGGGGGTTCAAGAGCCCTCCCTTGGAGGAAGAGGGGACCCATAAGTCTCCCTTTCTCTTTGGTGTTTTTCCACTAATACAATCCTATCCATTGGTGGCATGAATGTTGTTTGTTTTTTATTCTAATATATTTATGCACTCTAGTTAAGTTTCTTTTATTGTTCTTAGTTTAGTCTTTTGTTTATTTCTTATGCTTGATGTTTCTAACTTTTGCATTCAATGTTGTCTTGCCCAGATAACCCAACTGGGCTTGTAAGCATCTTCATTTTGCTCATCTAGGTGACGAAGGAGACGCAACAACTACCAACTCCAAATCATGAGTGGCATAGATCCTTTCATGCTCCTTCAATTTTTTGGACTAAAAGCATATCACAAATCCATCATGACTAAGGAATCCTCCAAGTCCTTCTTTGAATGCATCAATGAAAACCATGAAATATTCATTCGGATCAGCAATCCGCAGAATTGGAGCACTGGTTAACAACTGCTTCAATTGATGGAAGCTTCTTTCACACTCTTCTGTCCATTTAAACCTCTTCCCCTTCCCTTGCAAGGAAGTGATGGGATGAGATATTCTCGAAAACCCTGCAATGAACCTTCTGTAGTAGACATCTAGATCCATGAATGATTTGTCTTCTGTCACATTCTTACGTGTTGTTCACCCTTTTATGGCCTCAATCTTTTCAGGGTCCACTACTATCCCTTCTTCAGATATGATATTCCCCAAATAGTGAATCTTGTTTTGATAAAACGAAAACTTGCTCAATTTGGTATACAGTTGATGCTCTCTTAGCACTTGCAACACCATCCTCAAATGATTCTCATGCTCTTCTTCCGACTTTGAATATACAAGGATGTCATAAAAAAAGACAATGACAAACTTCTCTAAATATTCTCGGAAAACACCATTCATTAACCACATGAAAATAGTTGGTGCATTTGATAGCCCAAATGGCACCACTGTGAACTCATAATGACCATACCTTGTCCTGAAGGCGTTCTTGCTGATGTCTTTTTCTTTAATCCTTACCTGATGGTATCCTGACCTGAGATATATCTTCAAAAATTTCCTTGCATCCTTCAACTAATCGAAGAGATCATCAATCCTTGGTAGAGAATACTTGTTCTTTATAGTCACTTTCAAGTTCAACTGTTTGAAATCAATGCACAATATCAATGTCCCATCTTTCTTCTTCACGAACAAGACTGGGGCACCCCAAGGTGACACACTTGGGTGTATATACCCCTTCTTTAGAAGCTATTCAAGTTGCATTTGCAACTCCTTTAGCTTTGGTGTACTCATTCTGTAAGGATTTTTTGATACTAGAGCTGCTCCAGGCATTAAATTTATAGAGAAATCAATATCTCTCTTTGGGGGTAGTCCTGGTACCTCCTTGAACACATCTTCAAAATCTTCCAAGACTACATGATCTTCCAGATTTGGCACCTCATCTTTAGGTGCTTCTTCCATATGGGCTGCAAATATTTGACACCCTTTTATGTAACAGTTCTTCAACTGCATTGCTGAAATTGCTTAGACAATAACTGCCCTGGGAATTCCTTGTATTGTTCTTTGCTTTCCTTCCCCATCCAGGAAAGTGAATTCCTTTTTATGATAGTCTAATATGGCATGGTTTTGGTCCAACCAATCCATACCAATTAGGAAATCATATGATCCCAAAGTCAAGATGTTTAAATCTTCCTTGGTACTTAGTCCATCCATGCCCAGTGGACATGACTTAACCATCTCATTAACTTTTCTTTTAGTTCCAGTAGCCAGTGACACCAACCAAGATTTTCCATGCTTGCTTCATGGAAATTGCAACATTTCCACTACCTTAGGATCTATATAGCTATGACTAGCCCCTGAATCTATTAAAATAGTAAAGGCATGGTTATTGATCATACCTTCAACTTCAATCATGTGTGACTGATACTCTGCTTTCTTGTTGTCCAGGGCTGCATAGATCCTTGGTACATTTATGCCCATGTCCTCCACTTTTTCAACTCGTTGTACATTTTGAAAAACTCTTACTTTGTCTCTTATGTGAGGACAATATCTAAACATATGATCTCCTTTACAACCCCAACATTGAATAGGTGGTTGCCTTGGCCTTTGACCCCCTATCTCAATCGTTCTAGGTTGTCTAGAAGTTGGTTGTCCCTGAGGATTATTTCTGAAGAATGGTTTCTTAGTTCCCTTCTTCCTCTGATCCATCTTGAATTTCTTCTTGTCTTCCCAAGATTTTTGGAAAGTTTGCCTTGGTTTTTGCTGATCATATAGGAACTTATCTCGCCTTATGGTCTCCTCCAATGTTTTGGGGTCATCATATTGTATTTTGTCACTGATGAATGATGGAAAACCACTCAAATACCTCTGAATCTTAATTGTCTCATCCTTGATGAAAGAAACATACTTCAACAATTTTAAAAACCTTCTTTCATATTCATCTATTGTCATACTCCCGAGCTTGAGTTCAAATAACTCTTTCATTTTCTTGTCATAGTATCTCTTAGTCAAGTATTTCTTTTCGAAATACTTCTTGAATTCTCTCCAAGTAACACTTTTCTATTTAATTTGTTTCACCTGCACAAGCTGATCCCACCACATGTATGCCTTTATTTTGAGTTTATAGATGGAAATTCTTCCTTCTACATGAGAAGAATAATTATGCAATTGAAAATACCTTCTCATGCCCAGGAGCCATGTCTCTGCATCTTCATCCTTCTCGGGCTCACCATCAAATGTAGGAGGTTTAATTTTGTTTATTTATCCTCATAGCTCATCCACCCCAGACCTCTTATGCTTCCTGATAGGGGATGGGCTTGAGATGATGTGTGATCTCTTATGGGAATTCTTTTGGGAGT
Source organism: Picea glauca (assembly GCA_000966675.3). Taxonomy (NCBI): domain Eukaryota; kingdom Viridiplantae; phylum Streptophyta; class Pinopsida; order Pinales; family Pinaceae; genus Picea; species Picea glauca. The sequence goes on from JZKD02S0524430.1 coordinate 77,481, forward strand.
GCTGGTGATGTCTGCTACCACTCCTTGATCTTCCTTTCTTCTTAGGGGACCTATGACTTCCTTATTTGCTTGATCCACTCTCCTTATCCAATTTCTTTTATATTCTTTCCAGGCTCTGCATCAACTTCATGTTGAAGTCTTCCTATTTCTCCTTAGATTTCTTAAGCCTTTTATTATTATCTTTATGGCTTTGGACATCCTTCTACAAATTTTTAATAATTTTCATCATGCCCATGTCCGTATCTATTTCATCTCGATGTTCATTGGAGTTTTTTCCTTCAATTCCCAAATGGAAATCCATTCCTCTAGCTTCATTATATGAACTGTAAGCATCATGTGCCTCCTCCATTTCTATGCACTATGGAACAATTTGGTTATGGAAATAGTTAACTCTGCAAAATGTGAAGCCAACCGAATTTTGTCAAGTTATCAGTTTTTATTAAATTTTTAGAACAACATATACCAATCTGATTCAACAACAATATCAGACTTTATTTTTTGGGGTCTGATCAATCAAGAATCCCCATGGATCTATCTCTGAGCCCTTCTCTATTTTGCAACAATTTTTGGGCGCTAGACCCTTTTTGTTCAGCCTTTCCTTCGCATGTGACCACGACTGTGAACAAGTGCTAATAGTTGGGTGCTTATTCGAAGTCTTGAAACTTTGGGGCTTCGGAGCTTTAGATGTTTCTCCTTTTCTGCGCGTCACAAACATCACATAACAATGAACTATTGAACATGTGAAGAATGGTGGATTTACGGTCCACATTTCTTGCTCCGATATATGGTGGATAGGAGCTTTGGAACTCTGGGCTTCAACGGTATCCAAAGATCATTACAACAAATCTTCCAGAGTGCCAAATTGGAGAACTCTCGAAGTGGGGTGGATCAACGGTCCATGGCTTTCCAACATCCAACGATCAGAATTTAGTTCGGGGTTCTGGGCTCTGGCAGCTTTAGGGCTCTGGGACTTCAGAGTTTCAGGGCTTCGGGATTCCATGGATTTCACATATTCACACCCCAAAAATCTTGAACCCTGAATCCATGAATAATTCCACGTCACCTTCGGTGACATCATCACGTCACTTCACTTCGACGCTACGGTATTTTAGGGATTTCTTCCTCCCACTCTATCAAAAAACCTTTCTTCTGGAGTACCAAGTTTCTGGACTTCAAGATTTGGTGCCATGCGTCCACCGTGACCATCAGGGGCCCCACCATCCATGCTCGAGAGGAAGGCCACATGGAGAAATATTAGAAGCGAACATGTGGCCCAATCAAATGGGTGACATGTGTCACATTCTAACTAGAATTTCTATCTTCAAAAGGTCCTTAACTTAATGACACGTGGCACACATCCCATGTGTCCAATTAATCCCTGGTGATGTCAGTAGGCCACGTCACTTTGGGACTTCAGGATTCGACAGTTTTTACACTTGTAAACTCCAATTCTCCCAAATGCTGAACTCTTGAACTTCCTTACCTTCCGGGGTCCACATAGTACAATTGTGAATAACTAAGATGGTGGCACGTAGAATTTCTAGGAAAGGTCCACATCACCACAAGTGATGTCATCATGCCACATTGCTTCTGTTCTTCAGCTTCAAGACTTTGGGCTTCGATAGATTTCACCTTAGCACTTCGTTTATTTTGAATGTCTAACTCCTGAACTGCTTAACCTTCTGAGGTCCATGTAATACATTTGTCATCATATAAGAGGGTGACACATGGCCCCACGTGTTAGATTTATTTTGGTCCAACAAGGTCGTCAAAAGTTCCATTCTGACTGATACGTGGCAGGACTAAGGAAATCCATGTCTCCCTAGGTGACGTCATCATTCCACATCACTTAGGGACTTCGAGCTTCGAGAGATTTCACCTTAGCACACCTCATTTCTCCCGAACGTTGAAATCCCAAACAAGTTGATCTTCTGACAAGTGTCTCCTTTTGACGAACGGTCTGTATTAACTTTAGACTTCGGGATTTTATGCCTCAACACACTCCATTTCTCCCAAACATTGAATTCCCAAACAAGATAACCTCCCTCTCTTGGATTAAACCTACGGTTCTGATCCTTCCTTGGTTAAATCCAATAGTAAACGCTTCCCCCCTGGATCTACATTGTATATCGTCTTCCAGACTTTGAAACTTCTGGGTTCTGCCCCTTTTTCTCTTATAACTCGTAAACTTCACTCAAGTCACGAATTCCGAAGAAATTGCAGGTTAACCCTCCTGCACTTTTCTCCAGATATGATGGTTGTGAAGGATCCTCCTTCTCCCAAACAAATCCCATGGCCCAACACCACGGTTTTTGTGGTTTCTTTCTCTATGGCCATTTCTTAAACCGTTATACCTCTTGTGCTTCTGAACACAGTTCAAGTGTTCTCTCAATGCCCTTCTGGCACTCTGTACATCAAAATTATATGGACTTTTTTAATCTGAATTCTTCATTCATGGCCCATCCAGGCTCAGTTTTGAAACCATGGATCTGATACAAATTTGTGATGTCCCCAGCCACCAATGGGTCGAGTGACATCACTGAGTAAACATACTTTTCACTCTGATACCATTGTGTAATGCCCCCAGCCACCAACAAGCCCATCAACGTCACTCATACTACATCTCTCTACTCTGAAACCATTTTGTAACGTCCCTAACCGCCAACATGTCGGGCAACGTCACCCATAAAGAGCTCTTTTGTGGAAAATTCACATATAAATTTAACAAGAAATAAAAGAGATAATATGGAAACAAACATGCAAGCGAAACACATGATATTATTACAAGAATCATAGACATGCACATAATTACATCATTTAATCATTAAGAACATAAAATATTACTTATCTCTTAATTGAAGTACACCAACTGTGTGCATACTGTTGACCCAAAAATATGCTCTGGGCTCAACATGGTGTTTTACACAGTTACTTCTACATAAACTCCCCTTGGTGCTATGGTTCCAGTCAAAGACAGTGGCGGGGGTCATAGT
>JZKD02S0524430.1:85827-105280 GCA_000966675.3 Picea glauca
GCTGTAACCGGCTTCACAGCCGGATAGGTCGGATCCGTCCCCTACGGACAGATTTTGCTTATAACACATACATTCCACAAACCTCCCATCCTTAGACCACACTACTCATCACGCTCAACAATGGGTCACCCCCGAGCTTGGACTAAACTCCACCAGGCAAGGGATTCCTAGGCTTGGCAAGGAAAACAGGAAATTTGCGTAGATCAATAGGAAATATTTTCTCACAGGATCTATCTCACACTAACAACCTACAACCTCTCATTCCCCACATGCCTATTCCACCCTAGCAAGTGTGCCCCTTCTTTGCTCAACAGTCCTTTGGCTGCCCCACTTCCCTTCCAGGGCTTCAACATCAGACCGAACATGAATTCTCAGAGAACCATAACTATCGTTGGGATCCCTCTGGGAAAATCACTTCCTAAAAAAGTCTCTCACCTGGAGAGAGTTTCTTACAATCCTGACAACCTGCTTCTTCAGTCCACAGGCCTGACAACCCGCCTCTTCAAACCAACTCTTAAGTCAAATCGAGTAAGGATGATGGCAACAACAAAGCTCGATAGCAACAACAAAGCTCAATATAGAACAAATGATGTTAACAAGCCATGCTCAGTCAAGGAATTGCATTGGAAACTACAGAAAATCATTAAGGCACGGTATGGGCTCAGGCAAGGTACAGGAGCACTGTGCTTCACAGGAAAAATACGGGAGAACTTCAAGGGTTTACTGGTTTCCAAGGTTGCAAAGGTCAACCATGGAGGAAAAAGGTTGGATGCATGAAGGTTCTCTATCTGAGTGTGTGCGTGAGTGGGGAGCCTCGCAAGAATGGTTGAGTGAACCCCCACAACAACGGATTTTCCACATAATCTGCATGCACCCAGGTTGACACATGGCTCTCCTGGGAGCTTGTTCTTCTCCACTTGGAGTCTGTTCCTTCCCCCAAAGGAACTTAGGATAAAAGGTTTTAATTCCCAAACCTTAGTTTTTAGGAAAATACATTATAATATTCCCCTTGGGTTAATCCCTCAAACTTAACCCCCTTTTCCTAGACTCTTAGCCCCTTCCCTTTCCCTACCTAGTGGAGATTAGACCCCCATAACACTTTCTTCATGGTCGGTCTACACGCAACGATGTAATTTTATTAATGATGTGAGTATTTACATAAACAAAAATCAGGCTCATTGGCCTTAGTATCTAGGCTCTCCGGCCTAATAACCACATAAGTCTTCTAGCTTATAACCACTTGGCTCACTAGCCTATAAACATAATTACAATTCAGCAGGGCTCAGCCTTGGGGTGTTACAAGAACCAACCTAAAGCGAAGGGAGGTGTTATCGCACAATTTTTACTTGTCCCAAAGACCAAGACAAGTAGGTGAAATTGGCATAACAACAAGATATCCCACGGTTGTCACCACAGTGATAAATCCCCATTTTTAGGGATGGATGAAAGTCCAACCCAATGGAGGCGTCCCTAGTGACCCAAAGGACTGGGTAGACTAACATTATGGTTAATAAATACCCCCTCTCATTGGTCACCTAATTCAACAAGGTCTACGTCTGAGAAATTGAGGCAAAGAAGAGTAACTTGTGTACCTTCCTAGAACAAGAACAATACAACATATATATAGCAATTCCAAGCACCAAAATGATAATAAAGCCTCAAAAGACAATAGAAAATGTAAATAAGTAGTGGCTGAAGTGAAAATGCAGCAAATTATCAGTTTACAAAAACAATTGATCTTTTGTAATAGCCGCAAGAAATATTACTCAGAATAGTATGAAAGTATGATGCAAACTTGGCATTTATTCCATAGATTAATTAACACTTTCTTAAAGAAATTTATGAGTATGTTGAGTCAATGTTATTTAAGTGTATGCAACAAATTACAAGGGTTTAGATGGTTGTAGCAATCTATTCGTAACAACAACAACACAACTAGTCAATTTTTCTAAGCTACAGTTAGTAAAGGTTAGTAAAAGCCTCAAGGAAGAAAGTGTAAGAGTTGTTTTGATCAAATCCTTCAACAAGATCAAGCATAAATCAATGCCTTTTCGGCTTATGGAGTCAATTACAACAACAAAAAATAACTTGGAGAAATAAATGATAATAATGGTCAAAGGAAAAATAAATAAATGCTAGAGGTGTTGGCACTTCAAGGCCTCAATAATTCAAGTATTCAAAGATGAATTCACTAGAGTGTAAACACTCTTAGGCCCTAGTGAATCCTTCCCTCGGGCTCTTGAAAAATATTTTCAATAAGTTCTAGAACAAAATTCTAAAGTGCTAGCACTTTAGGGTTTTAGAAGCCTATCTAGACAAGATCATTTTGACAATTAACAAGTGGAAGAGACTAGAGAGAGGAAGAAGCACTTTATGTCCCTCTCCTAGGTTTTAAGAGAAAGAAATTTCATAATCTTAAATATGAAGAATTAAAATATACCATAACCATTCAAATCATGAAGAGAAATTGCATATTTTACTTACTTCACCATGAATAATCCAGCAATAAACACCTAGTTGCAGAAATTTCCACCAAAAATCATCAAAAAGAATCCATAACAAAGTATCCAAGTGGTGCACCTTAGTAATTTCAGCCAATAATGCCTCTAGGGAGAAACTTTCAATCCTCCCTCTTGTGAGAGTTGAGTTCTGATGAAAAAATGAATTTAGCCAACCATATTTATATGGAAAAACCTGGCTTAATTACCCAACAATTAAGTCTTTTCACAAGTTTGAGCCTACTTCTAAGTTTGCTCATAAAATAAAAAATAAATTCAATTTTTACAAAAATAGCCCTAAAATAGTGTGACGTCATCCCTCCTAGGCTAAGTCACCTGGTTCGAATTCGAGTTTGAGTTCGACTACTTTGAAGTTCGACAAAAATTCGACAACAAAAATTTTGTCAAAAAAAATCGACATTAAATTCGACATACTATAAAATTTGAATATATATATATATATATATATATATATAGATATAGATAACATGAAAATAGAAATAAAATTATAATTTTTAATCAAAATAAAAATGTTTGAAAATATAAAAATATATGTAATTAAAAAATCATAAAATATACATAATAATAAATATAAATTATACCTAATAATAAAATACAAATTATAAAATATAAAGATACTTAATAAAACTATAACATATACGCTAATTTGAAAATTATAAGGGGGGCATGCAAGAAATGGTAAATCAAAACTTCTTCTGTTGGTCGTCCTGTCCGTGAATGTAACTAAATATGCCCAACAAAAAATTACTGTCATTCGTTGGAATGTACTCTATTGATCGATTGCAGTGTATGAAATCTATGAAAATAGCAAGCCTCGGACACCATCGAACCTTAACCCTGAGCTGTCAGTGGTCACTAGTGGAATTGATGTTGTATTTTTACTCTATCACTAAATGAACCTTGGTCCTTAAACCTACCAGAGTGTCAACTGTGGACTTGACATCAGGTCTATGGAAACTAGACAATAGTCTGTCACATTGGATTCAAATTTCAGCCTTCAGAAATGACACTGCTTGTCGCTTGCTTGAAGGATTTGAATTTGGAGTGCATCTTCATATGTAAGGAATGATAACATATGGGAAGGGAGGAAGAAGCCTATGTGATTCATCTTTTTTCTAATAATTCTTAAACCATCTAAAACAAACTCCAATTCGAATTTGAAAAATGAACCTTGACGAAATCCATCGAACTGGATGAATTTTATGTCGAATTTAATTAAGGTTAAGTTCGATTTAAGATTGACTTTCAAGTTCACCTAACTGAAACAATTTTATTCGATTTATCATGAAATTCAGTGAATTTCGATTTTTGACCTTCAAATTCACCGAATCCGGTGACTTAGCTCCTAGGGTGATGTTAGGTGTCCTCAAGGAGATGTTGAGCTAGATAAGCATGGAGTTAGGCCTCCAAAGGCCCTGATCCCTGTCCACACGTGCCAACATCATCGTCAAAGACCTCCTCCATCACAAACCATCAAACCCTAGCCCTAGGTGATGTCATAGGCTAGGAAGGTGTCCTTTGGGCCTCCAAAGGCCAATGTCCAAGTGGGAGGAGGTGGAACTCCATCCTAGGGTCAAGTCAGAGTGCCTCCAAGGGAAACGTCCTCTTCCTTCATTGTGAAAATGGTCATCATGATATTTCCCCAAGCATGGGATCTCTGCATCCATCCTTGGGCTTCAAGTCCTCATGAAGGTCCGAACTAATCATCTCCTCATGAATACTTATCCACTGGGCAAGGTCCTACAAAGACAAATAGGTACACCCTCCAAGGTTCCATAAGTCACAAGTATCATGACAAGTAAGCCACATCTAATAATCAAACCACCTAAACATGTGCATCAAACCCCCATTTTCAAACTAAACAAATGCTCAAAGATGTTATACAATTTGTCAAATTTAGGTGTGGGAGGGGTGTCAAGGCATCCTATTGAGCTAGTCAATCCTCAAGTCAAAGGTGTTTCCTAGGAGAAACCCATCAATTCATGTATGAGTGTGAGGTGGAGTGGGTAATAATTTTTAGCACGAGGTTCATGACATACAAGGGATTGTAGTGTCTCATTTATGGGTGCCTTTGTAGAGGGTGTGCTGCCCTTCGTCCATGATGCAACATTTTTTCCAAGCCCATTTATTGTCATTAATTAATTAAAGTATGGAACAATTGGGTACTTCAAATGGGTAAAAAATAACTTGGGAGGCGGTACCCAATGTCACTTGAAGGGAGAAGTACACAAGGTTCCATAGGGGTAAAGTATAGCTTGTAATGCACTTGTGTAGATCCCTCAACAAGTGGAACGTCTATATATGTGAGATGTTTCTTTTGCAGGTCTTATGATTTTAAGAGATAACATTTCATTAATTCTCAAGACCTCTTGGGTGAGCATCTAGAAGTTTTATGATTTGGATTTTATCTTTTTCCAGCTACTTTTCCGTTTGGGTTGTTATCCCCTTCTTCCCATGAAATCAGGTACAATCCCTTCTTGGGTCAGTAGACCCAAAAATCCCAAAAGATAAGGAGATGGAAGGAAATAAGTATGGAAGGTGATAAGTATGATTGGGAATAGATGATGACTCTTCAAGGAACCCCCTAGTATTACCCTATTCCCGAGGGTGACTAACTTACTAGGAAAGAATTATACCCACCAAGGTTAAATAAGGCAAAGAGTCTAAATTCCAAGCAAACATTCTGTAATCATGAAATCATTATGCAAGTAAAGAAAAATGAAAATGAAATGAATCTAAAATAGTATGAGAAATCACGATGAAAATGTAGGGAATCCAAATGACTTACCTACTTACCTGGGGCATGGGCCCTGAAGAAGTCATGTGACCTGGATGTGAAGTTGGAGAAGAGACCCATCTACAGGTAGTGGCATCTTTCTCCCGTCTAATGTTGCTGGATAATACATTTCTTTGTCAAACTTATTCTTGATGATGTAAGGTCCAAGCCATGAATTGTTATATTTCTATTCATATTTGGGCTTTCCCTTTCTTTTGTCCCACATGAGAACAAGACTTCATTTAAATTGATGCAAGGAGTATTCTCATCGCATGGAGGCTCTGTGTGGACTATGTCTTTGATGAATTCTTCATTTTTCTCATCTTCTTTTTGCATAATAAGAATAGATTCCAGATCCTTCTTATGGTATTGTGCAACCTTATTTTTATTTGTCCATGGGAGAAAAATCTCTACTACATCTTCCTACATGAAGGGTAGCTCAGATGGATCATACTAAAAAATCTGTGGAGGTATATCATGGTAGTGTTCACTAATATAGTTGGGATCCCTCAGATTCATCACATGTGTGTCTTTCTTCTCCCTTTTATGCAGGATCTCATACGTGCCATCACCCATGGGAATATATGCATGTGTAAGCTCCATGCTAAGGAAACCTCCAAGGGATGAGGACCAGGTCCTTGACAAGAGAATCCCCCAGGAATTCAAGACATCGATCGCCAATATATCCATGAGGACGTTGATATGCGGAAAATATATCAAAAATAACTCAACATATTCACATACTCCCAAGACAATAACTCTTCTGGAATCAATACCACATACATTTCCATAAGGTCGGGTTGTCTTTAAACCAAGTTGTTTCATTACCTTCAAAGATATGACATTTTTCGAGGCCCCTGAATCAAGCATGTAGTTGTTCAAGTGGAGGCCATTCATGCCTAATGAGAGATATAAGGGAGGGTTCTTGTCTTTTGTCCGATTGAGATACATAGTGTTTAACGTGATGGGATGATCCTCCTTCTCAGTTGGTACCTGTAATATTTTCAAATATTCCCTTTTCATAGAGGGGATCTTACATATCTCTGTCACTGGGACTGTCATATTCAGTTTTCCAAACATATTTGCAACATCTATATTCAACTGAATTTCATGTGTAGGAGTTGGATTAGGAAGCAACTCACATGCTGGAGGTGGCAGTGGTGGAGCCACCTTTTCTATTGGTGGAACAGGAGTATCAGGCTATGACGAAGGGGCTGAAGAATTTTTTATTTTGTAGGTTAGAATTTACCTCCTCCTGAGTTCCTTCTTCTGATCATATGTCAACTTACTTAAGGCCTAGAGTCCCCCCTCTCTTTCTCCTATTCTTTTTTCCTCATTGACCAGCTCTTGAGTAACATGTTCATTGTTGAGATTGCAAATTATGAAGTTTAGTTCGTCAGGATAATCTTTGTTTTGTCAGGGGAACTAATATTCCCTATGTGGCTCTTGACATGGGAGACACCAATATTCTACATCAACTGTCCCAACAGGTTTCACAATTTCTAGGGCCTTTGCCTCTTGTTGAGATATTGGTTTCCAACCAGTGGAATCTCTCTGTTGTCTGGTAAACTGAGGTCTGGGAGCGGACTGATTTCTTTCCACTGTAGTCATACGGTTCATAAGCTGATTTCTCACCTGATCAAATTGAGTATTCATTTGGTCTATCTTCTGAGTCAGGAGAGCAATTGGATCAAGAGTACTGTTGTTGGAAACCTTAGTCCTTGATTTTGTTTTGTTGCATGGATACTGAAAAGGTTGTATTTTTGAATCAAGGAGATTCTCTTCAATGTCAATACTGAATTCTTTAGCTTCTTCCAATGATGTGGGATTTTTATCTTTAAGAATGTATCATAACTTCCCTTCAAAGGAATTCATGTAAAGGAGATGAATTGATGATGCTCTAGGATGGTAATCTATTGGAATTTGATTGTACAACCCGTCAAATCTTGAAATTAATTCCCTTACCGTTTCATTATCCTTTTTCTTTATTGATTGAAATGAGTCCCAAGTGTCCCACCATCTTCTTTTTTCGACCATCTACTTTTAAATAAGGAAGAAAAGGAATCATAGGTAGTGATATAATTATCAGGGAGTCCCTTGAACCAATCAAGTGCTTTCTCAGTCAATGATGAGGTGAATAGTTTGATGGCTAAGTCTTCATGATCAATACCTGCATTGTCCATATCTTGGCCCATGACATAAATGTGGTCTTCGACAGTTATCACATTTTTTCCTGGGATCTTTGGAAACCACTTATTGACATCTCTTGGCATCTGGTTAGGGTAACCTTGGATATTGGTCATGTTAAGGGGCTTGTAGAGGTCTCTTTCCCAAGAGTGAGCCATTGGAGCAAGGGGAAGTGATTTATATAAAAGGTTTTTAGCAATGGGAGACTTGAGAGGAGGCCTTCTTTGGTAAACCTTATAAGGTTTGAACCTCCCATGGGAAAAGGTTTGGGGAAAGAAGGATTATGGGAAGGTGGAGTTTCTAGATGAGTTTCAAAATAAAATCATCAAGAAAGGTGGAAAGGGAAAGTCCCTCAGGTGGAGTCGTCAGGTAAGCTAAGGGAGATTATTTCGGATAACTTACCAAAGTGTCGTTAGGGTACAAACAAGATTCAAATTATTCCCTCACAATGGCACTAAAATGTTATAGGACAAGTTTTAGGTTTTGAAAATCCTGACCAACCACGAAACAAGTTCTACAACTTAGGAATCCTACACTCAATGTCACCTCGATGTAGGTCCCGCACTTCAAGGGTGAGTAGGTCACTCTAGGGAGGTGATCCCGGTGAACCTAGGGGGATTGAGATGGAAATGGAAGGAAGTGGAAGTAAATACCCTAGAGTTCAATTCTAAGTGGAATGAAAGGTAGGGAGAGACACCTTTCAAGTCAAGTAATTTCTTCCCCACAGGTATAGTACTTTTTCAGATGATTGTACCTACCCGAGACACAATAAAAGACACTTTGCAATAGTATATTTTAGTTGGATCAACAAGTTAAGCTTGTTGTCACTAATTTGCAGAAGTAGATAACAATATATGTCAGAAAATAAATGATACTATGAGTTTCTCAATAAGTGCTAGAGATCAAGTAGAAAATGCAAGAGAAAAACTAGTAAATGACTAGCTAAACTCAAGATGAAAAACCAATACTCTTAGAATAAAAGATAAGGCTGTTGTAACAACTTGTATGCAGAAAATTATATCATCCTTATGGCTGTAACATTCAATGTATTACAGAAAGAAAATAAGCCACTAAAGTCTCCTCAAACTTTGCCAAAAAGTGCACTAGGACAAGTAGAGCAAGTGTGCAAACTTTGAGAAAAAACCAATGGTTGATAAGAGAGTTATTAAAGCAAGTAAGTTAGGGTTTCTGCAGCCCTAATGGCTGAAGATGAAATTTTGTAACAGCAGCAATAAGTATCCCTTAGATGGGGAAGCCCTAGGGGTTGTGAGGTTCCCAAGGCACAAGGAAAACAATTCACTTTGCAAGAAGTAAAAATGACCGAAAATCACATTTCCCAATGCAATATTTTATTTCTCCAATGCAACAAATCAATGACTAGTGCCTTTACTATTGGGTTAATGCAGTCACAAGGAGCTTATATAAGCTACCTCTTTGGGGGTGTAAGCCCTTTTACTCCCCATGGAAAGTTTCTCTAAGCTAGGGTTTAAGATAAGAGGGTGTATTCCCTTATACTTCTCTTAGAAAACCCTTAATCAATGAGATGAAGAAAATAAAATGATGAAGGCTATGGTGGAGGTGTATGCCCTTATACTTCTCTTTCAGTTGACACTTCAGTTTGACTAGTTGAGTTGAGTTTAGATGCTGCACTGGTTTTGTCACCATGCAACATTGGGATCATCACCATGATAATGCATACTTGCCTTGGGATTATCACCAGACTAGCGCATTACCCTTGATTCCCTTATCTACTCCTCACTACTCTATGTTTAGTCAGTTAATTGAAGACTAGTTGACTAGTTAACTCAGATAGGTGGAAGTTCACCCCCATAACTTCCTGAGAGACTAAACTAGGTGGAAGTTCACTCCCATAACTATTGGTGTGTGTCCAGATCACTCCAGACCACCACTATGGCACATTGGTTCTCCTCTAGTGTGCACTCATTGAGTTATACATAGTATATCATGTGTCAATTATTCATTATTCATTACAGTTAATCAGAATTCTTCTATTCTTTCTCTCCTTCTTCTTCTTTCTCAAATTCTCTCTGCAAACATGTGTAGTATTTTCTAGCTAGATTGATTCTGTGCAAGTTCAACACATTTACATGCTATCAGAGTTGACAGACTATTAAGAAAAATCTACACCAAAATTTTTTGCAGGTACAAAAGATTGAAAACATCGGAAAGATGGATTTCCAAAAAGAATTCATTCTTACACCTTAAAACTACTTTGCATGGAAGGAGAAAATAGCCATACATCTATGAACCAGAGGATTGTATAGGTTAACCTTGAATACAGATACAAAACCGACATCATCCATAGAAAAATCCAAGTACTTAAATCACATGGATGAGGGACTCAGAACAATTTGCAGTCTTATTTTTCCCGATCTCCTTTTTCACATATCTTCTTGTAAGACTCCCAATGAAGCCTAGACCACCTTGGAAGGGATCTTTGGAAAATAGAATGAGATGAGGGAACACATGTTGGAGGTGGAATTTCTCACATTGGATTCAAAAAGCTTCGACAATATCCAAGATTGCTTTACAAAATTCAAGGATTTATTGTCGCAACTCAAAGCTTGCGGGGTTGATAAATCAAAGGAGGAGAAACAAATGGTTCTCACCATTCTCTCCAATCTTGGTACTGAATTCTCTTTATTTCTATCCACATTCCATTATGTTAGATTCTCCTTTGGAGCAACTTAGAAGATGCCTTCTCTTGAGGAATTTATCGAATCCCTAACACAAGAGCAAACCAAGCTCATCAACATGTGAACAATCAAAGGCCCAAGGGTGCATGCACTCACTGTGCAATATGGCAGCCAAAAATATAAGAAATATAAATATAAAGACAAACAGAAATATCATGTACATCCAAAGAAGGAAGGGTACACAAAACCCTTCACCAATGCCTCCAGATCCAAAGGGGAAAAGGGAAGAAAAGGGGAGAAATGCACGTATTGTCACAAAGGATTCCATATAGAATACGCATGCATGAAAAACCAAATAGATATAATGACTCAAATACTTCAACAAAACAACCTTGGATATCGCATCCCCGAGGGTGCCAATAAGAAGAAGCCAAAAGATCAGAATTCTAGGAAAGACAATTCTATCCATGGCTTGATTTCCATCAAATCCTCTCCCGATGCTTGGATCATTGATTCAGGAGTATCACATCACATGGCTGCCTCAAAATAAGTATATTATTCATTGTATGCATGAAAAGTTCCTCCTATTCTGATGGGGGACAACTCTTCTATCGAAGTCACCGACAAAGGAAAGATTGAACTCACCAATGGAAGCTTCGAGAATGTGTTGCACGTTCCCAAACTTTCCATCAACCTTCTCTCTGTGTATCAGATGAAAAATTTTGGCACTGGAAAGAAAGTCATATTCAAACCAAATGTCATTGACATCTACGACATGAAAACCAACTCTAGGGTTGCTACCGGTGAGGTAAATCATTAGTCTAGATTGTATGCATTTTTTGAATTCATTGAACCTAATTTTGCTTTACTACTTACTCATGCTGATGAAAGTAATAGGATATGGCACGAAAGGTTTGGACATTTGAATTTCAAATACATGAAACAACTTAAAAAGAAAATATTGGTTGATGGTATACCAGAGATCCATTTCTCCAAGGGAGTATGTGAGGGGTGTGTTCTTGGAAAGCACCCTCAAGAGAAATTCGACAAAGGAAAGCCTCGGAGAGCCTCCACACCTTTAGATCTGATCCACAGTGATCTTATGGGTCATTTTCCACATCCATCAACAAAGCGAGGTTTGTTTTCATTTTTGTTGATGATTTCTCATGCTTTACATGGATCTACTTTCTCAGGAAAAAATCTGAGGTATGTCAACACCTCAAAGCTTTCAAAGCCTTGGTTGAGACATAGTTCGGAAAGAAGATCAAAGTCCTCTGAACTGATAACGGGGGAGAATATGTAAATCATGATATCCATAATATTTTCCATGAGGCAGGGATTCAGTTGTAGCACACAATTCCCTATACTCCACAGCAAAACATAGTTGTTGAGCGGAAAAACAGATCTCTAAAGAACATGGCATCTTTCATGCTACATGCAAAGTCACTATGACGGAGACTATGGGACGAAGAACTTAATTGTGCAACATACATCCAAAACATATCTCCCCATAGATGTTTCAAGGATAAGACCCCCTATGAGGCTTGGAAGGGCCCCAAACCGGAAGCGACCCACTTTCACATTTTTGGTTCACGTGCATGGGCCTAGATTCCCTCTGAAAAGAGGAAGGCACTTGATCCACAAAGAACTAAGTGTATTTTTGTTGGATACCCTAATGGTATGAAGGGATATAGTCTTATTGATCTTTCCTTGGATCGGATCATCATTGAGCATAGTGTCCAATTCAAGGAAAGTGTCTGACATGTACCGCAGTAGCCGCATGTAGACACCTTCATTATGCCACCTTTCCAAGATAATGAGCATGCACATGCCAACACTTCTTCAGACAAGAGTTCTAATTCAGAGGAATTATATGATTCAGATTCAAAGTCAGTACAGTCAGATGCAGAGTCAGAGCATCCAGATGCAGTTGCAGAGCCAAAGAAGATTCCTAAGTGGGCATAGACTACTCTTCAGGATGTAGGGGATCTCGTTGGTGATCCAGTCGATACTAAGAGGACTCAATCTAATTTAGAGGAGCCTCTTGTTGGACTCACTGCCACTGAACCATTTCCCCCTAGGAATATTTTCTTGGTTTAGTATTCAAATCCAAAGTCTTATGGCAAAGCTACTAGAAATCCCTTTTGGGAATTCGCCATGCAGGAGGAGTACAAATCCCTCCTCGAGAACCAAACTTGGGATCAATTTCCCCTTCCTTTTGGGAGGAAACTTTTCAGATGTAGATGTGTATACAGGACCAAGAGCGTAGTGGATGCAAAAATTAGCAGATACAAAGCCAGGCTTTCAGTAGGTTCATGGTATTGACTATGATGAGACCGTCGCTCCAGTAGTGAAGACAAATTCCATACGATTGGAACTTTCCATTGTGGCATCCAAGGGATGGGAATTCCATCAGATGGACATGAAGAATGCATTTCTTCACAGTGATCTCTCCGAGGAGATCTATATGGAGCAGCCCCAAGGATTTATGCAGGACTCATATTCAGTCTTTCAACTGAAGAAGTCCCTTTATGGACTCAACCAGGCTCCAAGGGCATGGTATGCCAATATGGACTCCTACCTTTTGTCACAAAACTTTGTACGTTGTAAATCATACCTGAATGTCTACATGCTTAGGACGACTGATTCACTTCTACTCTTAGTTCTGTATGTTGATGATTTGTTGATCACCAGTTGCTCAACTTCAATGATTGTTGCAGTCAAGAGGATTCTACATGACAGGTTATTTATGATGGACATATGTTCACTACACTTATTCCTTGGACTTGAGATCAGTCAGGATGCATCAGGCATGAAACTGTCTCAGGTGAAGTATGCATGAGATCTCCTTGAGAGATTTCACATGACAGACTGTAAGTCTGCTCCGACTCCTTTCCTATCAGGAGTCAAACTTGAGGATCGCAAGGAGACCCCACTGGTTGACAACACACTGTACATATAACTAGTGGGGATCTTGTTGTATCTCACACACTCTAGAACAGACCTCTCCTATGCAGTTGGCGCAATTTCCAGGTTCATGTAGGAGCCGCATGAGCTACATTGGAAGGCTACAAAGTGTATCCTTCAATACATACATGGAAACATCACCTTTGGGATTCATTATGCGACATAATCTACATTATATCTCATTGGGTTTATTGATTCGAAATGGGTTGGAAATAACACTGATTGCAAGTCTACATATGGTTACTCACTCAGTCTTGGTTCTAGGCCTATCTGTTGGTCGAGAAAGAAGCAAGTTGTCATTGCTCTATATTCAGGTGAGGCAAAGTACAGAGGGGTAGTTAACATAACCATTCAGGATATGTGGCTACATGATTTTCTCACTGAGTTGGGCATTCAGTTTCATCGCTCGATCGTCATCTGGTGGGACAACCAAAGCACTCTAAAGTTCTACAGAGATTCATTTCAGAGGCAGTGGACAAAGCACATCGAGATCCACATGCACTACATTCGGGACTTAGTACACGAGGGGATCATCAACTTACAGTTTTGTCCTTCAGCATAACAGACGAAAAACATCATCACCAAGAACTTCATTGAGAAGAAGTTCAATTCTCTGCAAAGTTTCTCTTGGAGTGAAGGACACAGTTTCCTACCAAATGTAGTTCTTATTTTTACATACATTGTACCTTGAGGGGGATTTTTTTCCATAAGGTTTTCCCTCTTTTCTCAATTTATTTCAATGTATCTTTTGTATTTGGGTACCTAACATGGCCTCGTTTCCAGGACCCATTCTTTATTTTCACCATAGTGATGTTCAGGGGGGGTGTTAGATTTACTTCACACACACCTAGGATTTATTTTTCCTAAGGTTTTTCCTTGTTTATTAGTCATAATTAGTCATTATCTAGTCTCCTATATTTTGGGGGAGAATATTCTCTTTCAGTTGACACTTCAGTTTGACTAGTTGAGTTGAGTTTAGATGTTGCATTGGTTTTGTCACCATGCAACATTGGGATCATCACCATGCTAATGCGCACTTGCCTTGGGATCATCACCAGACTGGTGCATTACCCTTGATTCCCTGATCTAATCCTCACTACTCTCTATTCAGTCAGTTAACTGAAGACTAGTTGACTAGGTAACTTAGTTAGGTTGCAATTGACTCCGGTAACTGCCTGCGAGACTAGACTAGGTGCCAGTTCACTCCCGCAACTGTTGGTGTGTGTCCAGATCACTCCAAACCACCACTATGGTGCATTGGTTCTCCTCTAGTGCACACTCATTGAGATATACATAGTATATCATGTGTAAATTATTCATTATTCATTACAGTTAATGAGAATTCTTCTATTCTTTCTCTCCTTCTTCTTTCTCAAATTCTCTCTGCAAATGTGTGTAGTATTTTCTAGCTAGATCTTTGTGCAAGTTCAACACATTTACATGAATTAACACCTGATTGGTCCATGATCTCTATTTAAAGAGCATGGAGGGTCATTTGCTGAATATTGTTTGTGAGAAAATCTTATGTGATTTTTTTTTCCTTTTTCATTAATATATTGCCTCAAGTGACCATCTTGGATGGGGCATGGAATAGTTCCCTCTTTGAGGAATTTAATCATGTAATACACTGGTGTACTAATATTTGATCTATTTGTGTGAGTGGTTTCTTAAGGTGTTCCACCTATGTGGATATACCCTATTATGTCAAACATTTCCACCCGTCCACATATTGTTTCTTAATTCCATCCTTAGAACATTTTTCTTGTATGCATGAGTACTTCATTTTTTCTACATCTAGTATACAAATTGAAAGAAAAAAAGTAAAATTAGAAAAAGAGAGAAATTCTTTATGATTCTATTTCCACTACATTTTCCTTCATCTATGACTATTATTTTAACATTATTTTTTATAATAATCTAATTTACAGCCTAGCAAGATGATAAATTGATGTATGAGACCCCCCTTATTTGTGGGACAAGGGACCTCGTCCTTGCAATGATTTGACTAGTTAGTCTAAGGAGGTGTACATACCCTACCCCCCTCTATATTCGAACATGTGACCTCCATGGATGAAATACATGTTCTTGTTGTCCATCCACCACCTGTTTTTAATTTCTCATTCAAAGCTCTATTTTTTTGAAATGTATTCCACTGAAATTCATTGTACATTGAGATTCATGTTTACTAACCAACAAAAAGAGATGTCTTCTAAGGATAGACAATTCAATTTTGATTTGACTACTAGTAATGAAGCCTCACAATCCTTGCTTTGAGGATGTATTCCTTCCACAACTTTCTTGTTGGCATGTTTTTGAACAAGCCTAATGACCCATAGCCCACTTCATGATTTAAAAAATATATATAGAGGGGGGAAAACATGGATGGACAACCAAATAGCATGAAAGATTTAACAGTTTCCTAAAGTCACAAACTTAGAGAAATTAAAACCCTATGTTAGCCTTATTGCAATAAACCCTTAATTGTATGGAAATTGATTACCAATGCCAAAGAGTTTTACCAAATATAAAAGGGGCTTATTGAGTTATTTTTCATGTTTTTTTTCTTGAAAATACAAAATTACAACATACAAGAAACTAGAGTAATTAATAAGTTTTAAAATATAAGAAGTTGACAACTTTTGAATTATACTTTGAATTGAGAAAAATAGACGAATAGGAAAACAAAATAATTAATTTTTTCCACCTACCATGTGCCTATCTCATGTGACTAATTGAAAATAATTTTATAATAATATCATCTATTGCAAGCCCAAGGGGTTTTCTCTATTGGTCTTCACCAATGTTGTTGGGAATTTTGCTATTTCTATGCCAATAGGTGCCTAGTTTGATAGCAACACTAGTCTACCCTGACTGGATTACTAGGGATGCCATCCATGAATGTGGGGAAGCATCCCTTGGGTTTCTCCATGAGATTTTACTTGGATAAATTTATATATATGATCCCAATGAGTTAACTCAACTAGTTGTGACCAATTATGCTAGTCATTTCACTAGTTTTGTTCTAGTAGGTGCCCAGTTTGAATCACCCTAGGTTAGGCACATTAACCTATAATGCATTCACCCTAGTTTCTACTCTCAATCCCTACAAAAAACAGGTAGCCTCCCACATAGTACACAAGTAACAACATAATAATATATCTAGCATAAATTAATAGTTAAAGAATGTCATGAGGAATTTACTATTACAGGAAAAAAAAATCAGCAATAAAACTAATGGACATGAACAATAATGTATTTATTAATCATAATAGAAATTTATTTACAAATTTATTACATCTTAGACAAATCTGAAACAATTCTCCCCTATGTTTCTGAATCCTTTGTTGCCTTTTATATTTCTTGTTTCTTCTTGTGAGGAAATGGAATCAATCTTGCTGAAAAATTCTTCATGTGTTGTGTTTAACAATCCTGAAGAATGTTTGGTGTTCGAGAATGATTTAGATTTTGATGTGGAGGACTATAAATCTAAGATAGACAGCATGCCAGAGAAAGGATCAAAGTTGCTCACGGTTGATACCCCGAGCATTTTTTTGATTGATAACACTTCAGATTTATCTGCTACACCTAGAAATGATGAGTACAATGATGATTATATGGTTGTTTCTTTAGAACAGTTTGTTGCAGGTTTTCCCTGGAGGAATGATGGTCTTTAGTCAGGATTCAACAACCTTAATCAAGATAGATTAGAATTGATGGAGGACAGCCCATTGGTATGCACCAAAGATGCCATTGTTGATGATATTGAAGGGTGTTTAGATATTCTCTTTGAGAATGATCCTGAGCATTATAAATCAGAACAAAGAATCCTAGAGGAATGCTATTTAAAACCTCAGGACCATGCATTTTTTCATGATCCTTTTGTTGACCTTTTAGAGTCATCTAATGGAGGAGTATGCTATGTCATGGATATTTTGTCACAGTAATCGAGGAAAATTTTGAACATTCATGATCAACAGCATGTCAGATGGGAGTTGTCAATTTCCTTTTTTAGCCTACTCAAAGAAAGTGTGAGAAGATTTCAAATAAGTAGACAGTTATTGGATTGGCTTCACTGGTATTTTTGTATCATTTGATTCAATGGGAATTTTTCGGTAATTAGAGTAGGTGATGTATATAATAAGCTTGACTTTGAGCATTAGAGTACAACAGTGATTTTCAGTATGTTTCCAGTTTAGTTTGGAATCTATTATGGTTTTGTTTTAAAGCATTATGACTCCATAGCCCAATGAATTCATAAGTGATTTTTTGTTTCGGAAAGGTGCAAGTAAAGTGACAGAGTTTAGAGTTTGATAAGGATGATTTCAGGTCACCGAATGGATGAAGGCACGTGGTCTACTTTCCTTGGTGCTTTGCAGGAAAGAACCATCCCTAGATGGACCCTATGTTGTAACAAATATTGAAATGTTGGCTTTCGGTAGCTTAGGAAAGAAAAATTTATAATGTTTAGCTACCGAAAGTGCATACTTTCGGTAGCTTAAATCTCAGATTTCATACGCCCTTAGCTACCGAAAGTGCAGGTGGGAAAAATGGTCATCTGCCCAATCACGCTCTTAAACTACCAGTAGTACACATGTCTTCATCGGTTTAATACTGCCAAATCCTCTCAAGTAGTCGGGTTGTTTGCTTGTGTTATGTATTCATGGATCATTTGATTGTTTGATTAAATAATTCCTAAGCCTAATCATTCCATGTCATCATGATTTAAGAGCGCTATCAGTTACCCAGGTGGATTCATGACTGTCTGAAGTCGATATCTTAAGTTATGAAGTAATCCAGTGAGTCATATCCATCATTTTGGATTTACCCACTATCCAGATGCCATCCATTTGACACGGAAACTACTCCTCTACCCCGACATTCTCAATGTAGTGTTCTGGCAGTTACTCGGGTTGGGGATGCATTTCAACAACCACGCATCAAGCCACATGGAGGAAGAGCTCATGAGGAAGCACAAAAATAATGCAATACACAACAAGAAAATCGCTATGCTAAGGTTTTACATAAATGCCACATCGCCATTTCAGGTTTTTGGCAGTCGGGGGTTTGGCCGACATAAATATTTTGACCACTACCCATTTTCCCGAAACCCGAAAGCCAAAATCAGAGTTTTAGGACTTTCGGTAGCTTATGGCGCTCTGAAATTGCACTGTTAGCCGCTAAAATCTAGGACTTTCGGTGGCTAAGAGACCCCTTTTTTTGGCATTTTAGCCACCAAAATCACAAGTTTTTCCAGTGATAAACTGCCTGTGGGAAAACTCACTTTCTCAACCTTGGAGAGGCTATTTTACATTTTTGAATAGTTGATTGACATATAAATATCCTAATATTTCTAGTGGTATCTTCATATCGAAATTTAGAGCTCTGGAAGGTAGGAAAAAGTTCCCTGCAATATGGCGTTGCAGACATGCCCCTGAAATGTAGGAAAGCGCCCAGATTTTAGTTAAACAACTACCAGTTCGTTTCTCACGACTCTTAGTCGGTTTTGGGGTCGTTTCTCGTCATTTATAGGCTGGAGAAGTCTTATATATTGTATATCTCTTTGATGAGAGAAGCGGGGGGCGGGGGGGCAGGGGGGGGAGACACATAGGAGTAGTACTCCTAGGTTGTAGCATTTGTTTTCCTGTTTAAATAAAAGAGTGAAGAGCCATTTTTAATCTACAACAGAGATTCTTGTGATTTTGTTTGCAGATAATGTCTTATTGCTTCATTCTCGCATCATTTCACTTGGTTTTATTTCCATTTTCTTCCCAATTTGTGACTTTGTTTGTAATGGAATTCATCCGTTTGTTAGATTCTCTATTGCAAGACATGTTATAGGTTGTTTCTTATAGAGATATGAAGGTTCAGAATTCATCCTTGGATAGGTTCTCTGTCCCAACCATCGCTTTCCACTTATTTATGCTTGGAATTCACTCATTGCTAAGTGCTCCTTGCATTTTGATATTTTTCTCACTATTCTGCTACCATACTTTTATAAATCCTTCTCTCTGTAATCAACTTCTGCCTTGCCTCTATTCCATGGATTTCCATCATCAAAAAACTCTTATTATTTTCTTGATCATTTGACTCCATTCCCAATGGACTACCTCCTGGTCCAACCCACCAACCCTAAAAACCCAAAACTTTCGGTTACCCACAGATCTGCCCATTGTTAGTCTTATTGAATATATTATCGTGAAATACATTCAAGAAATCCCTCTCGGGTTGGAAGGGACAACTTCCAATCAAAGTGGTTCGAGGTTATCTCAGAATTTACTTGCATGCAACCCAAGTCAAGTTCCGAGTGATGACTTATTATTTCATTTAAAATGTGCTAAGGCTTGGCT
>JZKD02S0524430.1:107765-120263 GCA_000966675.3 Picea glauca
TAAGAAAATTCAACCTGCGCGAAGATCAAATCCCATTGTCCTAGCTTCTCCCCACTCAAACTCCTTAACAAATTTCTAATACTTCATTTCACTACCTCAATTTTTCCATCTATTTACAGATGATATGCAAAAATGTACAACAATTTGGAACAAATATTTTTCCAAAGTATCCTCCAAACATGTCCAAGAAATCTCCTATCTCGGTGTGAAGTGATACTTCTTGGCAACCCATGCAATCTTACAATTTCTCTGAAAAATAAAATGACAACTTTAATAGCATCAACAGTTTTCTTACATGGTATGAAATGCGCCATATTTGAAAATCTGTCCACTACAACCATCATAGAGCCATGACTGCTCTGTGTCCTTAGTGTTAGTGATCAAAATGTAATGGTACTTTTGAGAGCGTTTTCATCTCTCTCAATTTGATTTATCGCTTTCTTCAATATTTTGGTTAGTGTCTTGACCTCTAGGTTCTTCATCAATCTCTCAGTGATCACTTTTGCCCAAAAATCATTTTTCTTTGCCCTCTGACTTGCATTCCAGAAGTGTTGTAGTATTGCCTAAAACCTTAGTTTTTTACCTTTTAGATTTGCAATTGTAAATCTATCAAATATGTGATGTGTGTGTTTAAGTGTTTTACTATTAAACTATCATAAATCATGTCACATATACCCAAAACTAAGTCTATTGCATTATCCTAAAATCTAGTCACCAGTCATTACATTAAAAATCTATGAGTTAAGATCACGTTCCTAATTCTAAGCTATGAGTTAAGATCACATTCCTAATTCTAAGCTATGAGTCAAATCTATATGTCAAAATCCAATCCATAAGTCATATCTACATGTTATACTATCCTACATGCTAGCTGCGTATTCAACTACTAAGCCACAAACTAAGTCAAAGCTAGGCCACAATTCAAGCCTCAAGCTCAAGCCCAATGCAAGCTTCCAGGTGCCAAATGATTGTGCAGGTGTTGAAGAACTAAATGTACCCATGATATATATGATGGTATTTCCCATTTCTCACCCATTCCACCATTTTCATGCATGGACGTGCAGAGGGAAATGCGCTACGAATTTCACAGTGTGCTGCCAAATTTCCCAGGCACTGTGATTTCCACACTGCGCTACCAACTCATCTGGGTGTTGTGATTTCCACACTGCGCTACCAACTCTCTTGGGTTCTACCAACTCTCCTAAGTGTTGTGGATTCCACAGTGCGCTACCGAATTTCTGGCAGAGACGAAATTTTCACAAAGACGCACTAGAGTGGCACTACCTATTTTTCTACTTGTCTAGTTTTGAGGTTGTGCTATAGAGTCTCATGAAATTTGGTGAAGACATTACGAAGTGCGCTACTCAGAATGCTACCCGAAGATTCTACCAATAAATACCAGGAATCTAGGAGGGTCAAGCTAATAACTTTTGGATAGATGATGATGTGGAGAATGGCTGAGATAGTAGCTGGCAACATGATAACAACTTACAACCTCTATAGGACACTTGGCATGCAAGAGGAGGTGCATCAATGAATATCAATGGAGTAAGTGTCATTTAAATATTGTTGGATCGGTTACCAACATTTTTCCTTTTTATAGCGGTTTGTTTAAAACTGCTAGCACAGGTGTTCAATGGATAATTGTTGTTGGAGAATTTGATGTGAGGAAAGCCAACTTGCACCTCTAGTTGTTTCCTTTCCTTTTTATTATAAATCCATGTTCCAAATGAGAAGGAGAAGGGTCAAATGGTTGAGTTGAGGCTCTCGAATTGTAATGTTTTGATAAAGTTACTGTGAACTGATTATGTACAGGATTTGAGACATCTTGGTTAATAGAAATCAACTTCTTATTCCAGCTTATTTGCTTCTAATGCTAAAGTGTTCATGCTTTGAATGATTCACATGAATTGTTGTGGTGATATTATGATGTATGTTTGATTATAATATTATCATGATGTTTCTTTAGTGTCCTTAAACTTTGAACTCAAGAAGATATTGTGTTAAGGGTTTTTCTTCCTTAGGTTGTATGCAGACTTGATGTTTACAGCAACCTCTACATTCCTCTCACTGAAGCCTTCCCTTTGTTCACATTTTACTCCCACTTACTGATTGAAGTTAGTCAAGACCTCGATTTCTTGTGCATGCTAGACCAAATTTCTGAGATAGAACATTATCATCTTGAATCTTGTCCATTTGACCTTCTAAAAAACTCATTTACATTTACAAATCTTTTGATGTCACCAAGCTCACTTGATTACAGTCTAGGGTGACTTTTGGAGTGATAACATAAATGGTGTCATTGTCGGGGATGGATTTGAGCATATTGAAGAGTTCCCCAGGAAGAACGACATAGATCCAACTCTTGATGGTAGATAAGAGAGGGATACAGAAAATTGACTATAATCATCTACCTGGCGACTCCACAATTAAAGACTCCATTGGGGAGGATCCGATTGACAGAAGATGAAGAGGCTGATTTTCAAATCCAGGTATCAGTTCATTACTGTGCTTCATGAACTGTTGTATTTCTTTATCATCTCTTTCATGTTGTTCCCTTTGCATGTAAAGAGAATCCTTTTATGTTTTGTATATTCAGAAAATCATCATCCTTCTTGTATATATCCATCTTTTAAATAGGAAAGCTTGCAACCTGCTTTTATTGTAGATGTAGATTCAGTAGCTTTATCTCAGCCCATTCATAAGGATGATCACTGTATTCAAATTTCTTCTTAAACTGATCAGCCATGTAACCTTACAGAGGTTGAAATTGATTCTAAACCTACTCAATCTTCAACACCTTTTTAAATTACTGATGAACCTTGTCATCAACCTATTAACTTTCATGATCAACCCACTGCCTTTCAAATTAAAATCAGGATGAAAATGTTCAAGCCTTTGAGGCTGCCCTATCTCCTACATCAATATCCTCTTGACTGCTATGAATATCTCCCCCGGTTTTCTAGAGACAATCAAGTTTCAACTGAGAGGCACTTGGAATCCTTTCATGATTTTATTGATCAGTTCAAGATTGTTCATGATGATGTGATCATGAGAATGTTCTCTAAATATTTAATCAGATATTCTGCTGCATGGTTTAAGGGTATGAGATATGATTTGTTTGTCTCTTGGATCGAGTTCTCTAATACTTTCTTGAAGTATCGGGGTGAGTACAAATCACTAGATTTGTACCTTGCTGATTTTTATGCTTTGAAGAGAGAGCAGAGTCAAGATTTTCCTGTCTTCAATCAAATATTTTGCAGCGTCTACCATGATATGTATTTGGAGATCCAACTTACAGAGACAGCTGCCATGATATATTATGTTATGGGTCTTCATTCAGAACTTTCTCTTCTCCTGTTAGAAAGGAAGTCTTCATCCTTAAGGAGCTTGTTTGAAGATGCTCAAGAGGTAGAGGAGAACATTCATGCTTCCAGGATGATTAGAGAGCATGTTTACTTTGAAAATTTGCATGCACATGAGTCAACAAGATGTCAGTATGGTTAAGATGTTGAGCAGGATGGTAACGAGTATAAAGAAGATTTGGAACAAAAGCAAGCATGTGAATTTATTTCAAATTGTAAATCAAATTCTTCAGTGTTTGCAGATGTTTCAATGGACAGGTATGCATGTGAATTTTATGATCATTTTGCAAAATAGGATGAGCCTATGATAACTGATGATTACATAGGCAATTATATATTTTCAACTAATCGTTCTTCATATGATTTTAACATTGCTTTATCATCATCTTCTGAGCACTTTTCTGAAGAGAAAGTTGTGATGATTGATGATCAAGATCTAATCTCAAGAGAACCAGAAAGCGATCAGTTTTCTAGCAGAGTAACAGTCATGGTTGAGAAAGAGTTTTTTGTAGATCAACATGTTTTTGATCTTCCTTTCAAGGATCCGGTGGCAGCATTCATGGAATTACACTTTCCAGAGAGCTTGAAAGTTTTAGATTTCTTTAGCTTGCCAATGTTTTTAGGTGAGTATGTTTTCCGGAATGATTTTTTATTATTGTTGTTACATTTCAAACATCAGTTGTTGATCAGTGACAGAGACGAGGTTTCTTCAATTTTAAAATTGCTTGAATGGTTGTTATGGAAGTCAACATTTACCTAACCAAATTGCAGATATGGTTAGAGTAGAGTAGGGTAGGAAATAAGCTCGCTGCCCGAGCATCTCTTTTCTTCTAGTTTGCAGCAGAAATATCAGTTAGCTTGTGTGAATATAGGTAGGAGAATAAGCTCTTCATATGAGCATGTAGATTTTTTTCAGTTTTCTTGAATAAGCAGAGCAGGCTACAGGAAGACTACAGGTTTGCAGAGGATGAGTTGTAAAGGATATATGACTCCATAGCCCAATGGTAAAGGCGATTGGAAATACTAGGTTCTTGGAAACCTCGCAGGGAGGTCTCCATCCTAGTTGGAGCCAATGTTAGCGATCAAAATGTAATGGTACTTTTTAGAGAATTTTCATTTCTCTCAATTTTATTTATCACTTTCTTCAGTCCTTTGGTCAGTGTCTTGACCTATAGGTTCTTCATCGATCTCCCGATTATCACTTTTGCCCGGAAATCTTTTTTCTTTGCCCTCTGACCTGCATTCCAAAAGTGTTGTAGTATTGCCTAAAACCTTAGTTTTTTAACTTTTAGATTTGCAATTGTAAATATATCAAATATGTGATGTGTGTGTTTAAGTATTTAACTATTAAACTATCATAAATCATGTCACATATGCCCAAAACTAAGTCTATTTTATTATCCTAAAATCTAGTCACCAGTGATTACATTAAAACTAAGCTATGAGTTAAGATCACATTCCTAATTCATAAGCTATGAGTCAAAGCTATATGTCAAAATCCAAGCCATAAGTCATATCTTCATGTTATACTATCCTACATGCTAGCTACGTATTCAACTATTAAGCCACAAACTAAGTCAAAGCTAGGCCACAAGTCAAGCCTCAAGCTCAAGCCCAACGCAAGTTGCCAGGTGCCAAATGATTGTGAAGGTGTTGAAGAACTAAATGTACCCACGATATATATGATGGTGTTTCCCATTTCTCGCCCATTCCATCGTTTTCATGTATGTACGTGCAGAGGGAAGTGCGCTACGAATTTCACAGTGCGCTGCCAAATTTCCTGGGTGCTGCGATTTTGACACTGCGCTACCAACTCTCCTGGGCACTACAATTTCCACACTATGCTACCAACTCTCCTGGGTGCTACCAACTCTCTTGAGCACTTTGGATTCCACAATACGCTATTGAATTTCTAGTAGAGACGAAATTTTCACAGAGACACACCAGAGTAGCGCTACCTATTTTTCTACCTGTCTAGTTTTGAGGTTGTGCTACAGAGTCTCATGAAATTTGGTGAAGACATTACGAAGTGTGATACTCAAAATGATACCCAAATATGCTACCAACAAATACCAGTAATCCAGGAGGGTCGAGCTAACAACTTTTGGATAGCTGATGATGTGGAGAATGGCTAAGATAGTAGCTAGCAGCGTGATAACAATTTACAACCTCTACAGGACACTTGGCATGAAAGAGGAGGTGCATCAATGAAGATCAAGGGAGGAAGTGTCATTTGAATATTGTTGGATCGGTTACCAACATTTTTCCTTTTTATAGAAGTTTGTTTATAACTGCTAGCACGGGTGTTCAATGGATAACTGTTGTTGGAGAATTCGATGTGAGGAAGGCCAACTCACACCTCTAGCTATTGCCATTCCTTTTTGTTATAAATCCATGTTCCAAATGAGAAGGAGAAGGATCGAATGGTTGAGTTGAGGCTCCTAAATTGTAATGTTT
This sequence comes from Picea glauca, assembly GCA_000966675.3. Classification (NCBI taxonomy): domain Eukaryota; kingdom Viridiplantae; phylum Streptophyta; class Pinopsida; order Pinales; family Pinaceae; genus Picea; species Picea glauca. The sequence continues at coordinate 113,588 of JZKD02S0524430.1, forward strand.
TGATAAAGTTATTGTGAACTGATTATGTACAGGATTTGAGACATCTTGGTTAATAGAAATCATCTTCTTATTCCAGCTTATTTTCTTCTGATGCTAAAGTGTTCATGCTTTGAACGATTCACATGAATTATTGTGGTGATATTATGATGTATGTTTGATTATAATATTATCATGATGTTTCTTTAGTGTCCTTAAACTTTGAACTCAAGAAGATCTTGTGTTAAGGGTTTTTCTTCCTTAAGTTGTCTGCAGACCTAATGTTTACAACAACCTCTACATTCCTCTCACTGAAGTCTTCCCTATGTTCACAATTTACTCCCACTTACTGATTGAAGTTAGTCAAGACATCGATTTCTTGTGCATGCTAGCCCAGATTTCTGAGTTAGAACATTATCATCTTGAGTCTTGTCCATTTGACCTTCCAAAAAACTCATTTACATTTATAAATATTTTGATGTTACCAAGATTACCTGATTCCAGTCTGGGGTGAATTTTGGAGTGATAACACTGAGCAATCCCAAAACAAAGTCCATACTTATATCTTCCCATGGTCTCTTGGGTAATGGTAGTGGTGTGTACAATCCTATGTTTTGACTCCTTCCTTTGGAAAGTTGACAACATATGTAGCACTAAAAAAACTTCTTAACATCCTTGTTAATGCTAGGCCAAAGTATCTTTCTCTCACCAATGTTGTGGTTTTATCATTGCCAAAATGTCCACCTAAACCTCCGCTATGCAATTCTATAATAATATTCAACCTCAATGAGCTTTGTGGAATGCACAAACTTTGGTTCTTGGATAATAAATCTTCTTGAAGATGAAAATCCAAATATGGTGTTCTATCAATGCTCCAAGGTTCCTTGCATGCTTTCCAAGCCTCTGAAAAATCTACATCTTCTACACAAAATTATTTGATACATTCCAAGAAAACAACTTCAACTCACAAAGTATTCAACAACATTATCCTTCGACTCAATGTATTTTCAACTCTATTTGACTTTTCAGAACTATTTTTCAAAACAAACAAGTAACTTTGAAAAAATTATACCCATTTGGAATGATTTTTGTTAACACTAGAAGTCACATCTAGATTGCATTGGAGGTAATCCCAGTACCCATCAGAGGTTTATGTCACAGGTTAGTTTTAAAGAGGTCAAATGGGCGCAAACTCAAGATGATATCGTTTTAACTTAGAAAACTGGATTGGTATGCACATGCAAGTGAGGTCTTAATTAACTTCAGTCAGTAAGTTGGAGTAAGGGTGAATAGATGGAAGACTTTAGTGAGGAGAGTGTAGAGGTCTATCGTGGACATCAGGTCTTCCAACAGCCTAAGGAGGAAAAGATTCAAATGAGAGATCCTCTTAGATTCAAAACTTTAGGAAACTGGAGAACATAAATAACAACACTGCAATCAAACATTCATTACAATACAGTCAAAACAATCCATGTGAATCCTTCAATCATGGACACTTCAGTATTAGAGACAAATAAGATGAAAAATAAGATGAACTTCATTAAACAAGAAGTCTCAAATACAGATACATAACTAGAAGAACCAGAGCTTCATCAAAATTTTACAATACGGGAGCCTAGCTCAACAATCGACCTTAAAAAAATACTAAAACTACCTATATATACTAAAAATGTTGCAACCACCAGGAACGTGATCGGGCCCTTGCATTCAAAGTTTCCAGTCGGTGCCCACTCTGTCAGACTATGCAAGCCTTCTTATGTCAGATGCGAGACAAGCGCAATTATGCATTTTATAGGAAAATCCATCCAGGGGGAAGCTTCGGGTGGATAGTCCGCCTTCATGGCAGCTCTCTGCAACGCTTTCCATTTATGGGGTGAGATGAGATCTCAATTGTTTCCCCTATATTCAATAATTTCCTTCATTGGGATCAGGACAAGGCCTGACACTCATGAATTCTTAGGAGGTGCCCACTAATTCTAAGAGTCAATTCTGATGCCTTGAGGATCTGCAAACCTTCCCCTACGGCCAATACGGGCGATGTAGGTTCTAAGATCCTTTTTGGACCCATCCTTCACTGATATGACCTCCGACTGTGACCAAGCACTTATCCCATATGACCCTTCGAGATTTCTCCCTTTGAATATTTTCACAACACCAAACCACATAATTCTAGATGCCCTCTTTGACGAAATCTCTAAGCAATGGGTGCTAGTTTCTTTTCCCAGGCATGCCCCCCATATGACCTCGAGCTGTCGCCCGGGGCTCCACCTCTGAGCGCTTCAAAACTTTTGGATTTAGCCACTTTGACACTACAGGCTTCGGCCACTTCGACACTTCAAACTTCGGCCCTTTGGAAGTTTTACACACTTCCCACTTCAAACCTCCCGAAGCATATTTCCTCAAACACTTGGGTCAGACACCACGTGTTCCCTTCAAGATCAACATCTCATGCTCACTTCAGGGCTTTGTGCTCTGGCACTATACTTTGCGTGATTTTTGACTCTCGATTTCCCGTGAGCTGTTGATTTGAACTAGCTGATTGGATCTCTGTCATTGAAAGATAAACTGGCCTACTGCTTATGCTTCAAGCCCGAAATGGACTGTTAGGAAATCTGCGCTTTGTGTCTATGGATGCAGCTAGCATGATAGAGTATTTGGACAACTGGATGTGGTCTGGGAAAACAGGGAGATTGGGGCATTTTTAAACACAGAGGGGGGGAAAAAGAAAAACGATTTTATAGTCCAAAGGGGAAAAATATTAAGACTTGGTCTGCGAAAAGGAGAGAGACAAGGAAAAATTACAGTCTTAGGTAGAGACCACACACCCACAAGGCTCTGACAAGTTCATGTGATAACATTTGGCTTCACAGGGGATGGCATGCTCCCTGTGAGCTGCCAAGAACAAGTAGTTACAGTGCCTTAGCTGTTGGGTTATGGAGTCGAGCTCAAAACATTCCATTGAGGACTACAAGCCGCCAAGCACACTATCAGAAAAAAGAAATAAAACACACATGGGCTCCAAAGGAGCTTATTTATGTACATCCCTAGACTAACTAATTTTTTACACAGTGCTAGGTGAAAGCGAATTTCCGCCAGAGCCAGTCAAGAAGCTTCCTAACTAAAAATTCACTGACTCTCTTAGTGATCAATAACAGATGATGCAATCGTGACAGAAAAATGATTACATATTTCATCCCTCCTCCCAATGTTGAAGTCAAGATAAAGTTGGGAGGCTTCAATAAATGGAGGAAATTCAACTCCATGTACTCCCTTACATGTTCGTGGAATAACTGAGGAAACCCAGAAAATGGGTAACAAAAATCCTGCCCTGCTTCACAGCTTCTCACATATGGTTGGATGTATCTGGTAAGCTCAAGTGAGTGAAGGGTTGATGTAGATTGTTGATCCACTTCTTCTTTGTCTTCTCTAATAACATCTACTAGCTGATGGCAAGAAATCTCCTCATGTTTATCAATGGATGGCTCCTCCTCTTTATCATGCTGCTTAGTGTCTTCATAGTGATCAAATGTAGCATAATCTTGCTGCTCATCATCACTAGAATATTCATAAAAAATGGGTTTCCCTTCATATCTATGATCAACCTCTAAAACAATAATTTCATCAAGAATATAACTATTAAAAATATCCATTTCAGGAACAACAGTAACTACTGGTTCTAGTTGTTCATACACATGATTTTTCTCTTCAATCCTAGGGGAAAATATATCATGGGAAACCTCTTGAAGGAAAAGAGAAGAATCCTCCTCCACAACCATCTCTTCTTCTAAATCTGAGACAACATGTGTATAAGGGGCAGAATGTGATACATCCATTACTATGTAATCATCAGTGTTATTATCAATCATACCTGGAAGGACTTCTTCATCATAAGCAGGGCTAGTCAAAACATATGTCTCATGAACAAAAATATCCTTTGTGCTTCCTTTTTCACTCAAACCTTCACCAGACTCATCACACGAGGAAGAATCTATCATTTTCTCGATGTGGGATACAGAATTCTTACAACAGTCATCCAATATAAGATGAGACATGTAAATATCCTTGTAATATAAATTAAAAGAATTGTGAAAATCCTTCAAAGAATGGATAATAGCAGCAGGGAGAGATTGGCACCATTCACGAGCATCTTCCTCCAAAGAATATCTGAACATATTGATCAGACATCCTCGTGAACAAAATTGTGCTCAAGAATGCATATATGAAAATTAAACAAGTGTTCACCAGGATGATCACGGTTGCTTCCTCTGAATCTCGGATGATAATCATCCCATTCAGTTATAGTAGGGACAATATTTGGAAAACCAAGAACAAAGGAGAAATTAAAACGAGAAAACCTCCGAGCCAATATTTTTTCCATTTCAGACCAGTGGAATCATCGATCGATTCTTTAAACATGGATTCGCTAGGTGAATGATATGCAGCCTGAATCTATCTAGTCTTTGTTCACCATCAAAGACCATATCTGATCGTGGTCGTTCTCCCATGGAACTTTCCAAGCTGAGAAAGCAACTGCTAAAAGCCTTCTCGAGAAAGCTTCTCTGGGTCAGCTTCAGGTGTGCTATAGGTAGCCACAACTGAAATAGTGGAGTGGAAACAATGGATTCTCTAGGTGCAAGCTACAATATTCAATGGTTCTGGTATCTTATGCACCCTCAGAATTATAAGCTCTTTGTCATTATATCCTAGGGAAATGTCTTCGATTCGTTCCCCGACAATGGAGCTAGAAATGTTAGCACTAGAAGTCACCTCCAGATTGCATTGGAGGTAAGCCCAGTACCCATCAAAGGTTTATGTCATAGGTTGGTTTTAAAGAGGTCAAATGGGCACAGACTCAAGATGATATCATTTTAACTCAGAAAACTGGACTGGTATGCACATGCAGGTGAGGTCTTAATTAACTTCAGTGATTAAGTTGGAGTAAGGGAAAATAGAGGGAATACTTTGGTGAGGAGAGTGTAGAGGTCTGTCGTGGACATCAGGTCTTCCAGTAGCCTAAGGAGGAAAAGATTTAAATGCAAGATCCTCTTGGATTCAAAACTTCAGGAAACTGAAGAACGTAAATAACAACACTGCAATCAAACATTCATTACAATACAGTCAAAAAAATCCATGTGAATCCTTCAATCATGGACACTTCAGTATCAGAGGCAAATAGGATGAAAAAGAAGTTGACTTTCATTAAACAAGAAGTTTCAAATACAGATACATAACCAGAAGAACCAGAGCTTCATCAAAATTTTACAATACAGGAGCCTAGCTCAACCATCGACCTTAACAAAATACTAAAAATACCTATATATAGTAAAAATTCTACAACCACCAGGAACGTGATCGAGGCCTTGCATTCAAATTTTCTAGTCGGCACCTACTCCGTCAGACATTGCAGTCCTTCTTATGTCAGACGTGAGATAGGCGCAGTTATGTGTTTTCTAGGAAAATCCATCCAGGGGGAAGCTTCGGGTGGACAGTCTACCTTCATGGATGCTCTCTGCAATGCTTTCCATTTATGGGGTGAGATGAGGTTTCAACTTCCACCCCTATCTTCAATAATTTCCTTCATTGGGATCAGGATGAGGCCTGACACTCATGTATGCTCAGGCGGTGCCCACTACTTCTGAGAATCAATTCTAACACCTCGAGGCTCTACAAACCTTCCCCTGTGACCAATACGGGTGTTTTAGGTGCTAAGCTCCTTTCTGGAACCATCCTTCACTGATATGACCTCCGTCTATGACCAAGCGCTTGTCCCATATGACACTTTGGGATTTCTCCCTTTGGATATTTTCACAACACCAAACGACAAAATTCTTGATGCCTGCTTTGACGAAATATCTAAGAAATGGGATGTAGTTTCGTTTCCCCGGAACGCCCCTCATATGACCTCAGGCTGTGACCCAGGGCTCCACCTCTGAGCTCTTTGGAACTTCGGGCTTCAACACTTCGGCACTTCGGCCACTTCGAAAGTTTTACACACTTCCCACTTTAAACCTCTCGAAGATGATTTCCCCAAACACTTGGATCAGATGCCACGTTTTCCCTTCTAGATCAACGACTCATGCTCACTTCGGGGATTTGTGCTCTGGCTCTATGCTTTGTGTGATTTTGGACTCCCGAATTCCCGTGAGTCGTTGATTTGAATTGGCTGATTGGATCTCCCCGTTGAAAGATAAACTGGCCTACCGCTTGGTCTTCAAGCCTGAAATGGACTGTTAGGAAAGATGGGCTTTGTGTCTGTGGTTGTGGCCAAGGTGATCAAGGATTTGGACAACTGGTTGTGGGCTGGGAAAACAAGGATACTGGGGAACTTTTAAACACATGGGGGGTTAAACAAAAAATGATTTTATAAGTCTGTTCGCATTCAAATGGTCGCCAGGTGATCAAATAGAGAGCGCTTGCATACCCTGTTGGGTCTAGCAGGGTAGAAAAGCTGTGGAGCATAGGGTTAGAGGAAACAAAAAGAACTACAATCTAATATCAACTGAAAACAAATAAAACTGTGAAAAGAAACAACAAACATTAAACACAAAACACAGGTGTCACCAATGGTTTCAGGCTGGTGTATTAATGAAACCGGAGCACGCTGAAGGAAGAGACCAGAGGTTCCTTCTCCCTCCAACAGAAGGCTCTTTGGGGCCCTCACACAGTTTGCTTTCCTTACAAATGAGAAGAACTGAGCATA
>JZKD02S0524430.1:135781-148899 GCA_000966675.3 Picea glauca
GAACTGAGCATAGCAGTGAAAGAACTCTCGGTGATGCAGCTGATGGGTTGTTGTTAAAGGATGAGCCCTTAAACCATCTGAACAGCATAACAGTGCTTATAATTCCTTGCCAAAACAGTGTATCCTCACGGCTTTTTATAGCAACTCCTCGGGCGGTCAAGTAACCTTCTCAAAGTGTGAACAGGGACCCTTTTAGGGTTTATTTAGGTCATTAACCCGCCGATTTTGCGGATCCGGCTCTGATTTGAGAGTCAAATCAACTTGGGAGCCGGTCCGTAGGCGGTTGGGAGGCCGACCTATTCAATTAATGCACCGTTTTAGCAGATGCGCGGGTTTTTGTGTTGACAGCCGCGCGTCGAGCGTGCATGCGCGAATAACACGTTTTTGTCCTGCGCATGCGCGCGCGCACCACACTGTTGTAAAACGCCCTTCAATTTTTGGTTACTTTGTATAGTTTTTGGCCCTTCTGGAGTGCTGTGAAATTAATTCAGTGCCATGAATGACTTCATTGCTATTTTGATGATGCAGAGTTCTTGTCGCCATGTGCAGATGAAATTTCAGTGATAACAAAGTCGAAGAGGAAAAATATTAAGACTTGGTCTGCGAAAAGGAGAGAGACAGGGAAAAATTATAGTCTTAGGTAGAGACCACACACCCACAGGGCTCTGACAAGTTCATGTGATAACATTTGGCTCCATAGGGGATGGCATGCTCCCTGTGAGGTGCCAAGAACAAGTAGTTCCAGTGCCTTAGCTGTTGGGTTATGGAGTCGAGATGAAAACATTCCGCTGAGGACTACAGGCCGCCAAGCACACTATCCTAAATAATAAAGAAAACACACATGGGATACAAAGGAGCTTATTTATGTACATCCCTAGACTAATTGATTTTTTACACAGTGCTAGGTGAAATCGAATTTCCACCAGAGCCATTAAAGCAGCTTCCTAACAGTAAATTCATTGACTTTGTCAGTGATCGATAAAAAATGATGCAACTATGACAGCAAAATGATTACATCTTTCAACCCTCCTCCTAGTGTTGAAGTCAATATAAATATGGGAGGCTTCAATAAATGGAGGAAATGCAAGTCCATGTACTCCCTTATAGGTTCACGGAATAACTAAGAAAACCGAAAAAATGGGCAACAAAAAGCCTGCTCTGCTTCACAGCTGCTCACATATGGTTGGATGTCTCTGGTAAGCACAAGTGAGTGAAGGGCTGATGTAGGCTGCTGATCCACTTCTTTTGTTTCTGCTTTGATAGCATCTGCTAGTTGATGGCAAGAAATCTCCTCATGTATATCAATGGATGGATCCTCCTCTTTATCATGCTGCTTAGTGTCTTCATAGTGATCAAATGTAGGATAAGCTTGTTGCTCATCATCACTATAATATTCATAAAAAATGGGCTGCCCTTCATATCTATAATCAACCTCTAAAATAGTAATTCCATCAAGAATATAACTGTTAAAAATATCCATTTCAGGAACAACAGTAACTGCTACTTCTGGCTATTCATACAAATGATTTTTCTCTTCAATCCTAGGGGAAAATATATCATGGGAAAGATCTTGAAGGAAAAGATAATAATCCTCCTCCACAAACATATATTCTTCTAAATCTAAGACAGCAGGTGTATAAGGGGTATAATGTGATACATCCATTGCTATGTAATCATTAATGCTATTATCAATAATACCTGGATGGCCTTCTTCATCATAAGCAGGGCTGGTCAAAACATCTGTCTCATGAACATAAATATCCTTTGCTCTTCCTCTTTCACTTAGACCCTCACCAGACTCATCGCATGAGGAAGACTCTATCATTTGCTCGATGTGGGATGCAAAATTCTTACAAAAATAATCCAATATAAGATGAGACATGTAAATATCCTTGTAATATAAATTAAAAGCATCGTGAAAATCCTTCAAATAATGGATACTAGCAGTAGGGAGAGATTGGCACCATTCATGAGCATCTTCCTCCAAAAAAAATATGAACATCTTGATCAAGACATCCTCGTGAAAAAAATTGTGCTCAAGCATGCATATATGAAAATTAAACAAGTGTTCACTAGGATGATCATGCTTGCTTCCTATGAATCTTGGAAAATAATCATCCCATTCAGTTATAGTAGGGACAACATTTGGAAAACTAGGAACGGAGGAGAAATTAAAAGGAGCAAACCTCTAAGCCAATATTTTTTCCATTTCATACTAGTGGAGTCATCGATCGATTCTTTAAACATGGAGTCACCAGGTGAATGATATGCAACCTGAATGCGTCTAGTCTTTGTTCACCATCAAAGACTAGATCTGATCGTGGTCGTTCTCCCAGGGAACTTTCCAAGATGAGAAAGAAGTTGATAAAAGACTTCACAAGAAAGATTCTCTGGGTCATCTTCAGGTGTGCTAGAGGTATCCACAACTGAAATAGTGGAGTGGAAATAGTGGAGTCACCAGGTGCAAGCTGAAATCTTCAATGGTTCTGGTATCTGATGCACCATCAGAATCAGAAGCTCTTTGTCATTCTATCCCAGCGAAATGTCTTCGATTCATTCCCCGGCAACGATGCCATAAATGTTATCACTAGAAGTCACCTCCAAATTACGTTGGAAGTAAGCCCAGTACACATCATAGGTTTATGTCACAGGTTGGTTTTAAAGAGGTCAAATGGGCACAGACTCAAGATGATATTGTTTTAACTCATAAAACTAGACTGGTATGCACATGCAGGTGAGGTCTTAATTAAATTCAGTCAGTAAGTTGGAGTAAGGGTGAATAGAGATAAGACTTTGGTGAGGGGAGTGTAGAGGTCTGTCGTGGACATCAGGTCCTCCAACAGCCCGAGGAAAAGCCTCAAATGCAAGATCCTATTGGATTCAAAACTTCAGGAAACTGAAGAACATAAATAACAATACTACAATCAAGCATTCATTACAATACAGTCAGAACAATCCATGTGAATCCTTCAATCATGGACACTTCAGTATTAGAGGCAAATATGATGAAAAAGAAGCTGAATTTCATTAAACAAGAAGTCTCAAATATAGATACATAACCAGAAGAACCAGAGCTTCATCAAAATTTTACAATTCGAGAACCTAGCTCAACCATCGACCTTAACAAAATACTAAAACTACCTATATATACTAAAACTACTGCAACCACCAGGAACGTGATCAGGCCCCTGCATTCAAATTTTCCATTCAGTGCCCACTATGTCAGACTATGCAGGCCCTCTTATGTTAGACACGAGATAGGCATAGTTATGTGTTTTACAGGAAAATCCATCCAGGGGGAAGTTTCGGGTGGACAGTCTGCCTTCATGGCTGCTCTCTGCAATGCTTTCAATTTATGGGGTGAGACGAGGTATCAACTGCCACCCCTATCTTCAATAATTTCCTTCATTGGGATCAGGACGAGGCCTGACACTCATGAATGCTCAGGCGGTGCCCATGAATTCTAAGAAACAATTATGATTCCTAGAGGCTCTGCAAACCTTCCCCTGTGACCAATACGGGCGTTGTAGGTGCTAAGCTCCTTTTTGGACCCATCCTTCACTGATATGACCTCCGACTGTGACCAAGCTCTTATCCCATATGACGCTTTGGGATTTCTCCCTTTGGATAGTTTCACAACACCAGACCACATAATTCTCGATGCCCGCTTTGACGAAATCTCTAAGCAATGGGCACTAGTTTCTTTTCTCAGGCACGCTCCCCATATGACCTCAGGCTATGACCTAGGGATCCACCTCTGAGCACTTCAGAACTTCAGGCTTCAACCACTTCGACGCTTCAGCCACTTCGGCACTTTGAGCTTTAGCCACTTCGACACTTCCAGCTTCGACCCTTCGGAAGTTTTACACACTTCCCACTTAAAACCTCTCGAAGCTTATTTCCTCGAACACTTGGATCGGACTCCATGTGTTCCCTTCAAGATCAATGGCTCAATCTCACTTTGGGGATTTTTTCTCTGGTGCTATACTTTTCATGATTTTGGACTCCCAAATGCCTATGAGCCGTTGATCTGAACTAGTTGATTGGATCTTCATCCTTGAAAGATAAACTGGCCTATCGCTTGTGCTTCAAGCCTGAAATGGATTGTTAAGAAAGTTATGCTTTGTGTCCATGGTTGTGGCCAGCGTGATTGAGGATTTGGACAACTGGTTGTGGGCTAGGAAAACAGGGAGACCGGGGCACTTTTAAACACAGAGGGGGTAAACAAAAAATGATTTTGCAAGACGAAGGGGAAAAATCTTAAGACTTGGTCTGCGAAAAGGAGAGAGACAGGTAAAAATTACAGTATTAGGTAGAGACCACACACCCACAAGGCTCTGATAAGTTCATTTGATAACACTTTTGATTTTACTTACCCTAAATATTGATGTATTCTAACACCTTATGATCAGTAAATAAGACAAACTGCTTTGGCAATAGGTAATGTCACCATTTATTCAAGACTTGTACAATGGCATATAAATCTAGATAATAAACAAAGTACTTCTTCTTAGCGTCATTCAATTTCTCACTGAAGAACACAATCAGTCTTCCTTCTTGGCTCAAAAAGTCTCCAATCATTGATCCACTTACATCATAGTCCATTTGAAATACTTTATTGAAATCTGTAAGTGCTAAAACTAGTTGTTCAATTACCTTTTTCTTAAGATCTTAAAATGACTTCATGGCTGCTATTTTCCACTTAACATTTCCCTTCTTCATGCATTCAGTAAGTGATGCACAAATCTCGCTGAAATTTTTGATAAACTTCCTGTAGAAGCTTGCCAAGCCATGGAAACCTTTTACATCAAATGTAAATTGAGGTGTCGGCCATTCCAAAATAGACTTAACCTTTTGAGGATCGATCTTCAAACCTTCCTTGAAAATCACAAATACCAAGTATACTAATTATTCCTTCATAAATGTACATTTCTTCAAATTGATTAGCAATTTCTCTTCTCTCAAATGTTGTAACACCTTTCTCACATGATCTAGGTGTTCTTCTTTGGTCTTGTGGAAAATAAAAATGTCATTTAAGTACACAAAAATAAACTTACCCAAAATGGTTTCAAAACTTCATTCATAAATCTCATGAATGTGTTGGGCACATTAGTTAGTCCAAATGGCATAACTAACCACTCAAACAACCCATCATTTGTCTTGAACATTGTCTTCCATTCATGACCTTCCTTTATCTTAATCTAATGGTAATCACTCTTCAAATCAATCTTTCAAAATCACTTCACCCCATTCAAACAATCCATGAGATAATCCATCCTTGGTAAAGGAAATATGTACTTGATAATAATCTTGTTAATAACTCGTGAGTCAATACACATTCTCCATTCAACTCCTTTCTTGGGTGTCAAAATTGTAGGTGCAACATGTTGGGTATGTGTTATATTCTTTGCACGAGAAGTAGTGTCTGCATTGCGCCAGGTGCGCAGGCGAGTTTGAGGGGGGAGAAACCCCCTGTGATTTTTTTTTGCCTCAGGAAACATGTCGCATTTTTTCCTTGTTTTTCGTGTTGCCTCGATTTTCATGTCCATTGTTGGGCAGTTTTTCGGCACATGGTTTTTTGTCGATGGTTTTCTATTTTCGGTCAAGGAATTAGGGTTGTTGACTAATCCAGGTCATTGGGTTAGGGTTTTGGATGTCGCTGGATCCTATATGTATATTGTATTGTAAACAATGTATCACTATGAATGAATATAAAATATGTTGGTTTTCCCGGTTTGGGTTTCCAGGGGAAAAATATCTGTGTAATGTTCGTATTTTCCATTGTATCTTTTATGTTCTTATACTGGAAATTTGTTTGTAGTAAATATTGTACAAGGTTAAAATCTACATTTGGTATTAGAGCTTTGTTGGCTTCAGAGGGATGCCTTTGTGGTCAAGGGTTTGACTTGGGACTGTGATAAGCCTTGTTAGAGCGGGAGATCTATGGTTGTGATTTTTCATGTGAAAAGAAATGGCGAGAAATTCAAAAATGGAGATCGAGAAGTTTAATGGGAAAATTTTTGAGTTGTGGAAGCTCAATATGGAATATCTATTGGTGGACAGAGATCAGTAGACCGCAATAGATCCAGGTACTACACCTACAATAACTTCAGCACATGACTGGAAAAAATTGGATCGGAAGGAGAAGAGAACAATCTGACTGTGTCTCTTAGATTCAGTATTAATGAATGTGTTAGAGGAAGCTACAACCAAGGATTTATGGGATAAGTTGGGGAAGTTGTATCAGTCTAAGTCCCTAGTAAATAAACTATTCCTGAGAAAGAAGTTGTATAACCTAGGGATGAGAGATGGAGACTTAGTGGTAGAGAATTTGAACGCCTTTAATGTAATGTCCCCATTTTGGGACATTATAACATTACAGAGTTATATGCCTACCAGAGTAGCCAGATAGGGGTGACATAGAGTTCGAGAGATATTGAGGGGTTTTATTGGGCCTGACTTGCATCGTTCATCATCAGGATCCATTCCGCACAACTTGGCTTTGGTTCTATTGCATTCCGACAATTTCCGTAATTTTGAGTTATTATGGGTCATATCTTAATTAAATTCACTAAGAAGGTCATAATGGGCATATTACTTGGAGAAACCGCTTAGTGTAATAGCTCATAGAAATCGGGAGGAAGAGCATTACAGGATAATATGATGAGAAGTGACTTTCAGTGGTCGGATAAGCCATAAGGATGGATAAATCACTTTTAGAGGTAAAATGGTTAATTAATTAATTAATTTAGTGATTTAATCAAGGAATAATAAAATATAGTAAAAGTCACTTGGAGGGAAAAGTTCAACAATGAATTAGGGTTTCGGGAAGCTATAAAGGAAGGGTAAAGCAACCTAATTCATAATTATGTTATGATTTGATGTTGAGATATTTGCAAAGGAGGAGGAAATCGACCCCCTTGTTGTTTTGTGGATTTATGGAGGAAACCACCACCATTGATCGGTTTTGGTGTTGATAGACAAACCCTAGCCTATCGGAGATACCATACAGGCATCTCATCATGCATTACAGGTATCCAGTTCAGTGATTGTGCAGATCAACCAATGAGGGTGCAAGGGTTAGAGAAAGGGTTTGTGTGGCCGCTTGAGATGGTTTAGTATTTGACCGATTCGTTTCGACCCATTAGAGATCTAGCCAGGACACACCTATTGAACCACTTGTCGTCAGTTTTGGATGGTGGAATCTCCTGGAAAGAAAAAAAATTCATTTAGGGCGCAACTCTTGAGGAGTACATTTGGGGTTCCAGGGGACATTCTGAAGCAGATATGAGGAAACCCTTCCAACCCATTACAGAGGAGGCCAGGATGATCATTTTGAGTTATACATCGTTAGATTCCACCTGTGGAATCACTAGGGCACACTCCCACAGCCCAAGAGATGCGCAAATGCTCAAGGGGTGACATATGGAGCTTCAGATGTCGAATATTCAGTCTGACGGTCATCAAGATCATCCTAGAGGCCAGGGCACATCTTTTGAGAAAACTTACAACTCATTCCGATGGGTATTGCCATCAGGGTGAGTTTTCTGGATTCTACAATAGTTATCGTGAGCTTCCAGACTGCTTTTTGTCGATCTATCCATGCATGTGCAGATTGACATTCATTTTTTTGATCATGGGTATTTCTTATCAGTTGATCTGTATTCCAGTGACGATCCATGAGATCTAACTGACGATTATTATATCTTCTTCCACTTATTATTGTATTTCCTTCTTTTTCCTCATTATATATATATCAGTGATTTGTGTTGTCCTTATTTCGCATGCATACTGCTAAAACACATAATAAATTGGAACACACATGTGAAAATAACCAAGCATGTTCACACAGTAACTCAAACGCATTTAGAAACCCCCAAAGTATCAGATTTAGTGGCCAGAAATTGTAGTTAAATAGTAAATATCCAGATCAGCTAGATTAGGGATATTTTAGTTGTATCCGAGCCTTCTTCTTTCCAACCCATGAAGAAGTGCCTCTCATGACCCCATGATTCTGGGAAAAGGTGAAGAATACCAAGAGGGTCGAGGACATATTGGGGATGAGTAAATTCAGTACCACAGAGTTCATAGCAAATATAGGAGAGATAGAAACCGAAGGGATTACACCCCTTCCACACTCAGCCAAATACATAGCCAGAGATAGAGGACATAGAGCATATCAATTCATACACATAGGTTGAGATAGAGGGGACTATCAGTGACAGGTGTGAGACACCCGAGGGAAAGGGGAAAGGCCCCAAGACACATTTTGACAGTACACAGGCCATGTTGAATGACCTATCTAGGGGACAGAGAGACTTGTTGACCGCCATACAACAGATGAACCTTAGTGCACAGATGCTCCAACATATCATGAGCACTATAGGTGCCAATGCCGTAGGAGGGCCTAGTGCTTCAAAGAGGAAACAAATAGGAAAGAAAGGACATGATAATGATTTTGTAAATTGTTTGAGACAGTATCAGGAGCTTGGTATGGAATTTCATGCAGACATGTCATTCAATGATTTTTTCACCATCAAATATCTTAAGTGGTATGAACCCCAACTATCAAGGGACAAGAAGGGGAAGATGCACATTGTTGAGGTACACTATGATAGTGAGGATGAGGAGTTGCATGAGAATGGAACCACATATGCCTATTTAGAGCAGTCATATGAGGCTAGTGACTCCTGCGCATCTGAGGGACAGTTGGATGGACATGATGATAGCACATGTTCTTCATATTCCCTACTAGGTAGTGTTGAGACTTCAACACTTCAGCACAATGATGACACTTGTGAGGATTCATATGTGTTGGCACTTGGACGTGATGAGATTAGGTGGTTGGATGACCAACCCTGGGGTATAGACATGGCTTCCAAGAAATCATGTATGGAGGATGATGAGATTTCTATGATGAAAGTGACACATTTTTCATCTTCTTAGACACCTATGATAGCCACGACACATGAGGATATCAATAAAATTTTTGATCTGGTGGAGGAGCCTTGTGTGAGGATTGCACTCCAGGGACATATGGATCTGTAGATATAGGAGGAGAGGCATGACTTGGAGCTAGTTGATGAGACACATATCTATCAGTATGAGGAGCGTGAGCCACCTCTGTTGGAGATTTCGTTGTTAGATCAGGTTGTGGAGACTAACAGTTTGATAGGATAATCACTTCCAGGACCAGTCGAAAACGATGAGGGTGCACTCTGCATGGGTTGGGATGACCATATATCATGTCTAGACACATATGTATGGGGTCCAGGTGTAGATCGCATTAGCAGAGTGAGCGCACAGGAGGATACAACTTCCCATACAGGATAAAGTGCGATCCAGATGGGGGTAGCAGTTGGTGATGGTGTGTAGTGGCATACAGGAGGACTTAGTATCACAGTGGACAATGGGAAGTTTAGTGTCTTATATTTTGAGGAGTGTGTTTTTGGGGGTTCCATTGTTGACACTAGCAGTGAGGGGCATGAGGTCGAACCTCAGCAGGACTGTGATCATGAGTCACAACACTGGACAGGACAATTGAGAGTCAGTGAGGACATGATCATGGAAGACAGTATATGCATGGATGTTACACATGCATTGGTGGAAGATTATTGTTGGAGGGTGTTGATGGCACATGATAGTTCAGATGGGCGATTTTCCATGGATGACTTTCATACACTCAGGGAAAGAGTGACTATGATGAGAGTCACCTACCAGTAGTTTTTGATGGACAAATATTACCTATTGGAGGTTGGAGATATGTATCGCAGGGCCCTGAGGGAGCAAGAGTTGGAGGTGGACCGACTAACTCATGATTTGGTGAGTAGACGAGGATTCTTGGAAGGCACACAAACAACCCTTCAAGAATCAAAGTCCAGATTAGATGAGCTCCTTGAGGAGACTGGTTAGAGATACACTATATCTTTCTTGGTAGAGAATCATATATGTTCCCCAGTTACATTGTTGGAATATTTACAGGTGTTGCAGAGGCCACCATTCATGGGTAGTTCTGAGATAATTATTCGTACACATACACATCAGAATTCCAAAGCCAGGGGAAGTTACGAGGACACTTTCATTTGTGTTCCAGGATTGGTTGATATCCACACAGAGGTTGATCCGGCAATACACCTTGGACATATGATGATGAGAGAGATGTACAATGGGATTCATGAGGATGCATTGGATTACAGGGAGGAGACACGCTTAATGGAGCATGGAGATTCCTCTCCCTTGCAACATCACATAGTTCTAGGAGATCACCTTCACAGTAGAAACAAATATCTGAGTGATGATGGAGGGAGAGTGATTGACCAGCAATTTGTGGAATTATCTATTGTTGTATTTGATAGTTGGAGTTTAGACGATTATTCACCACGGGTGCTAGTGGATGAGTTTTTGGTCCAATCCTGGGGATTGACCAAAGCATATGATACTTTAGAGTACTACAGTTCGTTACAAATGTTTCTGTTAGTATTTTTCAATTCTTTCATAATTAACAACAACATATGAGGAGATAGATATTGGCAGGGGACATGGAGAGTTGGTAGGCCGAGACCACCTGACAGGAGTGTCTTTATTTCATACAGCAAGATAGGGGTGGATCATGAGAGACAAACAATTGAGACCTTGGGCATGATGGTGAGAATCTTAGGCCATGGGATAACAGATATCTCAGAGTGTGACACAAATTGAGATTCTCATTGGGATGAGGATGGAGGGTTTCCGACAGTTATCAGTATGACACATGAGCAGTTAGTGGGGATTGGAGGTGATGAAATTCCAATTTTTCCATGGGATCCAGGAGTCCATTTGGTTAGTGGGTTGTCTCATCTTATGATGGCCCAGGTTGCACCAGAGAGCAACATACTTCACTCTTGGATGGTTTTGAGAGGGCTTGCAGGGACATTCTCTATGTGGCAAGCCATGTTCTCCCTATTGATACTCATGATCGAGTATGGAGGTGGTTGGGAAGATGTTGATTCCACAGAGATACCTTTATAGGTTCAGCTTCTTCATAGCAGGCCCAGTTTTCATAGGTATTTCAGCATGAGGATCCATGAGTGGGGGATCCAGTATGTATACTTTGAGCATACAGTCATGATCAGAGTAGCGCAACGTCTACGTGATGATCCCTGTCAGAAGCTAGCATGGGACCCTAGGATTACAGGGTTGGGAATTTCATTGACTGATAGAGACGAGTGGATCTTTGCAGGGGGAAGTTACTTTGACTTTCCAGTGAGCTTCAGTATTAGGGGGAGCATGTCACTTGTTGGTGATTCATTGAGGTCTTGTATTACCTCACTATGGCAGCATCATGTTCAGTTGGTGGAGGTCATGTTGGGGATGGTACAGACTTGGAGGACAGACTCAGTTCGGGTTGAGACCGTGTGTTATTTGCAGGAGACTCATGGTATTGATATGTTAGAGGACTATATTTCACAAGGCATTGCAATTCACATTATAATATGGAATCTAGGGATCAGAGTGCTTGGAATTTCAGTGTTTGATGGAGTTGAGTGGTTTATCGAGGAGTTGACTGATATTCTTTAGCCATTGATCATTCTACTCATCAGGAGCATGTGGGTGTCATGCATGGTGAGCACTTGGAGATGCCATCTCTTGAGGGGAGTCTACCTTGTGTCACATAGGTGGATATGGGACCCTGATATCATATGTAGTTGGATTCATTTATTGCTTGAGGACAAGCAATATTCTAGCAGGGAGGACTGTAATGTCCCCATTTTGGGACATTATAACATTACAGAGTGATATGCCTACCAGAGTAGCTAGATAGGGGTGACAGAGAGTTTAGGAGATATTGAAGGGTTTTATTGGGCCTGACTTACATCGTTCATCATCAGGATCCATTTTTCACAACTTGGCTTTGGTTCCATTGCATTCTGATGATTTCCGTAATTTTGAGTTATTATGGGTCATATCTTAATTAAATTCACTAAAAAGGGTCATAATGGACATATTACTTGGAGAAACCTCTTAGTGTAATAGATCATCAGAATCGGGAGGAAGAACATTACAGGATAATATGATGAGAAGTGACTTGCAGTGGTCAGAGAAGCCATAAGGATGGATAAATCACTTTTAGAGGTAAAATGGTTAATTAATTAATTAATTAAGTGATTTAATCAAGGAATAATAAAATAAAGTAAAAGTCACTTGGAGGGAAAAGGTCAACAACGAATCAGGGTTTCGGGAAGATATAAAGGAAGGGTAAAGTAACCTAATTCATAATTATGTTATAATTTGATGTTGAGATATTTGCAAAGGAGAAGGAAATTGACCCCCTTGTTGTTTTGTGGATTTTTGGAGGAAAACACCACCATTAATCAGTTCCAGTGTGGAGAGACACACCCTAGCCTATCAAAGATACCATCCAGGCATCTCACCGTGCATTACAGGTATCCAGTTCAGTGATTGCGTAGCTCAGCCAGTGAGGGCATAAGGGTTAGAGAGAGGGTTTGTGTGCCCACTTGAGACAGTTCAATATTTGGTCGATTCCTTCCGAGCCATTAGATATATAGCTAGGGCGCACCTGTTGAGCCACTTTTCGTTAGTTTTCGACAGTGGAATCTCCCAGAAAGCATAAAATAGTTATTTAGGGTGCAACTCTTGAGGAAGCACATTTGGGGTTCCAGGGGACATTCCAGAGAAGATCTGAGGACACCCTTCGTTTTGAGATATATATCGTCATATTCCTTCGGTGGAATCACTAGGGTGCACTCCCACAACCCATGAGGTGTGAAAACCCCCAAGGGTGACATCCAGAGCTTCATAGGTCGGATATTCAGTCTAACATTCATCAGAATCATCGTAGAGGCCAGGGTGCATCTTTTGAGATAGTTTCCATCTCATTCTTATATGTATCGCCATCAGGGAAATTTTTCCAGATTCTACAACAGTTATCATGAGCTGTTAGACTGTTTTTTATCGATCTATCCATGCATGCACAGACCAACATTCATTCTTCTGATCATGGGTATTTCTTATCAATTGATCTGTATTCCAGTGATGATCCATGAGATCTAACTGACGATTCTTATATCTTCTTCCAGTTATTATTGTATTTCCTTCTTTTTCCACATTATATATATATA
>JZKD02S0524430.1:170104-182273 GCA_000966675.3 Picea glauca
ATTAGCCAAATTCATGGCATATAGAGATAGTCTAACTTATGGTACCATAGAGAGATAGTCTAACTTACCGACTTACCCTAGTCTGACTTACCGACTTATCTTTCACAGATTGTTCTGATCTTCTGATCTGTTTGGCAACCGCCGACTTACCCTTCAGAGATCTGTTTGGCCACCGAATGGACATAAATTTAATGATATCAATAAATAAATGAATTATGAGTTTTAAAAAACTTAAGTTATTTCTGATTTGCAAAAAGCATTCTGTCAGGTCTATTTATTGACCTCAAAAAGAGAGTCCATGAATATTCAATACCTTGAAAACTTAGGGTATGTGAAGATAATGAAGAAACAATTCGATATTTCGCAGTCAAAGCATTTATATATAAATGGAATTTATGGCATTTATGAAACTATAGTGAAAGCATTTATGAAAGMAGTAAGAATTGGCATGGGAAGAAGTGAAGTCGGCAATAAGACTTCAAACTTCCCARCCAATCAAATTGTAACAAATTCATAAWTTTTTTATTAAAAAAATTATGTATATAAAGTCCCTAAGTTAAACATTAGAATTTTTTCAAAAATTTGAAAGTCAACCTTCAACTAATGTAAAGTCAGCGATGAACTCATCGCTATAGTCCCTGCCCTCAGCCTTCCGGCAGGGACTAATAAGAAGGTACCATGTAGTTTCTCAAAGTAAAATTGTGGATCTAAATGCAATGGCAATGTTTAGAAAGTAATTAAAAATGTGAGATAAATAAATATAGAAAAATAAGTATAAACTAATTATACAGGATGAACAAAGTGGTATAAGAAAAAACTCACTTGAAAAAATCCTTTCAATAACTTTGTTAAAGCATTTTACTAAGGGGTTGATTGGAATTAGAATCATTGAAGACATCCTCATAATGTATGTGATAGACTAATCATCAAAGTGGGATGACTACATCCATTTAGTAGAGTTTTCTTATAATAATGGGTATCAAGCCTCATTAAAAATGAGCACATTTGAAGCATTGTATGGCAAGAAGTGTAACACACCAGTGAGTTGGAATAACCCAGTAAACAGAGATGTCATTGGACTAGATTTGTTAAAGTAAATGGAAGAGAAGATGACAAGGATCAAGAATAATTTAAAGGCTACCTAGGACAAACATAAAATTTAGCAAACAAGAACAAAGTTTTTAGATATTTTAAAGTGGGCAAACATGTTTTTCTAAAAGTGAAAGCGAAAAAAAGTTCACTAATATTGTGTTGCTACCCAACGTTGGTAGCAAGATATGTTGGGCCTTTTGAAATATTAGAGAAGATAGGGCTATCTTAATACATTCTATCATTTCATGCATCCACGAGAGTGCATAATATTTTTCATGTGCCATTATTAAAGAAATATGTGCCTGAACCTAACCACACAATTGATTGGGCTGTGATCGAGGTGGAAAATGAAGGGGATTTCCAGGTCGAACTGGTATGCATCATGGACCGAAAAGTCAAAGTGTTGAGGAACAAATCCATCGGGCTGGTAAAGGTTCAGTGAACCTGCTACAATCCCGAAGACGCAACGTGGTAGCACGAAGAAACTATGCGAGAGAAATATCCATAATGTTTTGTCAATTTTGAAGAAAATAGAAGCTAAAAATGTAAGACTCCATTTTTGGGTAGCTAGAGTTCTAGAACCACATCTAAGAATTCTTAGTCACCTACACTGATAGCCCTAATAAAATAATGGTGTATCCCGATGGAATGTGGGAAATGAAGGGGGTGCATTCCTTGGGTTAGCAGGTTGAGAAGAATGAGAGATTATGGTTGGGACTGATGTTTGAGAGTAAAGAGATTTTAGAATTTTATTTTTTTAAATGTTAGGATGTAATTAGTATATGTGTTTTAGGATGGTGTTGTGCACTGATGATGATGCACAATTGTAAGGGAGGGGGAATGTAATATCCCCACTATAATCCCTAGTTTAATTAATATATCATGTAGATGTGAATGTGGCTATGGCCAAATGATGTAATATGAAAAATATATTTTCTAAATATTAATAAACATAATGTGATGCCAACTGCTGGGGGATATGGACAGAGATGGGAGATGAGTTTTTTCACAAGAGAAGAGAGTGGCTAAGAGGGTTCCAAGGGGGGAATTAAATATGGGTATTAATTTAACCCATTTTCTTGAATTTTATTATCATTGGGGATAACTCGATTATTCGTTCACGGGTATGAGATCCCAATCATTCAACTCATGTAAGAGGGTGGGTGTGAAAGTCACATCCCATATTTATTGGGGAGCATGGGGATGAAGTACAATAAACATTGGGCAGAGTGAGTAGTCAACTATCTTGTAAAAATAGAGGAAATTGGTATGGGGGAGAACATGCATTTTTACATGAACAACAAGCAGAGAATAGGGAAGAAGAACGCAAGATATAGACTAAGAAGGATGGGAAAATTTTGGAGAATGTTGGAGCATTTATGGAGCATTCTGGAGCTGAATATTGAAGAGCTAGCTTGTGAGGACTAGAGAGTGAACTCTAGTGTGAGTTGCACTATAACAACAATGTTTGATGTTGTTTTCTTGGTAGTTTTCCTAGTAGTGAGTTTCCTTGAGTTCCCAACAAAGAGATTCATGATTACCTATGCCATAGAGACCCTGATAAATGAATGAGACGCTCGATGGACTGAGAGAAGTGAAGGGGTACATTCCTTGGGTTGGGCAGGTCAAGAGGAAGAGAGTTGGAGGAAATTCAGGATATTTGTAGGAGAATACTAATGGGTTTCAGTGTATTGAGTTGTGAGTGGACTATGAGAGGAACCCTTCTTTTGTGGATCCCTAACCCCAACTCAGCGGTGACTTACTGTTGAGATTTGGAACAACGATTCTATGGTTAGTTGGAGCTCCCTTCCTAAGAAACTGGTTGCACAAACATTTTAAAATATAAGTGTTTATCTATTATCTATGTTTTCTTGTTAGTATTATGGTTATGCATCTTACCTTGTGGATGAGAATGGTTTTATGTATTGTTGTAGATGATTTATTAGTTGCATCCTTGTTCATTTAGAATGTTGTAGATGTATTTAATTATGGGTATCATAATCTAGTTAATTCTATGTATAATTTGTAGCTCGTAAGCTACAAGAAATGAGTTAGTAGAAAAAAAAAATGATTTTATGTGTATTTTCCACAAGTAATGTTCCTTGGTTAAGTTAGGGAATGTTACAACAGGAAAAATATGACATCCATATTTCGAGTTATTGGATTCATTGTATTTTTTAAGGATTCAAATATTAAACTGAAATATAGTATTATAGGTGTATATTTTAGATTAACAAAATCATACATATAGATATGTAGGCAAATATTCAATTAAAAACATACAAATTACTATTAAAATATGTAGTTTTTGGAAAATCTTATCAATTTAATCATATTTTATGTAAAATTTGGTGAATTTTTAAAGGGGAAATGGTTAATTGATGAACACATTTTGTTTTAAAATGGCCAAAAAATATCCAATTGGAGAAAATTCATCCCTAATCAAAATACCCTAATTGGACTAGAAGTGAACCTTGATGTTGGGCATTTGTAATAGCTATAGGAATTTTAAAGTTTGGGAGTTTCAAAATTATCTCATGAACCAAGTAATTGGTGCCACATTGAGTTAAAATTTGTTTAGTCATAATGTTTATGTCAATAATGATATTTCAGTGCTCCTTAGATGAACCATGATGGAATTAGGGGATCTTGCTATGAGGATTCTTCATTTGTATTCGACAAAGAATGGTAATTTTACACAAGACGAACACCTTAAGTAACCACTCACAAAACCATATTAAAGATAAATACACTGATGAAAACCCTCTCGGGGTCTCAGTACCCATAGGTGAAGAGTTATGAGTAAACTCCACAACACTCTGTAATGAGTGTTTTCCATACTCTCTCGGGCCCAAACCTCCTTAGTGAACAGAGTTCTGAAACATTTTTCTTTGGCACCTTAAGAGTCTCTTTGCATGGTGCTAATCTCTTCTATGAAAACCCGAGCCTTTACATGTATGACGCTAAGCTCCTTTTTCTGTACATGACCCAGCGTTATAACCCCTACACCAAGCTTTTATGCATCATCTCCTTGCTTCGTCAATGACACCTACTATTTTAGTCCATATGACCAAATCCTCGACCAAGCGTTTATCCCTATATTTCTTATACTCTGGTACTTATTCTCATGTGAATAGACACTCAAACCGAGGGCTTATCAGACATCAGGATGTCAGAACCTTTCCAAAATGATGCGAACTTGCTCCCTTCTTGTCTCGATCCGATATGACATGGCTACTATGACACTTTCCATGTGTTTCGTCTTGAGTGGATGCCTCTATGCTAGCATGTCGTATGTTGGGTACCAAATCACCATAGGTTATAACTTGTAATTCACTATTGTGACCCCTATCCTATGGTAACTGTCTGATCCGGTCATGAGGTTTGATTACCCTCCGATCTGATCTGTCCAACCCTGAACCCTAGACTCTTTCAAATAGTCGTTCTTTCAATACATCTTATCTGACATGTTAAGTGTCGAGCTTCTCTATGGCCTGCTCTCTCCCTACGCCATCGAACTCCTCTTTTGATGGAAGGTTGGATCACTCTTAGTTTACCAAACTATCGAATGTCTGAACTTCATAAACTCTCATTGCAATGGATGACTCATGGTCCCAATCCGGTGTAATCAATGATCAAGATTTAAATCTTGGGACTCAATCTAATGGTCGAGGCTTGTCACTCCAACAGACACAGGCCTTGCCTCCAATCCAACGATTAATCCAGATCTTTGATCTTGTTGAATGATAAACGATCAATGACTTTGGTTCGACAATTTTTTTAACACTATTTTCAAATGGAATTTTGATCTTGAACTCCTTCTATGCTCTGATATGATTCTGAATTTAACAACATGTCCAATGATTCTTGGGATTTGTGATCAACACAGGAAACTCTGATCTGGACTTTTACTAACTCAATATATCTCTATAGAGTTGCACAAAAATGTCAATACTATAACAAAATATTCAAATTCTCTTGGACCAACAATCAACACAGTGCTTCTATTATTGAATCCCTGTACATTATTACATAAGGCTACTCAACCCTATTTTACAGTTCGGACACTTCCTCAACTCCCTCTCTCTTTTTGGCTAGATTCTTCATTAATTTGGCCACACCAAACATGCCCGAAGGATTACAATTTATTCTTGGAAGGTTTCCTTCCATCTCATCAACAAATCCCTAATATTATGCAACTAATACCACAATAATAGTCTCATACTTTATAATTGAATCCTCTATACATAGGACGGTCTTTCTAAACCCAACTAATTTCTCAATTAATCCTTTATACTTCAATTAGGGAAAACAAACCCTATCCTTCTAGAATCCAACTAAACCATGCCAAATTACATTAATTCAAATTTTAGGGAACCCACTCCCTTAGTAAATGTTAAGACCCCTAGGTCCAGTTAATAGGGTTGAACTTGGAGGTGAAATTCTCTTGCATCAGATTCCCAAGGTTAAAAATGTTCATGATCTCCTCATCATGAGTCTTCATTTGTTGAATTCCTCCTGGATCCAAAATTCCTATCTTTCTCTTGTATTATTATTGTTTTCAATTCTCCAGGTTTCCAAATTTTATGCTACAACCTTTCAGGATCCCATTCTTTACTCTGCTGCTATGCAACATATCTTCTTTATTTAATAATTTGTACTGGAATTCTATCCTTCTTCTTCTTTCTTTGATATCTCCTCATGAAAATATCCGTCAACTGCCTCCATAACTCCTCCAACTCAAGGTATAGTCTTGTCCTCTACTGGTACACACCATTGTCGCAACTTGTCTGCTGAAAATTTCCATAGAAAATTTGTATGGCTACTGCCATCTCTTTGTCTCCATTATTTTTTTTCCTCGGCCTCTTAAGAACATTGTTCAATGAAAAAAAAATTATGCAAATGATACAAAATATCCTTAAGCTGCATGCTCATTCTACAATATTTCTCAACTAAATTATGTTCTTGGAATTTATTAAAATGACATATTTTCTACAAACAATTTATACCTTTTTCTATGATCAAGAACCAATGATCATCAACACCATACTCATCTACTGTCATATCTCCTTTAGAAAGCTCCATACTTGCATCACTGTAGCCTTTCATATCCCTTTCCAAGATTCTATGTACTTCATCCTATGAAGTATCTCCAAGTCAACTATTCATCCTATTTGCATCTACATCCTTGAACATGCATGAATCCCTCATTCATAGATTCCAAGAAACAATGTCGTCTCTTCCTATGACATGACATAATTCTAAATATGTCTCTTTCTCATCTCTTCGTGAGGAAACTCTTCCTCTAGGAAACATTCAAGTGGTTTCCTATCTTCATGACCTGTAAGTCTTGTAATCATAGAAAAATAATTATTTTTAAAAACACGAGACTCTTCAGTCTCCTTATATGTCTATAGCATCCTCTCCTTATACTGGAATGAAATTTATAAGCTCTTCATGAGGTCTATACTCTGAATGTCATCTTCCTCTCCAAGCCTTATTGCCTGCTTTGGATCAAAATAGTGAATTGTTAGTCATGTCCCCAAGGAATCTCTATACTCAGCTTCTCTGCGTTCTTCTTCTCTAAACCGAGTCTTCAACCTATGCTTCGAATTTCCTACAATCAATTGCTTAATAGGACATCTATCCTTCCTCTTTCTCAGTATCCAACCATATATCTGGTTTTCATTTCTTTCCTATAGCAACCCCATAATTATACAGAGTTTTTCCTTTAATTCAGTAAATTCTTTATCAGGCTCCTATTGACTCATTTTTCTTTTGGAATCATCCTTTATTATGTTGTGGATTCTTTCTGAACCTCTATAATGACCATCAATAGTCATTTCCATCCCTTCTTGTTGTGAATTTCTCCTAGTCCATTGTGAGCTGCATAAAGCCTTTGTAGCAAGTCTCCTCTACCTTCCACTCAATACATCACCAAGATTCCTCTGAGCTATGGAATTTTGGTATCTCTGGTTATCTTCTAGAACCCTCTGAGCATCTCTTTGCTCCTCTCTAGCTACGTACCTACTCACTTTCCTCTAGAGAACTCCTCTTGTTCTCCTCACTTCCAATCCTCAGATGGAAGTAATTACAACATCTTTTGCTACAAGGTTTTTCCACAAATTCCTCTACCTGAGAGCTATGCTTGCTTTCTAACACAACTCTATTGGTTGTTGGATACTACCAATCCTTCTCTTCTACATGCATTCACAATTCCTCATAACTAGAGTTAAATTTAAAATACCAATAATACCTATAAGATCTATCCATGAGATCTTATCCTCCACCTCTAATAAATTTGAATGAACATCTTCATGTCCAATGATTCTACAGTAACCCACTAAGGAATTAAGTGTTCAAATCCTTTTTCTTTCTATCTACACAATCTACTCAGGCTTCCTTTTGCTGAACTTCATCTCGGCTTTGTATCCTTTGTGTAGTGATCTCCACAATCCTCCTTCTGAAATGACCAATTTCCTTTTCAAAGAGATTCTGAATTAGCTCTGATACCAATTGATGAAAACCATCTCAGGGTCTCAATACCCATAGGTGCATAGTTATGAGTAAACTCTGCATCACTTTGTAATGAGTGCTTTCCAAAATCTCTCGGGCCCAAACCTCCTTAGTGAATAGAGTTATGAAACTCTATGCTTTGGCACCTTAAACACCTCTTCGCATGGTGCTAATCTCTTCTACAAAAACCCGAGCCTTTACCTATCTGGCACTAAGCTCCTTTTCCTTTACACGATTGAGCGCTATAACCCCTGCACCAATATTCTATGTCTTAGCTCCTTCCTTCGTCGATGACACCTACTATTTTAGTCCATATGACCAAATCCTCAACCAAGCACTTATCCTTGTAGAAATTATACTCTGGAACTTATTCTTGTTGGACACACCTACCACACTTAGAGGGGGGATGAATGAGTGTGGGGATCTTTTTACCAAAACTTCCCTTTTACCCAAAATTCCTTAGTTAACATTCATCATTTACTCATTACTCATTTCTGTCATTTATAACCAGTTAGATGTGAACATGTATCAACAACATATATCAA
Source organism: Picea glauca (assembly GCA_000966675.3). Lineage (NCBI taxonomy): Eukaryota > Viridiplantae > Streptophyta > Pinopsida > Pinales > Pinaceae > Picea > Picea glauca. Next base: position 178,258 of record JZKD02S0524430.1, read on the forward strand.
CAATATATCATCAACAAATCATATCCATAAGGAACACAAAGAACACAAGATGTATGTACAATTTTCTTTTTATTACAGACTTCAATCCTTGGGGTTTATCAGTAACAACTGAATAGAGTACAACTTTACAAGAGCGCCAGCTCTATATGCAAGACTCAACTTACATCCTCAGCAACAACTGAGATGAGGCAATAATCCTCAATAGATATCAATCTGTCAACAGGTACGCGACCTGTCAGTAGTGCAGTCTGCGTGTGTATGCACCCTACCTCACTACAACCTGTGTATGTATGCGACCAGTGTATATAACAACCTGCGTATACTTTCTAAGTATTAGGGTTTCTCTTTTCATCACACACTCAAAACCTATGCAACCTACAATCACATTTTCTTTTGTCTTCCACTGTCCAAACTGACCAACAACCAGTCACAACACATCCAAGCTATCCAATAGCTTACTCATGCTCCACAACCCATCAATATGAATTCTAACTCAATCATGTATAAGAGACTAGTATACCATAGCAATCATATCACAACTAAATCACAAGAGTACTTCTCACTCCATCAACCAACATAAATCACATCACAGCAGCCATACCAAGTATTCCCTAAGCATTCACAACACAACAAGCAATACTATCCATCAAGACAATAATGTAACCATACCAGTGTCTCAGTGATAGATTTGATCCCATAGAATGCAGATTTGGAACCTGCTATAGTCTTCAACAACCAGTCATCATCTCAAACACAAATTTTCATGATTTTATCCACTGTACACGCCATGTACTCATACATCACATGTATGTACGCGCCCTGGCCTATTACAGGTCACTTAATCTCTTTTCCTTATTTTAGGGTTAACCACATTCCATAAATAGAAATTTCTCCAATACTTTATCATTTTAAATATTCCTTCTTGATTTTGTCACTTTACTTTATCATTTAACTAATCCTCTTTTGACTTTGTCACTTTACTTTATCATTTAAATAATTCTCTTTTGACTTTGTCACTTTACTTTGTCATTATATAATGATTTTCTTCTTTTCAATCACTTTGACTTATTTGACCATTTGGGGCTTCAAGCCTTCATGTGGGGGTCCTTTATCTTCGTAAGGCCATAACTCTCAAACCATGAGGAGTTATGTGACATTCCACATACCACCGGAAATGGCATGACAAGCACTATCCATCTAGAATAGTTTCACCAACAATTTCCTTGATCTTCATCTCATTATTCCACATACAAGCATGGGTCCTCCAACCATTGTTCTAGGATAACTCAATCCGCAAAGTGTCTTCCCGTGAGGGCTTTCACCATAAGGGGACCACTTTGGAGTTCATCCATTTGTGCACCTTATCAACCATGATAATACAATTAATGACAACTCATTGATCCATCTTCATCATATCAATGACAACTCATTGATCCATCTTTATTTATGCATCTTGATCCATCTTCATCGATTGATTTCCACTTGACATATATCATTCTCATCAAGAATAATACATATACATTGTTCATCAATCATTAATCAATCAATCACTTGAAATCAATTAATGACATCAATCAATCAGACCATTGGCACCAACATGATCCAACAATATCCTCTTGACATCAATCAATGACATCAATGAATCAAACCATTGGCATCAATGACAACATGATCCAACAATCTCCTTCTTTGGCATTGATGGAAATACCAACATTGATGTCAACACTAATTACCAATTATTGATGTCAACATGTAGATAAGGCATGCTCTACATCAATAGTCAATGTGACTATCTCTCCACATCAATCTCTCCCCATTAATAGACATCAATCACATCAATGTGAGTTTCTCTCCCCCTTTGACATCAATGGCAAAGGGCCATTCTCCTCTTGGGGTTGCTCCCCCTGTCTGGATGCCTCTGAATAATCTCTCCCCTTTTGAACAAGGGATGTCAATCTGATGTAATTCTGAAGATACATCGCTCATGCTCCCCCTGTGACCATTGCTCGCCCTGGAACTATGCCTTCGTGCTCTTTCTTCAAGTATAGGGCTCTTTTTTAAGTATTTATCTTGCAACTGATAAATCTCTCCTCTTGGAATCATGGGAAAGAGGATGACTCCTCCTATGGGTATGTCTCCCCCTATCTTGTTCTCAAGATGAACAATATGTTATCATTGCAATATGATGATTCTTGGACCTATTCATGCATCAACTCATTCCATACCAAACATCATGAAAGATATGTCAAAAATAGAGAAAATATCAACCAAGTACATCCTGTACCAAAATGTGTGCTCATCATGCACAACACCCATGTACATCAACCATGTACATCAACAATGTGCCAAAATATATCATCCATGGAATGTATCCACCATATGCCAACATGTGCATCTACCAATATGCCAACCATGTGCATCTACCAATATGCAAAACAAATACCATCTATGAGTGTACCATCATGCATCATTACTTGCACAAGCAAGTATATCAACTATGCATCAACATGATTATCAATTCAACTCACCACCTACATGTCTCAATATGTAGCCCAACCACATGCAAAATGTATGCATCATGATATCCAACATATGCTTCCAATAAAACATCATAAGATATATCAATGAAACTCAAATATGTACCAGCCATGTACCCCAACAGATCAACATCAATCCATACTCATGGGTTAGTGCCATGCACCCAAGATTTATTTTACATCGTCACCTTACATGATCTAACATAGAACCATGAAAACCTGCAGCAAACAGTGTCAAAACCTATAATAAACAATGTTAGACTCTGCAACATTGAGTTATACCAACATATCAAGCTGCAATCCATGTGCATTTCCTTTTTCCCAAGGCTTTACCACATAAACGTGGTCTGTTGCACAACAGCTCACGTATGTACGCGACCTATTCAAGGTCAGTCTGCATATGTATGCGACTGATACCAATGTCACTCACGTATGCTTCAGTGGATGACTTACTAGGGATTCATTTAAGTCTTCCATTTTGTTCTGGCTGCTCTGTCTTCTTCACCCACTTTTGTAGATGTCTCTGCTCCTCAGAGCTTGAGCTCTGAGCATCCATGTTTTCAAATATGTCTCCCTTTCTTACATCATTCCTTCTTCTAGCCATGCTATGTGAAGTCCTCATCATGGAATTTCTTCTTATGTTCCAACACTCCTGGGATTTGTGGCCAAATCCACTATAGTTGTAGCATCTCATGGTGTTACAATTAACAACAATGTGTCCTTCTTGATCACATCTCCAACACCTTATGGTGTTATAAAATCTTCCATTATATTTCCTTTTATAAGATCTACATTCAAAAGCTTTGTGACCATATTAATTACATGAATAACAATGCCCATGAAAAATACTTTCATACCTTTGCTTTGGTGTCCCAAAGATAGCTTCTTGATGTCTTCCTTGCTTTGTTCTTTTGAAATTTTCTTTGCCTTGTGTAGATGGTTGCTTTGCAACATTGTCTTCCTTCTTTGATGGACTTACCTCATGATTCTTTGAGGTGCTTGATTCAACATGTGTATCTTCTCCTTTGTATCCAAGACCTGATTTATCACATAGTGATCTTTGATTTTCCAAGATCTCATCCAAGATTCTTGAGATATTTAAGAATTTGTTTGACTTTTCTTCCTTATTTCTAAGGTCAACAATTTCAGCTTCCAACTTATGGCATGACTCTTCCTTTTCATTTATTTGATCCTTCAATATTTCCTCTATCCTTTTGGCTTCTTCAATTTGGGTCTTGAGATGGAAAATAGTTTCAAAACTTTTTCTAATCTCATCATCTACTTTCATAGCTTCTTTTTCATTCTTTAGTCTTGTGATCTCTTCTTCCTTTTCTTTCAATTGAATCTTATTTCTCTCTTCTTGTTCTTTGAGCATTCTCTTTAACTTCAAGATGTGCCTTAGACTCCTCCTAAGAAACTTCTTAGTGTTATCTGAAAGATAGTTATAGTCTATATAATAATGATCACTTCTATATCTAT
>JZKD02S0524430.1:182736-201717 GCA_000966675.3 Picea glauca
TAGTTATAGTCTATATAATAATGATCACTTCTATATCTATATAAACCCTCTTCAACTTCCTTTTGAAGTTTTAATAGATTTTCTTCTATTCTTTTCATGGGATAATTATCATCAACCTTTATACAAACTGTTTCTAGATTTTCTCCTTCACTTGTAGAGAAAAATTCATCATCATCATTGCAATCAAGGGTTTTTGAGGATTCTATATCTTCATTTGAAATACTTTTGGGATCTTCCTTTGTGCTATCTTCACTTGAAATGTTTTCAAGATCACATTTAGAAGTAATGCATTCAAGGATTTTTGGATATTCTTTACCTTTGATAATCTTGATGGAGTGGTATTCAACGTATTCTTTTTCCTTCTTGCTTTGATATGTCTCCTCTAGCTTTAGCCATAGATCCTTGGTGGAAGTGCATTGTTCCATGCTTTCTTTGATAGGGCTTGAGAATCCACTAAGAATGGTCTTGAGAGCCAATGCATCATTCTTCTTTCCTTCCCTTTGAGCTGCAAACTTTGACTTGTTCTCCAACGGAACTGATCCACCAATGGCTACCTTCCAAACAGTTGCTCCCATTGTCTTCAAATACACTCTCATCTCTATTCTCCAAGTAGAATAGTTTTCCTCATCAAGGATTGGTATTTCATCATCCATTTGTGTGTCTATGGATCTCCTTCAAGTTTGTTAAGGATTGTAGTGAAGGCCCGCTCTGATACCAATTGTTGGACACACCTACCACACTTAGAGGGGGGGTGAATGAGTGTGGGGTTATTTTTACCAAAACTTCATTTTTACCTAAAATTCCTTAGTTAACCTTCATCATTTACTCATTACTCATTTATGTCATTTATAACCAGTTAGATGTGAACATGTATCAGCAACATATATCAACAATATATCATCAACAAATCATCTCCACAAGGAACACAAAGAACACAAGATGTATGTACAATTTTATTTTTATTAAGGACTCCAATCCTTGGGGTTTATCAACAACAACTGAATAGAGTACTACTCTACAAGAGCACCAGCTTTATATGAAAGACTCAACTTACATCCTCAGCAACAACTGAGATGAGGCAACAATCCTCAACATATATCAATATGTCAACAGGTACGAGACCTGTCAGTAGTGAAACCTACGTATGTACGTGCCCTGGCTCACTACAGCCCGCGTATGTATGCAGCTAGTGTATATAACAACCTGCGTATACTTTCTGAGCTATTAGGGTTTATCTTTTCATCACACACTCAGAACCTATGCAACCTGTAATCACATTTTCTTCTGTCTTCCACTGTCCAAACTGACCAACAACCAGTCACAACACATCCAAGCTATCTAATAGCTTACTCATGCTCCACAACCTATCAATATGAATGCTAAATCAACCATGCATAAGAGACTAGTATACCATAGCAATCATATCACAAGTGAATCACAAGAGTACTTCTCACTCCATCAACCAACATAAATCAAATCATAGCAGCCATACCAAGAATGCCCTAAACATTCACAACACAACAAGCAATACTATCCATCAAGACAATAATATAACCATACCAGTGTCTCAGTGATAGATCTGATCCCATAGAATGCAAATCTAGAACCTGCTGCAGTCTTCAACAACCAGTCATCGGCTCAAACACAAATCTTCATGATTTTATCCACTATACGTGCCATGTACTCATACAGCCCATGTATGTACACACCCTGGCCCATTACAACCCGCGTACACCTTAGAAACTAGGGTTTCTGAAGCTTCGAGAATTTTTCCGTCAAGATCTCCGACATTGCCGAAACTTTGATGCGTCCATGAGATCCTCCTCACGCTCTTTCTCTCAGAATAGATATTCAATCATGCTCAATATATCTTCACCAAATATGCTCTCACAAGAAACTCTCCATCAATACTCCAAAAGATATTCTCACAAGAAGCTTTCCATTGATCCACAAAAAGGATTCTCTCAAAATGTACATTTCACAAGAGACCCTAGCCTCTTATTTATACTCTTCATCTTCTAGATCACTTAACCCATTTCTAGGTCACTTAACCTCTTTTCCTTATTTTAGGGTTAACCACTTTCCATAAATAGAAAGTTCTCCAATACTTTATCATTTTAAATATTTCTTCTTGATTTTGTCACTTTACTTTATCATTTAAATAATCCTCTTTTGACTTTGTCACTTTACTTTATCATTTAAATAATCCTCTTTGAATGACTTTGTCACTTTACTTTATCATTATATAATTATTTTCTTCTTTTCAAGCACTTTGACTTCTTTGACCATTTGGGGCTTCAAGCCTTCATGTGGGGGTCCTTTATCTTCGTAAGGCCATAACTCTCTAACCATGAGGAGTTATGTGACATTCCACATACCACCAGAAATGGCATGACAAGAACTATCCATCTAGAATAGTTTCACCAACAATTTCCTTGATCTTCATCTCATTATTCCACATACAAGCATGGGTCCTCCAACCATTGTTCTAGGATAACTCAATCGGCAAAGCGTCTTCCCGTGAGGGCTTTCACCATAAGGGGACCACTTTGGAGTTCATCCATTTGTGCACCTTATCAACCATGATAAGAAAATTAATGACAACTCATTGATCCATCTTCATCATATCAATGACAACTCATTGATCCATCTTTATTTATGCATCTTGATCCATATTCATCGATTGGTTTCCACTTGACATCTATCATTCTCATCAAGGATAATACATATACATTGTTCATCAATCATTAATCAATCAATCACTTGACATCAATCAATCATACCATTAGCATCAACATGATCCAACAATATCCTCTTGACATCAATCAATGGCATCAATGAATCAAACCATTGGCATCAATGACAACATGATCCAACAATCTCCCCCTTTGGCATTGATGGAAATACCAACATTGATGTCAACACTAATTACCAATTATTGATGTCAACATGTAGATAAGGCATGATCTACATCAATAGTCAATGTGACTATCTCTCCACATCAATCTCTCCCCATTAATAGACATCAATCACATCAATGTGATTATCTCTCCCTCTTTGACATCAATGGCAAAGGGTCGTTCTTCTCTTGGGGATGCTCCCCCTGTCTGGATGCCTCTGAATAATATCTCCCCTTTTGAACAAGGGATGTCAATTTGATGTAATGATGAAGATACATCGCTCATGCTCCCCCTGTATGGTAATTGGTCGATATGATCACAAGGTTTGTTTACACGTCAATCTTTTCTATCGAACACCAAACCTGTGACTCTTTCCAATAGTTGTTCTTTCAATACGTCTGATCCGACCTGTTAAGTTTCAAGTTTCTCTATGACCCAATCTCTCCCTACGCCTTAGAACTCATGTTTTTGCATACGGTCAGATCACTCTTAGTTTACCAAACTGTCAGATGTCAACACTTCAGAAACTCTCGTTGCAATGGATGACTCGCGGTCCTGATTCGTTGTAATCAATGATCAAGATTTAAATCTTGGGACTCAATCTAATGCTCGAGGCTTGTCACTCCAATGGACATAGGCCTTGCCTCTGATACAAAGATTAATCTGAATTGTTGAACTTTTTGAATGATCAATGATCAACGGCTCTAGTTCGATGATTTGCTTAACACTATTTTCAATGGAATTTTTATCCTGAACTCCTTCTGTGCTCCGATCCAATTCTAAATTTAACAACCTATCCAATGATTCGTGGGATCTGTAATAAACATAGGAAACTTCGATATGGACTTTTACTAACTCAATATATCACTACATAGGTGCACGAAAACGTCAATACAGTAACAGAATATTCAAATTCTCTTGGACCAACAATCAACACAATGCTTCTATTACTAAATATATGTACAAAATTACATAAGGTTACTCAACCCTATTTTACAGTTAGGACACTTCCTCGACTCCCTCTCTCTTTTTTTCCAGATTCTTAATTAATTTGTCCACACCAAACATGCTAGAAGGCTTTCAATTTATACTTGGAAGGTTTCCTTCCATCTCATCAACAAATCCCTAATATTATGCAACTGATACCCACAATAGTTCTCTCGTACTTTAAATTGAATCCTCTATACATAGGATGATATTCCTAAACCCAACTAATTTCTCAATTAATCATTTATAATTCAATTAGGGAAAGCAAATCATGTCCTTCTAGAATCCAACTAAACCATGGGAAATTACATTAATTCAAATTTTAGGGAACCCACTCCCTTAGTAAATGTCAAGACCCCTAGGTCCAATCAATAGGGTTGATCTTGGAGGTGAAATACCCCTGCATCATACACCAATTTTTTACGTTGTTGAAACCCTCTAAGAGGGAAATAGTCCACAAACCCTACCAATATGGCCACTTGAGGCAATATATTAATGCAAAAGTAAAAAAAAATGTACATAATAATTTCTCACAATCGATATTCAACAAATGATCCTCCACACTCTTTAAATGGAGATCGTGGACCAATCATAGGGTGTTAAGCCACATATCAATAACCATTAGTACCAAGGAGAATATGAGTTGTTGGATCACTTTATGTCTAGAAATATCATGACTGTCGGATTGCATAACTACAAATGAATACTAATGTATACTAAAGAAACACAATTTTACCTAAAGACACATTAGACCAAGTTAATCTTAACTAACTCCTAAGTGTATAAATATCCTAACATCCCTCCTTAATAAAAACTTGTTATAGGATTTAAGGATTTACAAAAGTGACACAATAGGAAAAGGAAGGAGGCATTAGAGCCTATCCCTCCTTAATGATAACTTCCTGAACTCCTAACATAGATCGAAGTTTGGAGAATTCACTTCTATAAAATACTTTTTGAAAATGTCTCAACTTAATCATATGTAGGTAAACATATCACTTCAATAAATCAATCATAAATGAGATTTTTGATGAAGTGCATTTGTAACTCAACATGTTTGTTGGGCTAATGTTGAACTGGATCTTTGGCGAGCTTGATTGCACTCTAATTGTTACACCAAAGTGTTTTTCGATGTTGCTTCTAGAATCCAAACTATGAAAGTATCTGTCAAAGCCACACGGATTCTTGACTTGCATTAAATTCTTCTCGATACTATGTTTTTGATGAAGAAAGAGAAAGAGATTGTTGTTTCTTACAATCCCAAGTGATAGGTGTGGAACCAAGGTTAAAAACATAACCTGTAGTAAAGGTCCCCCCTAAACTGTGATGTATACCAAACTTAACTATACCCTAGATATATCAAAGTATCCTTTTTTTCTCTTTCCAATTTCTCTCATGGTGATCACTAACAATTTGATCCTTATTTCCTATTGAGTCACCAAATTTGCATCCTTTGTATCTTCTTCTCACACCTTTCCTTTGATTTTTAATCATTTCCTTCTTTCCCATAACTGTGTATTAATTATATTTCATGCTTTATGTGGGATTAGGTTCAAGATATTTTCCGATGAATTTATTTTAATATTTTAAGTGAATTTATGATTAAATCTTAGAAAAATAACATGTTCTCACTTAACCTTGAAAGTTGGGTGAGGTTGGTGATGTTTACAGGTACATTTGGAGTTTATAACCATGCTTATTCTTGTCACTTAGCTCCAAATTCGAATTTCATATTTAACCATTGAATATTTGTCATGGATTTGGATCATCATCAACCATATTGGATGTGGAAAGGACCTTAGACCATAGACAAGATTAGTGTGATTTGTTTTGAATTATTAGCAAAGATCTTGTAATAATTTACTAGTTGGTTTTTAGTTTTTACTTATTATTAAATGGTTGTAACCACATGATAGAAAGTGGTTCTGAATTTATTATTTGCTTATCCTATTTTCCAAGAAAAATCATCTATAAATAAGAGTGCCTTCTCCTTTCCGAAGAAATGACTCTTGGAGCATATGTCCAGACGATGTTGGAATAAATAAAGTTGTTGATATTACTCTTCATATAGATTGTCATTTTCTAGTTCTATTAATAGTATGCTTTGATCTTCTTTATGGCGTTATAGTTTAGTTTTGATTTATCTTTATAATGTTATAGTTTAGTTTGTTTCCTTGTTTTTGGGAGACATAGCTCACTTCATGAGAACATGGTGGTTTTTTACTTATGCAATTTTATTCCATAGTTAGTATTTCATTTAATGTAAATGCACTTTCATTTTATTAAAGCATTGATTCATGGAAATAATAGATGCATAACACATGTAAAGAGATAACTTGGTGACAAAAGGGTCCTAAAAGCATGATGGTGTTTGAGCACATGGTCATTGCTAGAATTGTTTGAGCTCGCTTTTGATTGATTAAGTGTGCCATCCTCATTTATGCGTTTGATTTCATTTATCTTCATTCATTAAATTATGTTTTTTATACCAAAACAAAGAATTTTTGTAGAGAGGTTCATATCTTAAGAACTAGACACTCAACTACAACCTGATTTACAATAGTTTTGGATATAGTAAGACATAATTTAGTGATGGATTTGGACTCTTTGTTTCATTTTGTTTCAAAGAAATTGATTTACGTAGTTAAACTTATTTATCTTCATTTATTTTCCATAAGCATTTTAGGTAAATCATACTACAAATAATCTAATTCTAGACATATTGTGCTTGCATTTCACAAGTTTACAAACTCCCATATTGATAATTAAATGTAACGAGAATTAAATCATATAATTTGATCGATGTTATCCAAACAAGAAATCCTCTCAACATTTTTAGCAAGGATTTCTTCATTATCTCTAACTATACCAACTACTAAGTCACCAACAATCCATTTAAAATAATACAAACTTAAAAGACATAGTGCCTACCTATAGTATCTTAGGGATATGATAAGGGAAAAAATATAAGACCCTTCTGAGGTGTGTTATTCTTTAGCTCGATGCATATACCTTCCTTTATGTTTGATATCCTTAGTGTTCTAATAGTAAATTTGAGCATGACATTATTCATAAAAAATATTGTATATTGTTATCCTCTATGAGTGATGGGAGCCTTTTGGTTGGGTCAACATTCCTCTTCCCTTTTTCATTGGCAGAGGAATTTCCTTTTGTGACTTGGTTCTTAGTGATCCTTTGAGGTTAATTAAAATAATGGTAAGGAAACCTTTCGAGACTCTTATACGCCACTTGAGAGTTGCTTATTCAAGGGTTTAGGATTCGAGGGGTATTATTGTTAATCATTGTCCTCACTATCTAGGGTTTAGACTACCTAATCCTAAAGTTCTTTCTATATTCTCTATAGGGGTCCATTGACAATGGAAAATGGTATAATTTAATTATGAGCCTGCATCAATATCAATGTATATAATGAGGGTGTGGTTATCAAAATGTGGGAGGCAGCTATAAAAGAAGGCGTTTTGAAGATAATTTTTTATTCTCTCATAATGGACATATTAAACTACCTACTAAAACACAAATATAGTGTAGTATTTCAAACACACAAATAAGATAAAGAGAAAAAGAAGGAGAATGAGAAATATGAGAGAATTTAAAAAAATCCAAATTGCATCCTTCATTGGCTTCCTTACCTTATTTTATATTCATACGAAAATTTTGTACGCCAGTGAAAAACTACATGGACTTACATGCAAATCAATTATTAGTAGTTAATACCCAAAAATCAATTACACATTAACAATATGTAGATTTCAATTACATACTAAACCTAGTTCGTTTCCATAAGTCATAATATTCCTAAACACAAGTTTGTTACCTTCTCTGAGAATATTTTTAGATGGGTGGGTTACCTTCTCTGAGAATAGGAGGGTGGGTTACCTTCTCTGAGAATATTTTTAGATGGGAGTGAAGAAACATTCCCATTTCACAAAATAATGTCAACATGATGAGTTGTAATGCCACTTAAAAGGTGAACTTCCCTATTATGAGATTTCTTGCAAGGTGGTGTCACATATTGACCAATCATGAGTGGCCCAAATTGACCCTTCTAACCACCCATGAGTGGATTTTTGAGCTATCACATCTTCCCTTACCCCATCCATCATGCTTAAGATAAGGTTTGTTGGTTGATTAATGTGCTAGAGGTTTAACACCTATTGTAGGATACACTGCCAATGCATTCATTGCCTTCCTTGAATAGTCGTCTTGATTTATTAGTGACTTCAGTTTTTTCGATCTTAGTACATGTGTTCCACTCACAAATTGACTCAAAAGCGTTTTAAAAAATTGACTCAAAAGCGTTTTAATAAATCAAAGAAACTAATTGATTTATTTAAAAAAATACTATACTATATTGATGTATTTAAAAAAAACTAGCATAAGTAGAATACTATATTGATATATTTAAAAAAAAAACTAATTGAGTAATGAGACATTCTTTCTTACTGAATAATACTTTTTTATCCTAATCATTCTCTCAACATTCTCTAAGTAGTGAATTAAAGGTTTTTGAACCTTAAATGGATTTAGATGTAATAATCTCTTATAAAGATATTTAAGTATAAAATCAACCTAGAACACCTCTGGAAACATGGTTTGTCTCTATTTTTACTGCATTAAGTTGAGAGTGTAAATTAGGATGAGATTGTTAAAAACAAGATGGTTGACATAGACTATGGAAAACACAATTTTTAGTAAAGATGGTTGGCATAGAATATGGAAAACATAATTTTTAGTTTTCTTGTTGTGATGGTTTTTGTAAGACGTGACATTAATAGTTAGATGATATAATGACAACACAATTAGTTTATATTTTAATTAGAGAGATTGAATGGTGCCTACCAACCTAGTGAATGGTATCCATTATATATTGCTATGTGAATTACATTGTTTTTCACAATAAAGTTTATTAGTGTTTTTAACAATAGTTTCTTTAATAGAAATTGGTTCACTTTAATACTCTATTTTCATTATTTTTTGTGAGTTCATTGGTTAATATTTATGTTTACTATACATCAAGACCAAAAGGCATCCTAAAATACATAAAGGTTCCCCAAGGGGTAGTAAAGGAAGTCTTAAGTTGACCCCCCTCCCTTAATAAGACTTGGTTATACCCATAAAAGCCATCCAACATTGACACCATCCCAACACTAGTGACTCTTTGTAACAAATGCTCCATGTTTGGGAGAGGGTAATTGCCTTTTAGTGATAGTTTATTAAGATTTATAAATTCCATGCATAGTCAAATGTATCCTCTCTTTTTTCAGACAAAAACCAAGTTGGACATCCAAGAGGAATATATGATGGGGGTTATGATCTTCGCATCAACCATCTTCTAGAGTTCCTTTGGATTTGGGGTTAATATGTCTTAGATTTTGTCTAAAATTTTTGGCTCCCTCTTTGAGAAGAATGGCATGTTGGATAATATCACTTGTATAATCCTTTATATCATTGTAGATCCAAGCAAAAATATCTTTTCATTCTCTGATAAGGGTTATTATGCTTTCCCTTTCAGCAGGGGTGCTTCCTTTTCCTATATTTATCATTCTTGGATCATTTTTTGAGACACGATTAAACTCAAAGGCATATTCATATTGGTCAATGATAGGTTTTCCTTTGTACATATCATGTCTATCAGACATGCTTTCTAAAGGAACAACCCCTTTTGGAAGAGTGTCATTAGGAAAGTCCTTGATTTTTAAGCTCATGGATTCAGCTAGGAAATTAACTTGATTGTCTGAAAATTATTTGTTTCTTTGAAAGAAGTGAAGGATTTGGGAATCATTATAAAAAACTTGTCAATGGTAAAGGTTATCAGGGATAGATGGCCTAAAAAAACTTCCATCTTTCACATTTCACGAAGCATTTCTTCACAAGGTTGTAAGATAGTTGCATAGACGACTAAAGTATTAGCAATATGTTTATTTTCTCTTGGGATAGCTTCAATTGAAAAGGAATCAAAGCTTTATATGATGTCCCAAACTGAGTTCCTATACTTCCTCAAGCTTTCATTTTTAGCACCAAAATTCCCTTTTACTTGGGAAACAACTAGGTCAAAGTCACCTATGACTCTTAGAAACTTAATCTTCCTATCAAATGTTAGGTCCAGTCTCATGACCAAGGATTCATACTCAATAATGTTATTTTTAAAATTGAATTCAAGCCTATAAGAGAAAAGGGTGGCCTCATGTGAAGGGGCTACAAGGACAATTTTAGCACTAGATCCCCAGCTAGAGTGAGCACCATCAAATTCCAAAGTCCAAATATCACTAGCATTTTGACACTCTTCTTCCCGAGCTATAGGGTTAATGGTTCAAACATTACCCATTGTTTCATATAAATACATTATCTCGTCCATAGAACTTTGGGGGGGCTTAACTTGGTACCTTACAACAGACTCTCTATAGAGGGTAACAAAGCCTCCTTCAGGGTGAGGGATAATGGAATAGGAGAGATGCTATGGGTAAAAATCCCCCTGATCCAGGTCTAGTGACTAGTCATAGCCTTGACACCTTAAAAGAAATAAAATATTATATTCTACCCAAATCCAACAAGACCTTTTGATAATTAAGGGAAGAGATATAAGATCGAAATGTGTACCTTAAGTCCTTTCAGTGATTTTCGATCCCTTCCGGTTGCGGCCCGTTCCAAGATTGTAGGCCTCCCCCTAAAGATGGCCTGAAACAATGTTACAAAACAAACTATGATAGTACATGCATAACTATCAAGATCATCTAAAGGGTTAGATATTCATGAAAAACATACATAAATATAAACATCAAGACATAAAGATTTGGGACAAGAATTTTTCTCTTTTATTAATAACAAAATTGGAAGTTACAACCTGAATTTTGTTGGCGCTGCTCCACATACCTCACATGGGTTCCTCCACCTTGTCTCCAAGTGCACTATTCCCAATATGCTATCCTCACAACCAACATGCCAATATAGGGGAAAGGGATGGATTGTATAAGGAGGATGGATGGAAGGGAATGTTGAGGATGAAACGTAGAGTAGAATGCAAGAAGGCTTGGAATACAAGGGAGAAATTTTGGTAGATTTCTCTTGCCTCTCCTTCATATATCCAAATGACCCCCCTGGGCCCTTTTTATATCGAGGAAAGATGGTTATTCAATTTTCAGAAGGGCTACAAGAGGTAAAATGGTTGAAAAACCTAAGATAGCCCGTAAACTCCACCAGAAAGCACAAAATCTATATTTTTTTGCGTTTTTTTAGAGTACATGTGGGATTTCAGGTATGCAGCTAGCGAATGTACACGAGTTGTTAAGTGTGCATCTAGTGTATTTACGCGCTCTGCATATGTATCAAGGTGTGTACACCATACAAAAGAGTGTTTTTTGAGAGAAACTCCAACAAAAAGGGTTGGCAGATGTGTGAATGAGTAGGCCAACATCATAAATGCATAGTAGTGGAATTTTGAGTTATAACATATGCTCCCTAATGCGTGAGGTTAGAAGAGCAACTGATGGCCGAAATACATTACAACATCTTTAATAAAGTGGGAAAGCAGTGATTTCAAAACACTAGAGTCGAGTAAGCCCAAGCGAGCATCCATGAACGCGTCATCTACAATAATATAATAATAATCACTGAGGCGAGCATACCCATGTTTGGGACAAACTAAGCATGGATTCCAATCAATTACACTGCAGATCCATTTCATATATAGTAATCATGGCTACATGACCAATGTGTATGAAAATATAAAGTGTAGCTATGAATAATACACAATGGATCTACATCTCAAAATGATCAGAAGATATACAATGTCATATGAATCTTCAGGAGGCATTAATGTTTGTGACTAGAAATGATAGCTTCATAACTCAAGAAATAGCTTCAAGATATTCAAAACTCAGGTAGGAGTATAATAGGAGTGGAAGACTCACTATTTTGAGGTCTTCGACATGTCGTCGTGGAAAGACTGGAGGACCTCGATCATCAGGCACATAACTTATTGATTATGAATGTGAACATGACAGAACTCTCGAGATGGTTGACTCATGAAAGTCAATAGACTTATCGCAAAATGTCTGACTCAAGTTGTAAGACTTTACCTTGGATAAGAGCACGATATATGAAAATACTTGGGCAACATGTTATTGACATAAGTCTGTGGCACAGTAGGCACCAAAAACTCTCCATATGTTTGGAAGAGTAACCAAATGGAGGAAGAAACAACTCTATGTAAGGATAACAACTTCCTAAGGCCATACTAGATCTTTATTCTTGCAGAACAAATGGAAGGATGTTATTTGTACAAGGGTGACTAGACTGTTACCAACACAAGAGAAATTTTTCATGTCCCTTCTTTTTGGAACATTTGACTTTTTTTGTCTTTTTTCATGTACTTAATGAGATTGAAAAAGAATAAAATAATGTTACGTTACAAAGGAGGAACGATTGTCCCGAGCAAGCAAACTAGTTCCAAGCGCATGGAACATACTGATGCTCAATGCAAGGAGACATGTGCAAGATAAGGACACTCGGGAAAATTCCTCCATGGGTCAGGGTGTCAGATCGAAAAGGAAAAAATGTTACAAGGCTCTCACCTAAGGAATGCACTAAAGGTTCAGTACTAGAAAAATGAAGCCGACATTAGGCCAAAGATGCAAGAATGAGACATGTGATGTGATTACGGAATGACACAAAGAGACTCCTTCTATGTAAAGTTTTACGAGCCCAAAGAAGGTAAGCTTGATGGTTTTTAACTTTTAGAGAGTTTGAAAAAAACACTAAAAGAAGACTCCAAAGTGTTCTTTTTCTTACAGTTAGATCCCCAAGCCCGAAAAAGGATAAAACAATACTTGGGAATACTCTCCAGGCGAGACAAATCTCTTGAGGTGCACCTTTTTCGTAAGTTGAGTCTCCAAGGTCCGAAAAACGTTTAAACTTATACCAAGGAGAAATATAGTTCCTTTTTCGTAAATTTAGTTTCCCAGTCCCAAAAAAGGGTAAACTAATACCTGAGAAAACTCACATGGTGGGATGTATCCCCTGAGGTATTCCTTTTTCCTAGATAATCTATTAGCCAGAAAAAGGGTTAAACTTATGCCAAATAGATGTTCCTTCGGGACCTATTAACGAGTGTGAAAGAAACAAGGTCACTCAACAATCTTTTCTTGTTTAGGGAGTCTAAAAAAGGATTAAAGAAGACTCCATGGGTGTCCTTTTTTGTAAATAATCTCCAAGGCCCAAAAAAGAGACAAACCAAAACCAAGGAGAATGGCCCTTTTTTGTAATTTTAGTTCCTCAGTCCCAAAAAAGGGGTAAACTTATACCTGAGAAAACTTGCCTAGCAAACCGTATCTCCTAGGGCATACCTTTTTCATCAATTAACCATTCGAACCAAAAAGGGGTAAAATATCGATGGACGGATGTGCCTTCAAATTTCAGTTTGACGAGTGTGAATGGAAACAATATCGCTCGCCAATCTTTTCAAGTTTAGGGAGTCTGAAAAGAGCGTAAAGAGGACTCCTTTTCATATGTAATCTAAGCGAGGCCGAAAAGGATAAATAATATTTCGCTAGATGTCACTTTCATAGTTTAAATGATATTGAAAGGAAACAAACCATACTCTAGTGGAGTCCCAAGGGTTGATGCTAGAAAATTCATTTTAGAAGAGAAATGAGGCATACAACTAAGTCATGATGGGGCTAAAAAGGACTCCCGAGCCTATAAGAAACTCACAACATGGATGCCAAAACGCAATGCAAGGATCTACCTAGGGAATCCATGGAGGGAAAGGCTCTACCACCTAATTAAAACACTTATAAAGAAACATAGAAGGATCTGTGTTGCACTTCGGTGGGGTCAACCTTATGGCAAAGAAGAAATCGTCAATAGAAATGAAAAATTAAAGGTGGTGAGAACCTATCCTACATGCAAATGAAGAAATCACAACTTCCTCACAAGATAGTATAAGTAGTACCCATCCATAAAAAAATACCAAATCCAAAGGAACAAGAAGTTTAAAAGACCAAAATATCACCAAGAAGAACCAAAACATCCACCGAGTGATGAAAAGAGAAGAAAATATAGCCAAACCAGGTCTCATATTTTTGAATTTTTAACTTTTTAATTTTTCAATTTTATAAAAGAAAAGAAACCATGTTTTTGTTAACGTCATAGTACTAAATTAAAACCTATTATGTACATATGTGGGACAAGTGCGGCCAACAGACTTCCCTCGGACTCGGTGCCTTCCTCGAGAGCAGATCCAACTAGGAGGAGTCGTAGTAGAGGCATGACCATCATCAGCAGAGGATGAGAGAGTCTTGAGGCGAGTAGAGAGGAACATGACAACCCTCACCCGTAGTGTGCCCATGGCAGATATCGAGGATCTGCCAACATCCATGTAGACTCATGTAGTGGGAGTACCTAGGGCATGGGTCCAGATATTTCGGTATTTATCCAACATCATAGTGTACTATACTAGGGCCAATAGTCCTAGAGCTTAGATTAGTGTTGGACATTATGTGTGCCGATGGCACCCATTTTTGTATCTCCCATATGTATTGAGGGATTAATCCCAACAATGTATATTTGACACTTTGGAGGCTTTATGGCCTACATTTTGTACTGCGACATCATTTTGGGACATATTATATATATACATGTTTTTTCCCTATGGATTAAATAAATTTTGTACAATTATATTTACATGTGTGTATATGTGTGTGCTTTTATATTTATGTGTGTGAAAGATGCCAATCTAAAACATGATTTTTCAATGTATCAGTTAATTGATTAGAGTGTCTAGGAACATGAATATATGTAATATAATCAAAATAACATTCTAAGAGGCGTACCCTAAGGAATCTTCGGTGCAATATGGGATCGTGGATTCAATAGACTCCATTTAACTATGAAACTACCAGTTGAGCATCTAAATGAACTTGAAGGTGAAAAATACCAAGTGAAAAATAATCACGTAGCAGTTCTATTACATCGCTATACTCGACAACATTATTGGTTGCTTCTCCTAGACAATAACCTACAGAAGATACCAACTAACCAGTGGGAGTGAATATCACCCAAGCTATCGAAGCAAGCCTCTGAGTGTGTTGGCTAGCACCATCCGTGAACCCAACATAAACCTCAAATTCAATTGACATCTACCACAATGCAGAGGCACAATAAACTATATGTCCATAAAACAAAAAGATATTATAGATAAAATATATACACTATATACAAGAAGTCACACTCAGGTGACCTACCTAAGCATAATACTTCTTTAAGTAAAGCCCATTTTTAGGCCCAAGCAACACCTTACCTTCAAATTCAACCAACTCATAAGCACCTTTTTCCAAAAATTTCCTTATAATAAATGACCCAAACCACATAAGTTTAAACTTTCCTGCTCCCAAGGGGTCTTTATCTTGATCATAGACCAAAACAATATCACCTTCGTAGAAGGCCCTAGGGCGAACAGACCGATCATACTGACACTTGATGCGATGTTTGTGAGCATCATTATCCAAGGCAACATCTCGATGTTGTTCATTATCAATACCATATCAAATTTCTACTACATTTTACTGGGAAAGAGTCCATGAACCTTCCCTTTTATCTTTTCAGGAGTATTGGCAAGATTTCGGATAGGGTCAAATATAAATCTAAGCAAATGGATACTAGTGTTTTTCACTCTAGTTTAATCAAGATGATAGTACTGGAAGAGTTGAAGAAGACAAATATTGACTAGGAGGTTTTCCTAGCTACATCAATTTTTTAGCTAGATGTTGCTCACACACCATAGTCCAAAAGACAAACACCTACTCCTACTGAGAAGACTATGCACTCAAAGTCAAGAACAAACAGGAAGATGATCAGAAGTGATAAATCCATTTAGATTACTGATAAAACAGTTGAACGTGGTCCCTCACAACCTCCTGATAGAGAAGTTTATTTTGTGCAATAACCTAAACCTATGGAGATATCATCAAGTAAAATAAGGAGTTTTATGGGTAAAAAAAATAAAATTCCCCACATGTTGTTGCAGAAAATTTCAAGCGTCAAAGACCTTTCACCAGATCAGCAGCTAAACAACATATTCTTGTGGAAGAGGGTACAACAAAATCCTCATATTAGCAAAAGGATAAAGCTCAGCCTTCCAAGCAACCAATAGAGATTATTGATATCAACACTCCTCCTCATGAAAGTAATCCTACTTTCAAAAGATTCAGGAGGAAACTTAAGGATACAAGAGCTGAAAATGACAAATTGAAGAAGGAAAATGTGGAGGCTAGAATCAAGCTTAAGGATATGTTAGATTTATATGAGAAGACTATTGATAAAGAAAGATACTTGGCTAAGAGGTCTCTACCCCTTAATAGAAAGCTTAAGAATGTGTATAAATAGAAGAGATCTTTCCAAGATGATATCAAGAGATTGAAAGCATAATTTCAACCTTTCAAAGAGCAGGTAGTAAAAAGGAATTTGGATATATTATCTAGGGTGGCTACTAGAAGGAGTACCAGGAAAATATGAATACATGATATTATTTTTACATCAGCATGATTTTTTCCATGGTTCACTTTTTGCATATACTTATAACCTAAGTAATGATTTTTGTCCTAAGTTGAGGTTACCATATTCATATGATTTCTCCAAAGATTACTTCATGTTTCAGAAGTTTGTAGTAGGATCCGGAAGGGTTTTACCAACTTCTTGTGCAAGTTTTAAAAAGTTGGAATCATTTTGGAGGTAAAAATGCACCTACAAAAAAGTTCACAGCGCGTGAACTCAAAGGCATTGCGAACTGGTTGTTTTAGGCCAGTATGTAGCACAAGTGTTGTGAACTGGGTGTTACAAATATTTTGAGCTGATAAGGACTGCCAGGTGTCAAGTTGAGCTCGGATAAGCTTTTTAAAGATCAGTTGAACATCAAAGGCCACCTTCCTCAAGGATCTTCCTGTAGTAAAACCACATGCAAGTTGTCAATAGTTGTTTTCTATGATGCCAACATTTTCCTGGAAAATAACATTATGGTTGCATTTTTGTTGTAGACCTAGTGCCATGCCTTTCTTAGTAATATAATCCTATGAAGAAGCTAGGTGGCGAATTGTAAACATATTTTTGGATATTTTGTTATTTAAGATGCATTGTAACTCTATGAGGAGGTTCAAATGGTTAGACAATGAGGCTCTTATCTTTAGTTTTAAAATTGTAACGAAGTTTCCTGATGTATGTATCAGACTCGAGAATCTTTAATAGTGAATGATCAGTTTCCTTTCCTACTGTCACATATGTTTCTATCTCACTTTGATGCTAGTTGTTAGTGAATGATTCATCATTATGCTTGTTCCTTACTACAGTAAATGATTTATTGTTGGTAATTCATGCAAGTATGATCAAAGTGTTTTCTCTTGTTGATTAGGAAGTTCTTATTCAATGAGATTTCTTCTATATGTGTTTCAGAAGTACTTGATGTAACCTGATGCATGTATTTCATTTTCCTTGCTAAGTATTATATCTTCCAATTGATATCTATAAACACTTATTTGAATATATTCAAATCTTTGCTTGTTGGTGTGTATTTCATGGAGGTTTTGTGTTGATATCATAAACTGAGTATCACACCCATTTTTCTACACATTGAAAAAAATTATTATTCACATTCTGGTGGGTATTAGGATTACATCTACAATAGTCTAAGTGTGACTTATAGTGCTAACAGTTCTAATGGGCCAACATAAAAACCTCCATAAAATGGTTCCATGAATGTATAGACTTATTTGGTAGCGCTTTGTACCATTTATGAATCCATCCTTGGAATGTGAGATTAAACAACCTGCAAATTCCATTTTCATTAGTGATTTTAAAAATTTTACATTTATCTATAAATTGTTAAAGATGATGTAAAGAGGAAATTTTACTCTCACCATCAAACTTCAAATTAGACAAGGATTCAAGGTGCTTTTTGGGAATGTTTCCGGTAGGCCTACATGAAATAAAAGTATGACCCAAAGTAGGAATGTAAATAGTGGTCATGATTTCTTAAAAATCTTTAAAATAAGACTCTACACAGACAACCTATCTATGGCCCTCCTTCTAGCACCAAAAATGTTGATGGCCAAAATTTTCCTTCTTCAACATTAAGGAGATCACCTAGTCAGGGCCCCAGTTACACCCTTATTTGTTTGGTGTGGTGATTATGACTGGTTAAATAGGTCTAGTTACCCTTTTCCTAAAACTGATCTAAACTAAACGTTAATCCCAATCTAAACCAATCTAACACTAAATCTACCCTCTACCTGCTAATGTATTATATTGATTGTTGTTATCAGCAGACAAAAGGAAAGGAATTACCTACTTGCAGCATGATTGTAAGAGACAATTCTTAGGATTAGCTGAAATGTGGGCCCAGTTAGGCCACCAAGATGGTTTCTCCTATGAAAGGATACTTTCAAATATGAATTTTTTAAATGCATATGCAATCTAATCTAACATGCAGACAGTAAAAAGAAATATAAACTATCTCAATTAAGAGAAGGAATAGTCCCACTTTTAAGTAAGAGTAAAGGTGAATGGACTTGAATTGAATCTAAGGTTAATATAGGATAAAAAATCATAGAAACAGTTCATATAATTTGTTGCAGTTAAAACATATATGAAAAAATGATACTCTCAATAAACAGTTGCGAAGACCTCTTATGCATATACTTAAATCCAATTATTAATGAATAAATTCAACATTAAATGTACCATTGTATTTAAGAAATAGTTATTGAATGCAATAGTAATTATAATAAAGACAAGAATGTGGTTGAACTGCTAAATAGTTATCAACAACTACAAGCAAGTCCACTTGAATCCAATATCCAATCTTGATTTAAATATGCCCAAAACTGCAAAGATAGCCTTACAAAGTTTTAAATAATCATAAAATATATGAAATTAACAATAGTTCTAATATAAAATATTTATATACTAATCTGGAACAAAATTAAATCAAAATTGAATTAATATAAAAAGACAACAATGAACCTTAAAACTCATACAAAAGTGTGTGAAAAATGGATTTATTATTGGCTCTGAAATATCTCCAATC
>JZKD02S0524430.1:212762-227666 GCA_000966675.3 Picea glauca
GAATGGTTCTTATATCACTCTTTAGAGTGAGTGACCTTTTCAACATCATGCCTGATTACTCAGATGGAGTATGGTTTCGAGAGATGATGCAGTTGATGTTGTCAGATGACACTAATAGTGATGATGGTGCTCGTGATATAATCATGAGATAGCTTGTATGGCTATGATGATGCTACCGGTTGAATAGTATGTTTGTTCTTAAGACCATTGCCTTCAATACCTACCTAGGTAGGAGGGAGTGTTGATATTATGATCACCACGGGAGGTATTTACCTCCACGTGTAACCCTGACAAGAATAGAATATTTTGGGAAGCAAGAAGAAACCCTAAAGAATTAAACCTAACCCTAGAAGACAAGTCGGCTCAAGGAAATAATTAATATTAAGTATTTAGCATACAGAATGAGAAGTTGGCCTAAACAGCTCATGAAAACAATATAAATACAAGTAGCCAGACCTCATTTTGTACCAGACATCTCAAAATTTCAGCTAGGAAAAGGTGCGCACTGCAGAAACTAGGCAAGTGCACAAGTTTGGGGAGCAGTTGTTGCAATCTATATTCCTGGTTTAGGCTTGGAATTTCTAGTGGTTATGGTTGGACTTTCTGATTAGTCTTGGTTATCTTTATGCATTAGTTGTGGTAGGCTGTTGGTTTGCTTCTGGAATCATTCTCTGTCAAGGTTAAGGTGCTCGAGGGTGGCTTCGGCCTATGGTTGGGAGACAATATTGTTATATTTTCTATGGTTAAATGAGCACATCCATTATTTTCTAACATAGAGTTTGATAAGTTTCGTAAGGAGAATTATATACCCCTCAACATAATGGAGTTGTAGAATAAATGAATAGAATGTTGATGGAGAGAGATAGGAGCATGCTTAGTGGAGATGGCCTAGAGAATAAGTTATGGGAATAAGTGGTTTCTACTACATGTTACTTAATTAACAGGTCTCCCACATCAACACTAGTGGATAAGACCCATATGGAGGTCTGGACGGGAAAGAATCCCTCACTTCACCTTCTTCATGTTTTTGGTTATGAGGCATATGATCATGTGCCTAAGGAGAAGCGATCGAAGTTGGATAACAAGTGTAACATTACCCAACCTCATTGAGGCCCATTACTTGTAGAAAACACATAAAAAAAAAAAAAATTGCTACTAACATATTCCATAGTTTTCCATCTACACGAAAACACATACATTTAACCATTGTTGATACCATTATTTAAATGTAGCTACAACATGCTAACTAACATGAATTTTTCTAATAAATTCATCCAAACATCTTATAATTCATTATCATACATAGCGTAAAATGGAAAACAATTAAAATCATAAAATAACTCACAAAAAAACTAAACACTTATACTTTTTAAAACAATTGTGCAACTATGTTATGACCCAAAGGGGGCATATATATGGCTAAATGTATATGAGACGGCCCCAACGGGGGGAATATATGGGTCTAAATATACATGTAATGTGTAAATATATATGTAAAAGGGTCGGACTAGTAGTAAAAGGGCCTCATGTGCAAGTGTGAACAACTATATATAAGAGATCATGTATTCATTATTGTGAGAGGTGAATTGTGATGTATAAAGGTATTTGGTTATTTGGAGGGGGTTCCCCTATTATTTAAGGAGATATTGTGCAACTTTTCTATCTTGGAGTTTTTTTCCACACTCAAATTCTGTACATGGTGTGTACTTATGTTATTTTATGATATTTTGAGGATTTGGATCATTACATTTGGTATTAGAGCATTG
Source organism: Picea glauca (assembly GCA_000966675.3). Taxonomy (NCBI): domain Eukaryota; kingdom Viridiplantae; phylum Streptophyta; class Pinopsida; order Pinales; family Pinaceae; genus Picea; species Picea glauca. Next base: position 214,529 of record JZKD02S0524430.1, read on the forward strand.
ATCCTAGGGTTTTTCTTCCTCAATACAATGATTTTGGAATTTCCACTATAAATTTTTCTCAGAGCCAATTCAGAAGGCAGAACCTGAAGAATATTAAGAAGAATTATGATAGTACCTGTGGTACTAATTTCAACTTCTGGGTCGTTGTAATTTTGGAGATACACTCTGTGCAAGATAGGGTTTTTCACTAGTCCTGTAACTACTCTCAAAAATGTGTTATGGGTAAAAAATTCATATCTTCTTTGGAAAGGATCCAAATTGAGTAATATCACTTGAATTGGACAATGATCAATATTTAGTATTTCTGGTACAATTTTCAAAATTTGATATAATAATTGTGTGCGGGGAACTCTGTACAAGTCTGCTCTCTTGGAAAGGCAAAAAATAAGCAAGGTGTGGGGAACTTACCATAACTTCCACTTGGAACGTCCAATTTTGGTCATACCTATGGAATTTAAGAGAAGACATTTAATAGTATTGCAGGTAGAAATTTCAAACTTAGAAGGGCCTAAATTGCAGAGATACATCAAAATGAAGGTTGGCTAGGAGGACAATCTCCAAATCAGGGTTTTCAAAGCTATGTTCACTTAAAACTATCATAACTTTTGATTGCAATGTCTGATTGAGTTGATCAGAAATCCATTGGAAAGAGGAAACCTATAATATTATATGGGAGCAAGGATTATAATTGTTTGATATCATTGTACTTAATATATTGAGTTTGTAAGTTGAGGATTATAGTTAGACCTCTATTAAGAATCAATGACAATACTTAACTTTAGCGGAGATGAAGATTAATATGAAATCAGTCCTGGGAAATGGTTGAGATCATAAAGAAAAATTGTAAGAATCCTTATTTGGTAGGTATTTATTTGAATGGTGAAGCTGGTAACTAGTGGTATAGACTCGATGAAGGTACTATACAAAGCGCCACATGGGAAGTATTTGAAGAATTATTCTCAAACAAATAGATCAAGGACTCAAAAATGGAGGAAATGTATAGAATTCAAGATGAATTAAAAGAATCAAAACAAGAGATAAAGAAGAAAAATGATGATTTTCCAAGATGAAATCCCTTAATGAATCACTCATTAAGGGGGTTAATAACTTAAAGCAAGAAATGAATAGTAAATCACAGTGGGAAAAGGATGAGTCAAGGGAATATTTGAAAAAGAAAGATGAAGAGATATGTATATTGTGAAACCATAATAAAAAAATATTGGATGAGGTCAAGATATTGAAAGGAGAAAAGAAGAATTGTCAAAATGAAGAAGAAAGAAGGATCTTGGATGAAGAATCTACCAAAATAATTGAACAGGAAATTTCCATTAAGGTTGAATAATCCCTAAATATTGATGAGGTAAAATCAGAAATGAAATCCAGAATTAAAGAAGGACGTCATAATTTGATAAATGGGGTGACATTGCAGCTTCAAAAGGAGAAAGAAGACAAGATTCAAGAAGTTCACCAAATCCACATGCAGAATGAAGAAAAACTGTCAAAAGTGGAACCATATCGACACCCTCATTACCAGGAATCCTTTCAAGGAAGACAAGAAGGTCGATATAATCATTATCAAGGAATAATATGGAATAATTGTCAATATTCATGGAACAAGGCATCACCAAAATACTCTTCAACAAGATATTATCAGAAACCAACAACCACTACAAATTGGATAAGCTTCAACAACAATACATGGAATCAACGGAAAGAAAATTATGCAACAACTAGACACCAAGGATTAAGACCGAAAATAATTGATTTTGGATGGATATATCATAAACAATGGAATGACGAAAGCAAGAACATAAGAAAATCATATTACCTGGTCTCATCACATGTGAAGCCTTTAATTGCAAATATTTGTGGACAAATCTTTTTGAAGGAGGGTACTATGTTATGACCCAAGGGGGGCATATATATGGCTAAATGTATATGATATGACCCCAAGGGGGGGCTATATGGGCCTAAATATGCATGTAATGTGTAAATATATATGTAATAGGGTCATCCTAGTAGTAAAGGGGCCTCATGTGCAAGTGTGAACAACTATATATAAGAGATCATGTATTCATTATTGTGAGAGGTGAATTGTGATGTATCAAGGTATTTGGTTATTTGGAGGGGGTTCCCATATTCATTAAGGAGTTATTGTGTAACTTATCTATCTAGGAGTTGTGCTCCATGCTCACATTATGTACATGGTGTGTACTTATGGTATTTTATGATATTTTTAGGATTTGGTTCATTACAAACTAGCTGCTTGGGATGGACGTTCCACCCAACCATAGATTTGTTGTTCTAGATCTCAACTGCAAGTCACCCCTGAGATGGGGCTAGGAATCCATAAATAAAGGTGGCTCTCATTGTCTACTCATAGCTCAGAACAATATCATAACCCACTGGAATTCTCCTACAACGATATTGATTTTCCACCAAATCTCTTTCTCTCGACCTTCCTAACCCAAGTAATGTACCCCTTCATTGCTCTCAATCCATTCGTCATCCCATTAATTTATCAGGGTATCTCTGGGATAGATAAATAGGAATCTCACTACTAGGAAAATCAAGGGAACTCACTTCGAGGAAAACTACTAGGAAATGAAACAACAACAAGTTTGTTGCTCCGGTGAAACTCACACACATGAGAGTTCACTCTTCAGGTCTGACAACCTAGTTCTTCTGCAAGCCTGACAACTTGCCTCTCCTACAATCCTGACAAATTTCTTCTTCTATCTCACAGCTCCAAAGCACTCCATAAGTTTCCCTCTATTGTTTCTCTAGCTCCAACACACTTCTTGCATGTTCTTTGATTGCTCCCCATGCAAAAATGTGAATGTCTAAATTGTTGTCCTTGCGGATATAATTTTTCTCCTCTGTTTTTTTTTCTTGAGTTACACTCTCTCCCAAATTGATTCTACTTCAAATTATTCCTCAATAACTATGGGATGTAATTGATTACACCCAGTCTCTTACATATTTTTAATGATTGGGATCTTCCACACTCAAGGGAAATAAAAAGGTTCACTGAAAGAATTAAAAATAGGAAAAATATTTTTGGAATTAAACTCATAATTAAACCACCCTTCTAGACCCCTCTCTTGTGGATTAATCATCCCCCATCTATGTCCATATCTCCCAACAACTGGAATCACATTTTTTTTATTAAAATTTAGAAATACATTTCACATATCACATTGCTTTGCCTTAGCCATTCATTATATCTTTATTAAGAATTAATTAAACTAGGGATTATAGTGTGAATGTGGTGCAAACCCCCTTCCCTCAAAAGGGTTGCTCGACCTCCCGGTATAGGATCGTTCAAGTTACCGAGCCAAATTGACTCGTCAGGCTCCTGGTCAGAACCGATTTAACTTGACACAGACCCTTCCACCTTTTTGGCGTGGGATGTGTGGCACATGCGGACCCTCTTCTTAGTGCTCTTTAAATCTTAACGCCAACAGATGTTAGCTTTCAATGTTAGGATCCCCCTTTGATGTGACCATGGACTACGACTATGGGCTAGTTCCCTTCATGTCTCCACGCTTCGTAACTTTCATGAGCTACTTGCTCCCTTTTTCCTGCTTCCCGAATCGGCGAACTCTCCAGGACCAAATCTACGGTCCATGTTTTTATCATGATTGACGACTGAGATCAAATCGCGACTTCGGACTTCACAAGTTTTCGATTCTCCTACTTTCGTGTCTTCCAATTTGTTAATCAACGAAATGTCGATCCAAATCCACGTGTCCTATCTCAATGGATGACTAGGATTGCTTCGCTCCCATCTCTTCAGGTTTTCTCCTCCTTGTATTTTCTCTAAAGGTTTCTTCCTCCGAATCTCGTGGATCTCTGCCATGTACCTTTACCAGCTCCAATGACTAGGATTAACTCTGCTCTTCAGGAATTCGCAAGTCCTTGAATTTTATGCACACTCGGTGCAACTCTTCTTATAGAGACTTAGGTTTTTCTCGATCTTCTTCTGCACTCCTTGCAGAATTCTATGCAAACTTCTCCATGGCTTTGCTCATCTTGAAAACTTTCAAGGTCCCCAGCTCTTCTGTGTCCTTTAGTGAATTTCCTCTTGCCTTCCTAGCAGCTTCTCACCCTTCCTCCTGAGCTTGTAAGAAAACTTACAGTATCCTTAGCGCACTCCTTGCACTCGGCTACGTTCTTTGATGGCCTCTCCCTTAGCATACCTGAAGGTTTTAAGGAATCTCCTTTCCTTTGTCGATGCACTCTTGCAAAGCCTTCCTTCCTCAGAATGTTCAACGATTCTGGGATTCTCTTAAGGGTTCCAACACTCCAGAATGTGTTTATCATTTATGTTCTCTCACCAACTCGATTCCCTCCTTGCCGAGTACTTCAGAGTGTTCAGTAACTCTGGACTGTGTCTCACCTTATACACACTCATTGTATTTAACTTCTCATCGTCTTCATTCACACGGTTCGTAGTTCCATGTGGATCTCCTTCCGATTGAGGTCTTTCTTATACCTCATCTTCATCTATCAACACCCTCTGATGTGAACTCTCATCTGAGCTCATCTCTCCTCCCTTTCCCACTTGGAAATTCAAGATGTCTCCTCTGCCCTCCTGGAAGTTTACAAGATCCACTATTCCCTTCTCATTGCCCACTTGGAAATCTACAAGACCTCTGCCAGATCTCTTTCCCTTATCACTGAGGTTTTCAGCATGCCTCAACCACCTTTTTAACATATTTTTTTTCCCTCTAGCCAACAACTTCTGAATAGGCCACCTAATTGTTCTCTTCAAGGGTCATTCATACCTCCAACATACCCTTGCCTCCTACTGCATTTTCAATGCTAGCGTCTCCATTTCTTCCCGGATTTCCCGAATCTCCTTGTCCATATCCGTTTCTCTTTTCTGCGGGAAGACTTCTCCTTGATCATGCTCATATATTCCAATGATCATATTGTTTCACCTATAGCCCACCTAGTTGTTTATCATCTGTTGCACACCTTGCAATAGCTTCAACAGAGTATCAAACTCTGTCTCCCTTTCCTACAGAAATCAATTATGCATTAACTGTGATACCACTTTGGCATAAACCCCCTTCCCTCCAAAGGGTTGATCAAACTCTTAGCCTAGGATCATTCAAGTTACTGAGCCAAATTGACTCGTCAGGTTCCTGGTCGGAACCGATTTAACTTGACACAGGCCCTTCCACATTTTTGGTGCGGGATGTGTGGCACTCGCAGACCCTCTTCTTAGTGCTCTTTAAATATTAACACCAATGGATTCTAGCTTTCTATGCTAGGCTCCCCCTTTGATGTGACCATGGACTATAATAGTGGGCCAGCTCTTTTCACGTCTCCGCGCTTCAGAACTTTCATGAGCTGCTTGCTCCATTTTTCCTACTTCTCGAATCAGCGAACTCTCCAGGACCAAATATATGGTCCACATTCTTCTCGTGATTGACAACTGAGATCAAATCGCAACTTCAGACTTCGCGAGTTTTTGATTCTGCTACTTTCATCTCTCCCGATTTGTCAATCATCAAAATGTCGATCCAACTCCATGTGTCCTATCTCAATGGACGACCAGGATTGCTTCGCTCCTAGCTCTTCGAGTGTTCTCCTCCTTTTCTTTTCTCTGAAGGTTTCTTCCTCCAAAGCTCATGGATCTCTGCCATGTACCTTTCCCAACTCCAACAACTAGGATTAACTCCACCCTTCTGGACTTTGCAAGTCCTCGACTTTTCTGCACACTCAACGCAACTCTTCTTCTTGAGACTTAGGATTTTCTTGATCTTCTTCTGCACTCCTTGCAGAATTATACACAAACTTCTCTGTGACTTTGTTGGGCTTGAAAACCTTCAAGGTCCCCAACTCCTCTATGTCCTTTAGTTAATTTCCTCTTTCCCTCCTCGGAATCTCAATACTGGGAAAATCAAGGGAACTCACTTCTAGGAAAACTACTAGGAAACGAAACAACAACAAGTTTGTTTCTCCGGTGCAACTCACACACGTGAGAGTTCACTCTTTCAGGTCTGACAACCTGGTTCTTCTGCAAGCCTGACAACTTGCCTCTCCTATAATCCTGACAAATTTATTCTTCTATCTCACAGCTCCAAAACACTCCATAAGTTTCCCTCTATTGTTTCTCTAGCTCCAACGCACTTCTTGCATGTTCTTTGATTGCTCCCCATGCAAAAATGTGAATGTCTAAATTGTTGTCCTTGCGCATATAAATTTTCTCCTCTGTTTTTTTTCTTGAGTTACACTCTCTCCCAAATTGATTCTACTTCAAATTATTCCTTAATAACTATGGGATGTAATTGATTACACCCAGTCTCTTACATATTTTTAATGATTGGGATCTTCCACACTCAAGGGAAATAAAAAGGTTCACTCAAAGCATTAAAAATAGGAAAAATATTTTTGGAATTAAACTCATAATTAAACCACCCTTCTAGACCCCTCTCTTGTGCATTAATCATCCCCCATCTATGTCCATATCCCCCAGCAACTGCAATCACATTTTGTTTATTTAAATTCAGAAATACATTTACATATCACATTTCTTTGCCTTAGCCATTCATTATATCCATAATAAGAATTAATTAAACTAGGGATTATGTGTGAATGTGGCGCAAACCCCCTTCCCTCAAAAGGGATACTCGACCTCTCGGTCTAGGATCGTTCAAGTTATTGAGCCAAATTGACTCGTCAGGCTCATGGTGGGAACCGATTTAATTTGACACAGGCCCTTCCACCTTTTTGGCGCGGGATGTGTGGCACCCATGGACCCTCTTCTTAGTGCTATTTAAATATTAATGCCAACGGATGCTAGCTTTATATGCTAGGCTCCCCCTTTGATGTGACCATGAAACTATGATCGTGGGCCAGCTCCCTTCACATCTCCACGCTTCAGAACTTTTGTGAGATACTTGATCCCTTTTTCCCGCTTCCCGAATCGGTGAACTCTCCAGGACCAAATCTATGGTCCATGTTTTTCTTGTGATTGACGACGGGGATCAAATCGCTACTTCAAACTTCACGAGTTTTCGATTCTCCTACTTTTGTCTCTCTCGATTTGCGAATCAACGAAATGTCGATCCAACTCCATGTGTCCTATCTCAATGGATGATCAAGATTGCTTCATTCCCAGCTCTTCAGGTGTTCTCCTCCTTGTCTTTTCTCTGAAATTTTCTTCCTCCAAAGCTCATGGATCTCTGCCATGTACCTTTCCTAGCTCCAATGACTAGGATTAACTCTACTCTTCGGGACTTCGCAAGTCCTTGACTTTTATGCACACTCAGCACAACTCTTCTTATCAAGACTTAGGTTTTTCTCGATCTTCTTCTGCACTCCTTGCAGAATTCTATGCAAACTTCTTCATGACTTTGCTCATCTTAAAAAATTTCAAGGTCGCCATCTCCTCTATGTCCTTTATTGGATTTCCTCTTTCCCTCCTGACAGCTTCTCACCCTTCCCCCTGAGCTTGTAAGAAAACTTACAGTATCCTTGGCGCACTCCTTTCACTTGGCTACTTTCTTCGATGGCCTCTGCCTTAGCCTACTTGAAGGTTTTAAGGCATCTCCTTTCCTTTGTCGATGCACTCTTGCAAAGACTTCCTTCCTCAAAATTTTCAACGATTATGGGATTCTCTTAAGGGTTTCAACACTCCATAATGTGTTGATCGTGTACGTTCTTGCACCAACTCGATGCCCTCCCAGCAGAGTACTTAAGAGTGTTCAGTAACTATGGACTGCGTCTCACCTTACACAGTCTTTCCTTCCAAGGTACTTAACCTCCTTGAAATTTCCTCATGAGTCTGTGAATTATCCTGGTATGCCCTCCTGGCATATTCTCTTCTAACTCCACTGAGTTTAGACACACACTCCTTGAGTCAGCTCACAAAGTTTCCACCTTCTGTCACGCACTCCTTGCACTTAGCCTACAGAACCATACTTAACCCAACACGCTCATAGATAGAAGGTTATAATTCTACCCCTGCAGACAATCTCTAACATACATCTACATCTCAAATGCATACGAATGACATTCACAAAAAACCATCCATACATCTATTATTCAGAAGTTGGTAAACAGGAAAAATTGTTACCTTTTCTATTAATGGCATAATGTCAAATTACAAATGTTTGAGTCTGGACTGCAACTGAGTCTCGGGCCTCTATGTTTCTCTCCCTACACACACTCTAATTCCAATAAAACAAGAGTTTATACAAGAGGGGCTCGACGAGCTTCCCTCCAAGCTAATCTAGTGGTGTTTAATCACCATTCAAAACGTCTGACTACTGAGGAAGATTACAATGATGGAAATATGATCTGAACCGGATGCAAATCCCTCCTACCATCAACCACTTAATGGTGACCTTATCTCCAGCTTGTTTGAAGGCACAACTTGGCTCTTCCATCTTGTCAACATTAAATGTCGTGATCATGCTTAGATTCTCAAAGGCCAAAATGAGAGGGTGACACCTCTCCCTTCCTTGAATGCGCATCACTCGTGCTATCTGGTTGGTGCGTGCTAAGGTGGAGCGATGCTCCTGCATCATACTCCATGGCTACGGAAAATAATGAGCTCCTTCGCATGATATTTCTAGCTCTATTGAAATGCTCCTGGATCTCTAAATTTCTCCTGGAGTTGTCTTCTCGTTCCCCTGTTTTGTTGCTGCTACTCCTGCTCCTGCATCTTCCCTGCTGCTCGTGCAGGTTCCTTTTTTTCCATCTTTTCTTTGTTGGAAACCCCTTATGTTGTCCTCAACATCATCCTCCTTATCTCCTCAATCACCTCGTCCAACTGCTCCATTGGCTAGCTCTTCCCTTGCAGACTCTCTTACTGCACTTCCTCCTTGTCAATGGGTAGATCACATCGACCTCCCATGTTATTTTCTTCATCTCTTGTGGCCTTAGCTGGCCACTCTACTTCATATTCCATTCCTGCAGGCCTCTCATCACTAAGTTGTTGCTCAGCTTCTCCCTCCGACATATTTTTCTCTGTCAACTTTTCTTGTGCTGGTTCAACTCCATTTTCCTTCAGTTGTAACTCGTGCTAGTATGCCTCCCCTGGCATGGATATCTTTTGGCAGCCACCCTTTGGTGCGAGACTGTCCAACCAATCCTCCAGTTCCTTTATTTCCATTTCCCACTGAGTGAGTAACTCAACTAGGCATTCCTCTTCTGTTGCAACAAACTTCAGTATCTATTCCTTCTCCTTCTCCTCTTCTATGACAGTCACTCCTAGCTCTCTTTCTTTTGCATATGCAACACATGCTCAGGCCTCAATCGAGTTTTGTGGCAAGAATACCTCTATTCCCCCAATGACCAGAATACTCCTCTGATCCCATTCCTCGACAATGAAAGTATTTAACTTCTCATCATCTTCATTCACACGATTTGCAATTCCACGTGGATATCCTTCTGAATGAGGTCTTTCTTCTACCTCCTCTTCATCTGTCAACACCCTCTGATGTGAAATATCAACTGAGCTCATCTCTCCTCCCTTTCCCACTTGGAAATTTGGGATGTCTCCTCTGCCCTCCTGGTAGTTTACGAGATCCACTGATCCCTTCTCATTGCTCACCTAGAAACCTATGAGACCTCTGCCAGATATCTTTCCCTTATCACTGATATTTTCAGCATGCCTCAGCCACCTTTTTAACACTTGTTGTTTCCCTCTGGCCAACAAATTATGAATAGTCCACCTAACTATTCTCTTCAAGGGCCATTCATACCTCCAGCATACCCTTGCCTCCTACTACATTTTAAATGCTAGCATCTCCATTTCTTCCCAGATTTCCCTGAGCTCCTTGTCCATCTCCATTTCTCTTTTCTGCGGGAAGAATTCTCCTCGACTGTGATCAAATATTCCAACAGTCATATTATTTCACCTACAGCCCACCTGGTTGTTTATCATCTGTTGCATACCTTGCAACAGCTTCAACAGAGTATCAGACTATATCTCCCTTGCCTACATAAATCAATTATGCATTAACTTTGATACCACTCTGGCACAAACCCCCTTCCCTCCAAAGGGTTGATCAACCTCCCAATCTAGGATCATTCAAGTTACTGAGCCGAATTGACTCATCAGGTTCCTGGTCGGAACCGATTTAACTTGACACAGGCCCTTACACCTTTTTTGCGCAAAATGTGTGGCACCCACGGACCCTCTTCTTAGTGCTCGTTAAATATTAAGGCCAATGGATGCTAGCTTTCTATGCTAGGATCCCCCTTTGATGTGACCACGGACTACGACCGTGGGCTATCTCCCTTTGAGTCTCTGCACTTCGAAACTTTCGCGAGCTACTTGCTCCCTTTTTCCCGCTTCCCGAATCGGCGAGCTCTCCAGGACCAAATCTGTGGTCCACGTTCTTCTCAGGATTGACGACTGAGATCAAATCGCAACTTCGGACTTCGCAAGTTTTTGATTCTCCTACTTTTTTTTCTCCCAATTTGTGAATCATTGAAATGTCGATCCAACTCCACGTGTCCTATCTCAATGGATGGTCAGGATTTCTTCACTCCCAGCTCTTCGGGTGTTCTCCTCCTTGTATTTTCTCCGAAGGTTTCTTCCTCTGAAGCTCATGGATCTCTACCAGGTACCTTTCCCAGCTCCAATGACTAGGATTCACTCCGCTCTTTGGGACTTCGCAAGTCCTTGACTTTTCTACACACTCAACGCAACTCTTCTTCTTGAGACTTAGGTTTTTCTCGATCTTCTTCTGCACTCCTTGCAGAATTATATGCAAACTTCTTCGTGACTTTGCTTGTCTTGAAACATTTCAAGGTTCCCAGCTCCTCTATGTCCTTTAGTGAATTTCCTCTTGCCCTCCTAGCAGCTTCTCGCCCTTCCTCCTTAGCTTGTAAGAAAACATACAGTATCCTTGGCGCACTCCTTGCACTCAGCTACGTTCTTCGATGGCCTCTCCCTTAGCCTAGCTAAAGGTTTTAAGGCATCTCCTTTCCTTTGTTGATGCACTCTTGCAAAGCCTTCCTTCCTCATAATGTTCAACGATTCTGGGATTCTCTTATGAGTTCCAACACTCCAGAATGTTTTGATCATGTACGTTCTTGCACCAACTCGATGCCCTCCTGGCAGAGTACTTCAGAGTGTTCAGTTACTCTGGATTGTGTCTCACCTTACACAATCTTTCCTTCCAAGGTACTTAACCACCTTGAAATTTCCTCTCGAGTCTGTGAATTATCCTAGTTTTGCCTCCTGGTAGCTTCTCTTCTGACTCCACTGATTTCAGACATGCACTCCTTGCGTTGGCTCACAAATGTTCCACCTTTTGTCGCGCACTCCTTGCACTTATCCTAGAGAACTATAATTAAGCCAAAACGCTCACAGATAGAAGGTTATAATTCTACCCCTGCAGACGATCTCTAACATACATCTACAACTCAAATGCATATGAATGACATTCACAACAAACCATCCATACATCTATTATTCATAAGTTGGTAAAAAGAAAAAAATGTTCCCTTTTCTATTAATGGCAGAATGTCAAATTACAAATGTTTGAGTCTAGACTGCAACTGAGTCTCGAGCCTCTATGTTTCTCTCCCTACACACACACTGTACTTGCAATAATACAAGATTTTATACAAGAGGGGCTCGACGCGATTCCCTCCAAGCTAATATAGTGGTGTCTAATCACCATTCAAAACGCCTGACTACTAATGCATATTACAATGATGGAAATTTGATCCGAATCAGATGTAGATCCCTCCTACCATCAACCACTTAATGGCAACCTTATATCCATCTTGTGAGAAGGCACAATTTTTCTCTTCCATCTTGTCAACATTAAATGCCTTGATCATGCTTAGATTCTCAAAGGCCAAAATGAGAGGGCGGCACCTCTCCCTTTCTTGAATGCACACCACTCGTGCTATCTGGCTAGTGTGTGTTGAGGTGGAGCGATGCTCCTGCATCAAAATGTTACATCCCCCCTCGCCTACAATTGTGCACCATCCTCGGCGCACAACACCATGTTGAAAAAAATATACAAATTCACACCATAATATTTATAAAACAAAACATAATTCTATAATTTTTATAACTCCAACAACATTACCAACCAAACTTTCATGTTCATTTCATTATGTTTACCCAAGGAGCGTTCCCCCTTCAATTCTCTCATTCCATTAGGTTGCACCATTATTTTATCAGGTCCATCAGTGAAAGTAACCATAACTCTGAGATGTGGTTCTGAAAATATAGTTGTCCCAAAAAGGAGTCTTGCATTTTTAGCTTCTCTTTTCTTCAAAATTGTCAAAAAATTGTGGGTATTCTTCCTTCATAGTTTCTTCGTGCTCCCATGTAGCATATTCAAGACCGTAACAGTTCCATTTAACCTTTACCATCCCTATAGCTTTGTTCTAGAGCACCTTAACTTTCCGGTCTAGGATGAACATCGGATCCACTCGAAAGTCTCCTTTGTGTTCCACCTGGATCACTTACCAAACAATTATGTGGTAAGGGTCAGGAACATATTTTTTTAATAATGACACATGAAATACAATATGCACTCTCATGAATGCAAGAAATGTTGGAATATATGCAACTAGCCCTACATTATCTAATATTTAAAAGGCCCATAGTATCTTGCTACCAAATTTGGGAAGAAACCTAATCTTAGTGAACTTCTCTTCACTTTCACTTTTAAAAATACATGTTCACCCACTTTAAAATCTCTGAAAGTTCTATTCTAGTCTACAAATCTCTTCTTCCTGTCATGGGCAACCTTTAAATTCTGTCTAATTTTCACCATCTTCTCTTCCATTCCCTTTAACAAATATGGCTCAATGACAAATCTGATTGTTGGTTTATCCCATCTTAATTGTTTTTTACACTTACTTCCATACAATGCTTCGAATGGGCTCATTTTTACTGATGCTTGATACCCATTATTGTAATTAAATTCAACTAAGTGGATGTAGTTTTCCCACTTTGATGGTTGGTCCATCACATACATTTTGAGCATGTATTCAATTATTCTTTAGGTCCTATCGGTCTTCCCATCATATTTTTGGTGATATGTTGTATTAATATTTAAATTTGTCTCAAATACTTTGAACAAACCCTTCCAAAAATTGGATGTAAACTTTGGATCTCTATCTGAAATGATTTCCTTGGGCA
>JZKD02S0524430.1:230952-256747 GCA_000966675.3 Picea glauca
CCATTGGATCTTTTCTATTTTTATTAAGAATTTGTTTGTAGCAATTAATTGTACAAGGTTAAAATCTACAAACACTCTGTGTACCCTATAAACTTATTTATTGTAGATATTTGCAATTTCTTTTTGCATTGTGTGTAGTTTTCACTAGGATAAAATGTGCAGCCTTAGTCAAATTTTCCGCCACCATCATGACGGAATTGTGCTACTTCACTATCCTAAGCATCTTTGTAATAAAATCAACTGTGACTACCTCTGATTTCTATTATGGAATGGGAAATGGTTGTAACAACCTATCTGGATGTCGATGCTCAATTTTAACCTTCTGATACTCTAGACACTTGGCTATGTAATTAACCACTTCTTTCTTCATTCTCAGCCAAAACTTTTGTCTCTTCACAACTGCAATGGATTTCTAATATCGTGGGTCTCCATCATAGGGTCATTATGCATTTCCCTCATCACTGTATTTTTTAGCTCACTGTAGTTTGACAGATACACCTTGCTTCAGCATATGAGAAATCCATCTTGCCTTAGCTTAAAATAATTAAATTTTTGTTGCAACTTGCCCTGTTGTAATGCACCCCTTATTTGCAAGTAACATTGATCTAAGTTTTCAACCTCAATGTTTTTTTCTTTTAAATATATTATGTACATGATAATGGTTGCAATATGCATCTCATGCACCCTTCTGCTAAGTGCATCAACCACCTAATTCTCTTTTCCTTTGATGTGTTTAATTTCAAAGTCATATTCACTCAGAAAATTTGTCCATAGGGTTTTCTTTGAATTTAATTTTGGTTGTCCAAACAAATGTTTTAGACCATAGTGGTATGTCCTTAGCTCAAATATTCAACCCATGAGTTAATTTCTCCACATATTTAGCACATGAACAATGGCTGCTAATTCTGGATCATGGGTAGCATAATTCCTCTCATGCTCTTTTAATTTCCTAGATCCATAGCATACCACATGATATTTTTGACTAAGGATCCCACTGAGCCCTTCCTTGCACGCATTCATGCACACAAAAAAATCTTCATTTGGGTATGCAATATTCAATATTGGTGCACCGATCAATATGTCTTTTAGTTGCTGAAATTTGTCTTCACATTTGATAGTCCATGTAAATTTCACTCCCTTCTTCTGCAAAGGAGCTACAGGGCTTGCAATATTTGAAAATCCATTTATGAATATTTGATAATAACCTACAAGACCCATGAAAAATATGAACTTTGTCACATTTTTTTGGTACTGGCCATCCTCTAATTTCCTCTATATTCTCAAAATCAATTGTTATCCCATATGTTGAAACAATATGTCCCAAGTAGTGAATCTTCCTTTGATAGAAGATGCACTTAATTAGCTTGGCATGTAAATTATTCTCTCTTAAAACTTGTAGCACCATGCTTGAATGATGTTCATGTTCCTATTCTATCTTTCAGTAGATGAGTATGTCATCTAGGAACACAATTACAATTTTTCCAGGTATTCCTTGAACACTCCATTCATTAGGCACATCAAAATAGTTAGGGAATTTGATAGCCCAAAAGGCACTAACACAAATTCATAATTCCCATATCTTGACCTGAATGTTATCTTGTTGATGTCTTCTTTTTTTATCCTCAATGGTGATATCTTGATCTCAAGTTAATATTTGAAAATATTCTTGCACCTTTCAATTGATCAAACAAATTATCAATATTTGGAAAGGGATATTTCTTCTTTATGGTGACCTTATTCAAMTTTCTRAAATCAATACACATCCTTAATGTTCCATCTTTCTTCTTCATGAATATCAYYGGGGCACCCCAAGGTGATACACTTGGTTGTATATACCCCTTCTTTAACAATTATTCAAGCTTCATATGCAACTCTTTCAATTCTAGTGTGCTCATTTTATAAGGTGTATTGGACAYTGGGGCATCTCCTRGCACCAAATCAATAGATATATCAATGTCTCTTTTTARTGGAAATCCTAGGATTTCCCCAAAAACATCTTCAAAATCCTTCAAGACTGGRTGGTCTTCAATACTTGCCACTTTATCTCTGGCTATCTCTTCCATATGGGCTRCAAAAATTTGGCATCCTATTGACGGGGTTGAAATCRTTCTACAACAGTAAGGGKTTATCCCCGATGCAYGGTCCCAATTAGACTATGCACMATTTGGTTTAGGAGACCCRYATGGAATTTGGCCCAACTGCCATTGTTGATTATGAGGGTAAATATGGATGGTTATGCAATGTAAAGATGAATATGAAGACTATGTCTGGAAATAAATGTAATCTACTTCTATTCTATCCTATCCTATCTAAGCGTAAACTAAAGTAACCAAAATGAGTTGTAATGAAACTAAACTCTGCCAAAAACCTCACCCAGACAACTGAAATAAAGGTGCAAAGTTAGAAACACATGCATACATACATATAACCAGAAAATTCCAAATTATATTCTACATACATAACAACTCATGAGCGATACAAATTATAAATATAAGAAAGAATAACAATACTGAAAAATGACACTAAATGCATCAGAATAGTCTATAAGAAAACATTATCCTTGCATTCCATGTGATTGGCATAAATTCCACTTGAAACAGTTCACAACAAAACAACCACACATAAAAGTTCTTCTCTCTTTAGAAAACTAGCCCTGAGGGCTTCTCAATATTCATTAACACAGTATATGTCCTAGAATTAGTTCTTGAGTTTATACAATGCTTCAGATCCCTTTCAAAAGGGGTATCTTCTTTTATTTATACTCTTCTTTCCTAACTCCCTTGTGACTCTTTGTATTCCCTTAAATAAATTGTTACAAAATTGTTCATCTTCCTTCTTCTTGATGACATGTGTACAAACAAAAGACACAATTGGAAGTAGTTCATAAAAGACAAAATATAGTATAGGTAATATAAATTTTGAATTTTCTATTTTGTATTTTATGGACTCTTGTCTCAAAGGTACACTACCCATATTTCCAGTTGATCATACAAATATATGATTCTACGGTATACAAGTTCTTCTATGGTAGTCGTATGCATAGCTACGTTGTTGTTGAGGGTCTTCATATCTTTTGACAATGTAGCCATGAATGCTTGGACCATAGTATGGACCTTTGTCGGTTTAATGAGGCATTGGTCTATTAGGTCCATTATTACTGTGCTGGCTGAATCATTGATCTGTCATCAATGGCTTGTGTTGTCCTATATCTTGTCGACAAGTTCCTCCATTACAAGGTTTTTTCCGAGCTCTTCTAGCTGGGGAAGTCGACATATCTTGATTAATTCTTGTGATACCATGTATCAATATTGTTCATGCCCTCCCTGAGGGAGTTGAACTATGTGAGCTTATTCTACACCATTTTATGTTTATATATAATGATAGTAGTTGTGTCCTGGAACATGTGCAGGTGGACGTACCTGTCTATTATGGCCTCCTCTAGATCATTTATGTGCAGGTGGACGTACCTGTCTATTATGGCCTCCTCTAGATCTAGATTGTCTTCGATGGAGGTCATGAAGGCGGAGCTGGTGGAGGCTTGGTGATGGGGTATTCTCTAACATCTCTTGTTACATGGGTATGTGTAACAACCGAGATCGGTTCTCCTACCATTATATGCACCTTCTTCACTTGTTCTTGCATGATTTTACCTAAAGCCTTGTCGTAGGTGAATTTATTTAAGTTGGGGACCTCTGCTACTTTAAATGGGGCTTGGAATCCTAGATCCATCCCACCAAGTTTGGATTGATCACTAGTGCCTATTGTGAATATCTCTGGTAGGTATGTTTCCATTGGGATTGTCTTACTATTTCTGGCTTCCTCGTCCTTTTTCCTCTATTCTTCTTCTATTGTTTTGTCTGAAGATTCCTTAGCTTCCCTATGTGTTGCTTCTACTATATCTTTTTCAGCTGCTACCTTTTTATTAGCCTCTTTCTGGGAAAGTGCCTTTGATTTTTCCTCAGCTACGACTATGACATCGGCTTTAGCTTTAGTTTTTTCATCTTCAGTATTCCTTTTATTTTTTGAGGCATCATTCTTCTTATTGTGAACTTTCTCCTTTTCTCTTATTTTCCTATATTCCAATGTTTCCTCCTCCTTTGCAAATCCATACTGTGTAGATGCAGTAGAAGAAGATGATATTTCTACTTGTTCTTCTACTTTCTTTCTAGATTCCTCTCATGCCTTTTNATGGAATTTGGCCCAACTGCCATTGTTGATTATGAGGGTAAATATGGATGGTTATGCAATGTAAAGATGAATATGAAGACTATGTCTGGAAATAAATGTAATCTACTTCTATTCTATCCTATCCTATCTAAGCGTAAACTAAAGTAACCAAAATGAGTTGTAATGAAACTAAACTCTGCCAAAAACCTCACCCAGACAACTGAAATAAAGGTGCAAAGTTAGAAACACATGCATACATACATATAACCAGAAAATTCCAAATTATATTCTACATACATAACAACTCATGAGCGATACAAATTATAAATATAAGAAAGAATAACAATACTGAAAAATGACACTAAATGCATCAGAATAGTCTATAAGAAAACATTATCCTTGCATTCCATGTGATTGGCATAAATTCCACTTGAAACAGTTCACAACAAAACAACCACACATAAAAGTTCTTCTCTCTTTAGAAAACTAGCCCTGAGGGCTTCTCAATATTCATTAACACAGTATATGTCCTAGAATTAGTTCTTGAGTTTATACAATGCTTCAGATCCCTTTCAAAAGGGGTATCTTCTTTTATTTATACTCTTCTTTCCTAACTCCCTTGTGACTCTTTGTATTCCCTTAAATAAATTGTTACAAAATTGTTCATCTTCCTTCTTCTTGATGACATGTGTACAAACAAAAGACACAATTGGAAGTAGTTCATAAAAGACAAAATATAGTATAGGTAATATAAATTTTGAATTTTCTATTTTGTATTTTATGGACTCTTGTCTCAAAGGTACACTACCCATATTTCCAGTTGATCATACAAATATATGATTCTACGGTATACAAGTTCTTCTATGGTAGTCGTATGCATAGCTACGTTGTTGTTGAGGGTCTTCATATCTTTTGACAATGTAGCCATGAATGCTTGGACCATAGTATGGACCTTTGTCGGTTTAATGAGGCATTGGTCTATTAGGTCCATTGTTACTGTGCTAGCTGAATCATTGATCTGTCGTCAATGGCTTGTGTTGTCCTATATCTTGTCGACAAGTTCCTCCATTACAAGTTTTTTTTCGAGCTCTTCTAGCTGGGGAAGTCGACATATCTTGATTAATTCTTGTGCTACCATGTATCAATATTGTTCATGCCCTCCCTGATGGAGTTGAACTATGTGATCTTATTCTACACCATTTTATGTTGATATATAATGATAGTAGTTGTTTCCTGGAACATGTGTAGGTGGATGTACCTATCTATTATGGCCTCCTCTAGATCAGTTATGATCTTTTCCATGCTAGCTTTGAAGCTTTGAAGGTTTCTTTCATCTACCTTTACTAGTTGAAGATATTCTTCAAGCTCCCTAATCCTTACTTCCTTCTCTAGATTATCTTGGAATAGGTTTCAGACGTTGTCTTCTATGGAGGTCATGAAGGTGGAGCTGGCGGAGGCTTGGTGATGGGGTATTCTCTAACATCTCTTGTTACATGGGTATGTGTAACAACCGAGATCGATTCTCCTACCATTATATGCACCTTCTTCACTTTTTCTTGCATGATTTTACCTAAAGCCTTGTCGTAGGTGAATTTATTTAAGTTGGGGACCTCTACTACTTTAAATGGGGCTTGGAATCCTAGATCCATCCCACCAAGTTTGGATTGACCACTAGTGCCTATTGTGAATATCTCCGGTAGGTCGGTTTCCATTGGGATTGTCTTACTATTTCTGTCTTCCTCGTCCTTTTTCCTCTATTCTTCTACTATTGTTTTGTCTGAAGATTCCTTAGCTTCCCTATGTGTTGCTTCTGCCATATCTTTTTCAGCTGCTACCATTTTTCTTAGCCTCTTTCTGGGAAAGTGCCTTTGATTTTTCCGAAGCTACAACTATGACATCGGCTTTAGCTTTAGTTTTTTCATCTTCAGTATTCCTTTTATTTTTTGAGGCATCATTCTTCTTATTGTGAACTTTCTCCTTGTCTCATTTTTTTCTATATTCCAATGTTTCCTCCTCCTTTGCAAATCCATACTGTGTAGATGCAGTAGAAGAAGATGATATTTCTACTTGTTCTTCTACTTTCTTTCTAGATTCCTCTCATGCCTTTTCTTCATCTGCAATCCTCCTAGGGGCCTACCTCACCTTTTGAAGAGGAATTCATCGTAAGTTCTAGCATCACAATGTACTTCTTCCTCTTCCCAGATTTCTATTGTATACTCCCAAGGCAAGCCTATCTTGTTAAAAAGTTATTTTACGACCTTTTTGGGGTCATGTATTATGAACCTTTCCTCCCTGAAATGATATGAAATTAAAGTATCAACTTTCTCATGGGCTTGTTTACTGTTTAAAAAACAATAAGTTCCAATGTATAGTGGGAGTGGATGCCATATCACCTTCTTATCTCTATAGAGTATTCCACCAACTCTATGGATTACCATCTGATATGCCACCTCTTGAAGAACTAATCTATTTGGTACAAATCAAGGCAGTAAATGAGGTGCTTTCATGGCTTTGTACACTCTAATGTAGGTTCCATATTCCATTAGGTACCAATTTCCAATCCTTTTGATGATGGAAATTTATTTATTGATCATGCATGGAATGAGTGTGTGGAAGATGAATTCATACAACAGAGCTAGGAGGTGATCACAAATCTTCTCATATTGTTTATTATACTTGTGCTCCTAAATCACTTGGTAGTATATATGAATGGTTGGGTCATTTGGATACCATGCCCAACCCATATTTGGGTACTACTGGGCTACACACATTATGTCCATGAGATATGAAGACATATGAAAACTGGGGAAGGTCTTGGGATAGGATTTTACAATTGTAGTAATGTTCTTTGTAATATTTGTTGATAGGATGTTGTCCCAATTGAATGATGATCCTTTCTCTGCACAATAGTAGATTAATGTCATGTGTGATAGGGAAAATCGGGAGGTGTCTTCCTCCCACTACAACCTACACAACATGGTGACCATGTATTGATAAGGTCTTCTGAGAGTGCATGTGGGATATCCGTCAGTGGGTATGCATTTGAACACTTTGTCTATTTTGTACCAAGTGGGGAATAGATCCATGGTTGTGTGTTTGAAATCCCTAAGAAGTTCATTGTCTAGATTCTTGGTCCCTTTCTCCAAGTGATAACATTTGGCCAGGTCCGCAAGATGGAATGACACTATGGGTTGTCCCACAACATTGCAGACATACTTGTTTTCCAAATCCACGTGTTTTAGTATCCAAGTGGTAGGATCGATGCAAGGAAACACAATAGAAAGGGATGATACTCTAATCATTCCAAACCTTATAATGTTCTTAAAAATCTTAAGTTAATCTTTTTCCTTGACATCAATGGAATTTTTTTTCTTTTTAAACATTTGATACACGTTCCCCCATATGAGAACCTCTTCTCCCTTGTCTAAGAATCTGAAGGTATCATTGTACATGGCCCTGGAGTGTCTAGTTCATCTTCAATTTGTCAGCCACTTCCGGAGGCCTCAATGGCATGTTCTTTACTGGTTTCTTTTTTCCTCGGAGACACGTCTGAACCTACAAGGCAAGGATGAGATTAGTGCAAAGAAAATATAGTTGATACATAAAACTAATATGTCTAAGTATCTTCAAATATCCAAGGATTTGCTAGAGTTGATGTTGGGTGGAAGGTCGTCATATAATGATGAAATTATAATATCAAGCATGGTGAGCACTTAGGTAAGAGATAAAGAAGAAATTGGTTTAAAAGATGCTCAAAAGGTCAAAATCAAAGCAGTTCTTATGAATTGTTTCATTGACTATCGGAGGGGTTAGTGTCAACTATTCCAATAGTTTAATGTATACATCAGAAAATTTGGTGTGAAAAGTTCTAATAGGCTTAAGCATGTATGGGTAAATTTGATGGGAGTATCATTGATGGGACTGACAACGTTTGTACCAACTCCTCCGAAGTGATCGGATAATTTAGTGTCAAGTTTTCCAATGAAGAGGAGGAGTCATCAAGAATAAAAAAAGTTGATTTTAACTCCTATGGTGTATTGGAGGAGTTGATACGAAATCCTCTGATGTATCGAAAGAGTTGGCATGAAGAAATATGAATGGTCTATGTGAAAACCAAGGAAGTCAATATTAAATCTTCTGATGTACATCATCAGACAAGTTTGTGAAAAAAATTCTGAATACTTCGACGAAATTCATGTGGAGGTAAGATCAACGATGTTCATGTCAAATCCTTTGATGTATTGAAGGATTTTATGGTAACTCCTTCGATACATCGGAGGAGTTGATGTAATGGCTTTCAACAAACCAAGAAATTCCTCGAACTCGACTAAGTCTTAAAAATTGGTTAAGTCTGGGAGGGGTTAAGTCTCTTATTCTTCTAAAAGAAAGTTTTAAGTTTGTCGTCTGGTTGGAGTTTCAGTTGATAGTTTCTTTCCCGATGATGGGGAAAGGAAATAGGGAAGTAATCAAAGGTTTTAGGGATTTTAGGGTTGAGTTTGTAGCGACTCTATGACCAAAGACTTGCATAAGGAGGTTCTTGAGAGGTTGGGAGAGAGAGACAACCCTGGGGGTTTGTTGATGAATTGATTCAAGGATTGGTTAGCTTGTAGGTTTCTTATGGCCCAGGGGAATGGACAAAGTAGAGAGATGCGTGGAGGATTTTTTTCATGAATGGTTCAGGGAACATGGTCTAGAAGGGAGGATACCAAGTTAGAATGCAACTGCAAAAAACCCTAACTCTATGAATGAGTTACTAATGCAAGCAAGGTTGGATTAGGGCTTACCTAGTGATTCAACTTCACGTGGAAGGTGTTGGTTGGTCGAGAGAGAGGAGGCTTTAGGCTCGGTTTTCCTTCACTAGGAAGTATACTCTCTTTCCTCGTCATTCAATAGAAAATGAGAACATGGATTGAGCACCTATTTATACGCTTAGGAAAATTTGATAATAAATGCGCAAGGGTGGAAAGTCGTAACTCGATGGAATTGGTGACAAGCCCTCCAACGTGCATCATAGGACTTGGTGGTAAATTCTTCAATTCACATCAAAATACTTGGTAGAAAGAGTGTTGAATATCATCGGAGGAGAAGGAGGAAACACCTCCAATACATCAGAGGATTTAATACAAACTCCTCTGATGTATCAGAAGAGTTGGAAAAAAATCATGCAATGAAAATACTTGTTAGAGGAAAGAATCAAGAAGTTGTCTGATGGCTATCAACTAGGTTAGAGGGAACTCTTTCGATGTACATCCACAGATTTTTCGTTAACTCACCTGAAAGCCAAAAATTGAGCTTGAAAACATTTCTAAGTGTCCAAAATTGAGAGAAACAAATTTGACTGAAATGTGAAGCTTGAAGAATATGCTTTGAATGGGAGAAGGAACCATCAAGAATATACAGGTCGAATATTTTTTTAAGCCAAAAAACAAAGGGGCCTAATTTTCTTGGAGGGGCTATGTAAGTAAATCACAAGAAAATGGAGCGTTGTGGTGCCTGGAATAACACATGGTGACACACTGGGAGAAGCCTTGAATCTATGTAAGATGGTATCCAAACATAGATCTTTTAGGTGGAGAAGTGTTGTAATGCATGACCCAAGAGAGAAATAATAAGTCCCATAGATTTTTTTTAAATGCATATTTTGTTAAGGCAATGTTTATATGATACAAAGGGGAAGTTGGGACCAATTCCTCAGAATAGATTAACTATTAACACGTACTTTTTTATATGGAAATGACTTCAGGGAGGAATGAGGAGTATTATGGGAAAACAAAACATCAAGAATGTTGAAAATATAAGTTGTGATGCATTTTTCTGGTGTTTCTCCACTGTGATTGAATGTCCATAGCTCTGATGGAGTCACCTCGGTCTCACGAGCCTTGATTCACTTCCAACGAGCATCCATAGCCTCAACGGATATACTTGCATGTACCACGTGATATGGAATTCCTTTCCCCAAGCCTTTACCTTTTGAAGTTTAATTTCTTATACTTAGAGAGAGGTGGATGGGGGGATTCCAGTTTTCCTTTAAAGGCACTAGGGATGACACCTATGATGGTGAGATTTTCCAACTTAATTATAGATGATAGAACTCCATGAGTAATGTTATATGGAATACTAAAAATGTATCTTCCTAAACCATTTCTTCTTAGTCCAAAAAATATACAAATATGTTCTTAGGTTGAGCCCTTGGTTCCTTACATGTCATATTTAAATGAAAAATACTCGTATACTAATGAGGTATGTTCCTCTACTATATCTGACTTAAAGTGATGCACAACAAAGCTATACAATTAGGGATAGGTTATGTATAGAAGCCAAGTCACTGAGTTATTAGGCTATTGGCATCGAATGTGGTACATTTTAGAAACATGTCTAGGAATAATCTATCAAGGATTTAAGAAGTTCAGAGTGACAATTTTCAAGAGAGCATAAAAATATAAAAACAAACAGAAATCAAAGTAAAATTGGGAAATAAATAGAAGCAAAAAATAAACATTTTATTTATATACAAAGAGCGAGCTACCATGGAGGCTAGCGGATGTAGTGTTTTAGGATTTGGTCTTTAATGGGGAGGTGGTCAACTTCCCCTTCAAGATTTTGTAACCATTAAGTTCCTTGGACAATTTTCTCTTTGATCATGAAAGGCCCAAGCCACAATTGTTAAAATTTTGAATGTTTTCCTCTATCCTCATGTGGCTTGTCCCATTTGAGAACCTGATCTCCAACTTGGAAATGTTTCTCACCAACAGACTTCTCATCAAACTAGTGCATAATGGTCTATTGATGAGTTTAGAACTTTTGTTTTTCCTTGGAACGATTTTCTTCTAGGTTTATCAAAATATCAATTCATCATTGGATGACGGGGCATTATATCAGGCGCGATTGTTGGGTAAGTTGTAGGGAAGGAAGGTAAATACTTGAAGGTAATATAGCTTCTTTCCTATAAACAAGGAAGTAATGGGAGGTCCCTATTAAGGCCTTAGGAGTGAAATGATTGGCCTAGAGGGAATTGTGTGGAGAATTATGCCAGTGTCTCTAGTTATCAAATACCTTTCGCTTAAGGATTCAGATCAGGTTCTTTTTTGTGAATTCAACCAAACCATTGCCATGAGCATAATAGTTGGCTATGTATTTCAAAGTAATCCCATTTTCCAAAGAAAAATCAAATAATTTGAATGATGAAAGAGGGTACAACAGAAGCCTCATCTTAGCAAAAGGATAAAGCTCATCCTTCCAAGCAACCAATAGANCTATATTCCAATGTTTCCTCCTCCTTTGCAAATCCATACTGTGTAGATGCAGTAGAAGAAGATGATATTTCTACTTGTTCTTCTACTTTCTTTCTAGATTCCTCTCATGCCTTTTCTTCATCTGCAATCCTCCTAGGGGCCTACCTCACCTTTTGAAGAGGAATTCATCGTAAGTTCTAGCATCACAATGTACTTCTTCCTCTTCCCAGATTTCTATTGTATACTCCCAAGGCAAGCCTATCTTGTTAAAAAGTTATTTTACGACCTTTTTGGGGTCATGTATTATGAACCTTTCCTCCCTGAAATGATATGAAATTAAAGTATCAACTTTCTCATGGGCTTGTTTACTGTTTAAAAAACAATAAGTTCCAATGTATAGTGGGAGTGGATGCCATATCACCTTCTTATCTCTATAGAGTATTCCACCAACTCTATGGATTACCATCTGATATGCCACCTCTTGAAGAACTAATCTATTTGGTACAAATCAAGGCAGTAAATGAGGTGCTTTCATGGCTTTGTACACTCTAATGTAGGTTCCATATTCCATTAGGTACCAATTTCCAATCCTTTTGATGATGGAAATTTATTTATTGATCATGCATGGAATGAGTGTGTGGAAGATGAATTCATACAACAGAGCTAGGAGGTGATCACAAATCTTCTCATATTGTTTATTATACTTGTGCTCCTAAATCACTTGGTAGTATATATGAATGGTTGGGTCATTTGGATACCATGCCCAACCCATATTTGGGTACTACTGGGCTACACACATTATGTCCATGAGATATGAAGACATATGAAAACTGGGGAAGGTCTTGGGATAGGATTTTACAATTGTAGTAATGTTCTTTGTAATATTTGTTGATAGGATGTTGTCCCAATTGAATGATGATCCTTTCTCTGCACAATAGTAGATTAATGTCATGTGTGATAGGGAAAATCGGGAGGTGTCTTCCTCCCACTACAACCTACACAACATGGTGACCATGTATTGATAAGGTCTTCTGAGAGTGCATGTGGGATATCCGTCAGTGGGTATGCATTTGAACACTTTGTCTATTTTGTACCAAGTGGGGAATAGATCCATGGTTGTGTGTTTGAAATCCCTAAGAAGTTCATTGTCTAGATTCTTGGTCCCTTTCTCCAAGTGATAACATTTGGCCAGGTCCGCAAGATGGAATGACACTATGGGTTGTCCCACAACATTGCAGACATACTTGTTTTCCAAATCCACGTGTTTTAGTATCCAAGTGGTAGGATCGATGCAAGGAAACACAATAGAAAGGGATGATACTCTAATCATTCCAAACCTTATAATGTTCTTAAAAATCTTAAGTTAATCTTTTTCCTTGACATCAATGGAATTTTTTTTCTTTTTAAACATTTGATACACGTTCCCCCATATGAGAACCTCTTCTCCCTTGTCTAAGAATCTGAAGGTATCATTGTACATGGCCCTGGAGTGTCTAGTTCATCTTCAATTTGTCAGCCACTTCCGGAGGCCTCAATGGCATGTTCTTTACTGGTTTCTTTTTTCCTCGGAGACACGTCTGAACCTACAAGGCAAGGATGAGATTAGTGCAAAGAAAATATAGTTGATACATAAAACTAATATGTCTAAGTATCTTCAAATATCCAAGGATTTGCTAGAGTTGATGTTGGGTGGAAGGTCGTCATATAATGATGAAATTATAATATCAAGCATGGTGAGCACTTAGGTAAGAGATAAAGAAGAAATTGGTTTAAAAGATGCTCAAAAGGTCAAAATCAAAGCAGTTCTTATGAATTGTTTCATTGACTATCGGAGGGGTTAGTGTCAACTATTCCAATAGTTTAATGTATACATCAGAAAATTTGGTGTGAAAAGTTCTAATAGGCTTAAGCATGTATGGGTAAATTTGATGGGAGTATCATTGATGGGACTGACAACGTTTGTACCAACTCCTCCGAAGTGATCGGATAATTTAGTGTCAAGTTTTCCAATGAAGAGGAGGAGTCATCAAGAATAAAAAAAGTTGATTTTAACTCCTATGGTGTATTGGAGGAGTTGATACGAAATCCTCTGATGTATCGAAAGAGTTGGCATGAAGAAATATGAATGGTCTATGTGAAAACCAAGGAAGTCAATATTAAATCTTCTGATGTACATCATCAGACAAGTTTGTGAAAAAAATTCTGAATACTTCGACGAAATTCATGTGGAGGTAAGATCAACGATGTTCATGTCAAATCCTTTGATGTATTGAAGGATTTTATGGTAACTCCTTCGATACATCGGAGGAGTTGATGTAATGGTTTTCGACAAACCAAGAAATTCCTCGAACTCGGCTAAGTCTTAAAAATTGGTTAAGAATGGGAGGGGTTAAGTCTCTTATTCTTCTAAAAGAAAGTTTTAAGTTTGTCGTCTGGTTGGGGTTTCAGTTGATAGTTTCTTTCTCGGTGATGGGGAAAGGAAATAGGGAAGTAATCAGAGGTTTTAGGGATTTCAGGGTTGAGTTTGTAGCGACTCTATGACCAAAGACTCACATAAGGAGGTTCTTGAGAGGTTGGGAGAGAGAGACAACCCTGGGGGTTTGTTGATGAATTGATTCAAGGATTGGTCTAGAAGGGAGGATACCAAGTTAGAATGCAACCACAAGAAACCCTAACTCTATGAATGAGTCACTAATGCAAGACAAGGTCGGATTAGGGCTTACCTAGTGATTCAACTTCATGTGGAAGGTGTTGGTTGGTCAAGAGAGAGGAGGCTTTAGGCTCAGTTTTCCTTCGCTAGGAAGTATACTCTCTTTCTTCGTCATTCAATAAGAAATGAGAACATGGAATGAGTGCCTATTTATACGCTTAGGCAAATTTGATAATAAATGCACAAGGGTGGAAAGTCGTAACTCAATGGAATTGGTGACAAGCCCTCCAATGTGCATCATAGGACTTGGTGGGAAATTCTTCGATTCACATAAAAATACTTGGTAGAAAGAGTGTTGAATATCATCGGAGGAGAAGGAGGAAACACCTCCAATACATCAGAGGATTTAATACAAACTCCTCTGATGTATCAGAAGAGTTGGAAAAAAATCATGCAATGAAAATACTTGTTAGAGGAAAGAATCAAGAAGTTGTCTGATGGCTATCAACTAGGTTAGAGGGAACTCTTTCGATGTACATCCACAGATTTTTCGTTAACTCACCTGAAAGCCAAAAATTGAGCTTGAAAACATTTCTAAGTGTCCAAAATTGAGAGAAACAAATTTGACTGAAATGTGAAGCTTGAAGAATATGCTTTGAATGGGAGAAGGAACCATCAAGAATATACAGGTCGAATATTTTTTTAAGCCAAAAAACAAAGGGGCCTAATTTTCTTGGAGGGGCTATGTAAGTAAATCACAAGAAAATGGAGCGTTGTGGTGCCTGGAATAACACATGGTGACACACTGGGAGAAGCCTTGAATCTATGTAAGATGGTATCCAAACATAGATCTTTTAGGTGGAGAAGTGTTGTAATGCATGACCCAAGAGAGAAATAATAAGTCCCATAGATTTTTTTTAAATGCATATTTTGTTAAGGCAATGTTTATATGATACAAAGGGGAAGTTGGGACCAATTCCTCAGAATAGATTAACTATTAACACGTACTTTTTTATATGGAAATGACTTCAGGGAGGAATGAGGAGTATTATGGGAAAACAAAACATCAAGAATGTTGAAAATATAAGTTGTGATGCATTTTTCTGGTGTTTCTCCACTGTGATTGAATGTCCATAGCTCTGATGGAGTCACCTCGGTCTCACGAGCCTTGATTCACTTCCAACGAGCATCCATAGCCTCAACGGATATACTTGCATGTACCACGTGATATGGAATTCCTTTCCCCAAGCCTTTACCTTTTGAAGTTTAATTTCTTATACTTAGAGAGAGGTGGATGGGGGGATTCCAGTTTTCCTTTAAAGGCACTAGGGATGACACCTATGATGGTGAGATTTTCCAACTTAATTATAGATGATAGAACTCCATGAGTAATGTTATATGGAATACTAAAAATGTATCTTCCTAAACCATTTCTTCTTAGTCCAAAAAATATACAAATATGTTCTTAGGTTGAGCCCTTGGTTCCTTACATGTCATATTTAAATGAAAAATACTCGTATACTAATGAGGTATGTTCCTCTACTATATCTGACTTAAAGTGATGCACAACAAAGCTATACAATTAGGGATAGGTTATGTATAGAAGCCAAGTCACTGAGTTATTAGGCTATTGGCATCGAATGTGGTACATTTTAGAAACATGTCTAGGAATAATCTATCAAGGATTTAAGAAGTTCAGAGTGACAATTTTCAAGAGAGCATAAAAATATAAAAACAAACAGAAATCAAAGTAAAATTGGGAAATAAATAGAAGCAAAAAATAAACATTTTATTTATATACAAAGAGCGAGCTACCATGGAGGCTAGCGGATGTAGTGTTTTAGGATTTGGTCTTTAATGGGGAGGTGGTCAACTTCCCCTTCAAGATTTTGTAACCATTAAGTTCCTTGGACAATTTTCTCTTTGATCATGAAAGGCCCAAGCCACAATTGTTAAAATTTTGAATGTTTTCCTCTATCCTCATGTGGCTTGTCCCATTTGAGAACCTGATCTCCAACTTGGAAATGTTTCTCACCAACAGACTTCTCATCAAACTAGTGCATAATGGTCTATTGATGAGTTTAGAACTTTTGTTTTTCCTTGGAACGATTTTCTTCTAGGTTTATCAAAATATCAATTCATCATTGGATGACGGGGCATTATATCAGGCGCGATTGTTGGGTAAGTTGTAGGGAAGGAAGGTAAATACTTGAAGGTAATATAGCTTCTTTCCTATAAACAAGGAAGTAATGGGAGGTCCCTATTAAGGCCTTAGGAGTGAAATGATTGGCCTAGAGGGAATTGTGTGGAGAATTATGCCAGTGTCTCTAGTTATCAAATACCTTTCGCTTAAGGATTCAGATCAGGTTCTTTTTTGTGAATTCAACCAAACCATTGCCATGAGCATAATAGTTGGCTATGTATTTCAAAGTAATCCCATTTTCCAAAGAAAAATCAAATAATTTGAATGATGAAAGAGGGTACAACAGAAGCCTCATCTTAGCAAAAGGATAAAGCTCATCCTTCCAAGCAACCAATAGAGATTATTGATATCAACACTCCTCCTCATGAAATTAATCCTATTTTCAAAAGACTCAGGAGGAAACTTAAGGATACAAGAGCTGAAAATGACAAATTGAAGAAGGAAAATCTAGAGGCCAGAATCAAGTTGAAGGATATGTTAGATTTATATGAGAAGACTATTGATAAAGAAAGATACTTGGCTAAGAGGTCTATACCCCTTAATAGGAAGCTTAAGAATATGTATAAATAGAAGAGAGCTTGCCAAGCTGATATCAGGAGATTGAAAGCATAATTTCAACCTTTCAAAGAGCAGGTAGCAAAAAGGAATTTGGATATATTATCTAGGGTGTCTACTAGAAGGAGTACCGGGAAAAGATGGATACATGATATTATTTTTACATCAGCATGATTTTTTCCATGGTTCACTTTTTGAATATACTTATAACCTGAGTAATTATTTTTTTCCTGAGTTGAGGTTACCAGATTCATATGATTTCTCCAAAGGTTACTTCATGTTTCAGAAGTTTGTAGCAGGATCTGGAAGGGTTTTCCCAACTTCTTGTGCAAGTTTTAAAACGTTGGAATCATCTTGGAGGTAAAAATGCACCTACAGGAAAGTTCACAGCACGTGAACTCAAAGGCGTTGCGAACTAGTTGTTTTAGGACAATCTGTAGCACAAGTGTTGTGAACTGGCTGTTGCAAATATTTTGAGCTGATAAGGACTTCCAGGTGTCAGGTTGAGCTCAGATAAGATTTTTAAAGATTAGTTGAACATCAAAGGCCACCTTCCTCAAGGATCTTCCTATAGTAAAACCACATGCATCAAGTTGTCAATATTTTTTTTTTGTCATGCCAACATTTTCCTGGAAAATAGCATTTTGGTTACATTTTTTTTGTACACCTAATGCCATGCCTTTCTTAGGAATAGAATCCTATGAAGAAGCTAGGTGGTGAATAGTAAACATATTTTTGGATATTTTGTTATTTAAGATGCATTGTAACTCTATGAGGAGGTTCGAATGCTTAGATAGTGAGCCTCTTATATTTAGTTTTAAAATTGTAATGAAGTTTCTTGATGTATGTATCAGACTCGAGAATCTTTAATAGTGAATGATCAGTTTCCTTTCCTACTATCGCATATGTTTCTATGCCACTTTGATGCTAGTTGTTGGTGAAGGATTCATCATTATGCTTGTTCCTTACTACAGTAAATGATTTATTGTTGGTAATCCATGCAAGTATGATAAAAGTGTTTTCTCTTGTTGATTAGGAGGTTCTTATTCAATGAGATTTCTTCTATATGTGTTTCAGAAGTACTTGATGTAACCTGATGCATGCATTACATTTTCCTTGCTAAGTCTTCTGTCTTCAAATTGATATCTATAAACACTTATTTGAAGCTATTCAAAGTTGTGCTTGTTGGTGTGTATTTCATGGAGGTTTTGTGTTAATATCATAAACCGAGTATCACACCCATTTTGCTACACATTGAAAAAAAATATTATTCACATTCTGGTGGGTATTAGGCTTACATCTACAACATTCTAGGTGTGACTTATAGTGCTAACAGTTCTAATGGGCCAACAGAAAAACCTCCATAAAATGGTTCCATGGATGTATAGACTTATCTGGTAGCGCTTTGTACCATTTATGAATCCATCCTTGGAATGTGAGATTAAACAACCTGCAAATTCCATTTTCATTAGTGATTTTAAAAATTTTACATTTATCTATAAATTGTTAGAGATGATGTAAAGAGGAAATTTTACTCTCACCATCAAAATTCAAATTAGACAAGGATTCAAGGTGCTTTTTGGGAATGTTTCTGGTAGGCCTACACGAACTAAATGTATGACCCAAAGTAGGAATGTAAATAGTGGTCATGATTTCTTAAAAATCTTTAAAATAAGACTCTACATAGACAACATATCTGTGGCCCTCCTTCTAGCACCAAAAATGTTGATGGAAAAAATTATCCATGTTCAACATTAAGGAGATCACCTAGTCAGGGCCCCAATTACACCCTTATCCATTTGGTGTGGTGATTCTAACTGGTTAAATAGGTCCAGTTACCCTTTTCCTAAAAATGATCTAAACTAAATGTTAATCCTAATCTAAACCAATCTAACATTAAATCTACCCTCTACCTGCTAATGTATTATATTGCTTGTTGTTATCAGTAGGCAGAAGTGATGCAGGAGCATCTCTCCACGTTAGCCAGCCAGCCAGCCAGCCACGTCGAGCATGTGCATTCAAGCTGAAGAGAGGCGCAGCCTCATTTGAAATTTGAATTCAATGTAATTTAAATGCTTAGGCTATTGAGCCAGGAAGTCGTGCCTTTGTACAGGCGTAGAGTAGATCGACCATTAATGTTTTGAATGGCTGAGATCTAGATCCGATTCTAGACTAGACAGCCCATTCAATGTAATTGAATAGGGTAGGTAGGTTG
Source organism: Picea glauca (assembly GCA_000966675.3). Lineage (NCBI taxonomy): Eukaryota > Viridiplantae > Streptophyta > Pinopsida > Pinales > Pinaceae > Picea > Picea glauca. Next base: position 249,975 of record JZKD02S0524430.1, read on the forward strand.
GAGGGAAGAGCTCGAAGAGCCCCCTCAGGTAAAAGAGATTTTCATATCTCATTTTGGGAGTTAGTTAGTGGGGTTGTAAGAGAAGAGCCAGAGGGAGCTTGAGAACACCTTGTAATTACAGGCATTTGCCATTTTAATATAAACAGAATCATTTTTTCCTGCATGTTATTCTGTGTTATGTGAATGTTTGTGTGTGTTCCATTGTATGTTGTAGATGTATGTTATGTTGATGCATTATGCAGGATTTGTTTGGTTTCAAGCTTGAGAGGTCTTTGAGGTTTCATGTCAGGAGGGCATGACAGAGTGCTGCGGACTCTGAAAACCAGTGCACAGAGGATGCACTTCTGAACTCTGCGGAGTCAGACAAAGACGTGCTGCGGCATAGAAACTGGAGTCAACAACTCAGTGAAGACCTCAAGGTTGCTGAATACCTTGGAGGCAAGGCTATGTATGAGAGACACAGTTGCAGACAGAATTCTGCTGAGAATTCTGTAAAGCTCTGCCAAGTGGGCATTGAGCATATGCACAATGGTGATGAGGGAGGAACTCTGATGTGAGTTCAGAGAGAGCCAGAATCACTGAGGATTCTGTGAAGCTCTGCTAGGTGGGAATCGAGCAAGTGCAAGGAGTGCACGAAAGAAGACAGAACTGTCGAACGTTCTGTGGAGAAGATACTTCGCCAGGAGGGCGTCGAGTAAGTGTGCAGATAGGCACAAGAAGAAGGGAACTCTTTGAGTTCTGGAACTTAGAGGAAGAATCCATTGAGGGATCTTCACTGGGTTACTGAATGCCCAGAAGGCTCAGCAAGAAGTTGCTTGAGGCAGAAGGATAGCCAGGGGGGCATCCATATTCTCCATCTGTGGGAGAAGAAAGATAAAATCCCTTAGGGGTCTGAGTGGTTGAGAAGCTCAGGAGGGACAGTGCTTTCATGCACGAGGTCGTAACTACAAGGAGTGCAGAGACTGAAGAACTCTTTGGAGGAGTTCAGAGTACCCAAAGCTCAGGAGGTTCAACGTTGTATACGTGCAGCGAAGCTCAAGGTGAAGGAGTTCGCAGAGAGAAGAGAAACAAAGGTCGGAGGGAACTTGTAAATTCTTCCAAGTCTGGGATTAAGCGCGTAGGAAGCTCAGGAGAGCTCAGCAGCCGTCGGATCGATGGAGGAGAGAGATCTGGACCGTTGATTTCTACATCCAGGAGGAGCTCAGGAGAAGCCTATAGAAGGAGGAGACCGACAGCTGTCGGATCTCACTCAGAAATCCCGTAATCCATTGGATCGGGAGAAGGCGCGCAGAGTTTAGCCTCTGGAGGAGCGTAGAAGAAGGACGGATATGAATCGTCAGATCTTGAGCAAATACCCATCATCCATCGGATCGGACAGGAGCTTCACGAGGGTTACCATCGGGACTTCAACCATCGGCATATCGGGAGTCTCGAGGTGAAGAAAACCGAGACACTTCAAGTCTCAAAAAACTGGAGCGAGCTGGGCTGTCCGTTGGTGGAGAAACGTGGCGGAGATCGAGCGCCGTCCGTACTTTGACGCATCGGGATATCGGCATTCCCGTGAGCATGAGATCGGGAATTTCCATGGGGAATTACTTGAAACAAATCTGAGTCGTCCGTTGGGGAGACAGGTGTCAGAAATTCGGAGAGAGTCAGAATATTTGGTGTCGGGAAATCAGAGTTCCTGAGGTCGAAAGAGTTGGGACATCACAAGTCTCAAAATCCTGGAGTAATCAGGACTATCCATTCTGGAAGGGATGCGTGGCAGCAATCGGAGCCGCTGGGGAAAGTTCGACAGGAAGCCATTGATCGGCATTTGGGTCATCGAGAAATCGGGGATCCCGATGACAAAGTGTTTGTGCATTTTGGAATCACGAACCCCGAAACCCCGACAAGGGGGAAGCGCCATTGTGGGCCAGATGTCAGCATACCGGAGAAGTGTGAAGATCCATTGTGGGGGCCAGCTGTCAGCATAACGGGAAGTCGGGATTCGAGGAATCGCGAGTCCCGTGGACATGTGCATTTTGACATTGGAAACCCTGAAACCCCGATGGGGAAGGTAAGACTGAGGTCACGGGGAAAGAGTTCATATGGGCCAGGAGCTAGCCAGGAGGGCTAACACGTGAAGGGTGTGTCGGCATTCGAAGAATCACGAGTCCTGAGGACACTTGCATTTCGACATCGAAAAGCTCGAAACCCCGATGGGGGACAAGGCTGCGGTCTTGTGAGTTAAGGGTCAAGTGGACCAAGAGCTTAGCCTGGAGGGCTAACGGGAATTGGAGCGCGTTGGGATTTTGAATCCTAAAACCCCGACGAACAGGAACATAAGGCTGCGATCTTATGAGAACTAGTCACATGGACTAGGAGCCTAGCCAGGGAGGGGGCTAAGGCTGAAAGGAGCTCATCGGTGATCGGGGATTGAAGAGTATAGGGACTCTTGACGATGGGGAACACGAAACCCCGAAACCTGAGATTAAGTCAGGGAGATGTCACGGTTAAGTGCAGAAGGCCATGTGGGAAAGAAGGACCTGTGGATCGGGTTTTCAACTGAGATTCCAACAGGGAATCAGAAGAGCTAATTCGGCTCGCATGCATGAGGAATTGAGAACGATCCTGTGAGCAGGAGAGCACGACGAGGTGGCGTGGTCACAACTTTCTCACTGCGTCAAGAAGGAAAGGAATTCCCTTCTTGCAACATCCTTGTAAGAGACAATTATTAGGATTAGCTCAAATGTGGGCTCAATTATGCCACCAAGATGGTTTCTCCTATGAAAGGATACTTTCAAATATGAATTTTTTAAATGCATATGCAATCTAATCTAGCATACAGACAGTAAAAGGAAATATAAACTATCTCAATTAAGAGAAGGAATAGTACCACTTTTAATTAAGAGCAAAGGTGAATGGACTTGAATTGAATCTAAGGTTAATATAGGATAACAAATCATAGAAACAATTCATATAATTTTTTGCAGTTAAAACATATATGAAAAATTGATACTCTCAATAAATAGTTGCCAAGACCTCTTATGCATATACTTAAATCCAATTATTAATGAATAAATTCGGCATTAAATCTACCATTGTATTAAAGAAATAGTTATCGAATGCAATAGTAATTATAATAAAGACAAGAATGTGGTTGAACTACTAAATAGTTATCAACAACTACAAGTCCACTTGAATCCAATATCCAATCTTGATTTAAATATGCCCAAAACTGCAAAGATAGCCTTACAAAATTTTAAATAAGCATAAAATATATGAAATTAACAATAGTTATAATATAAAATATTTATACACTAATCTGGAACAAAATTAAATCAAAATTGAATTAATATAAAAAGACAACAATGAACCTTAAAACTCATACAAAAGTGTATGAAAAATGGATTTATTATTGGCTCTGAAATATCTCCAATCATGTATATTCCAAGCTCTTTCAAGAATTGATTTTACAATAGTGCAAAGTTTCCACTCTTTTCAATAAATCAGACCTCTCTCAACCTAAATCTTCCCATACATTTATACAAAAAAGAAAGGGTGAATTTGAACCAATTTCCCCAAAAATGGTTTTCCAAATCATAATTAATTCAAAAAATATTGTCGTTAATACATTCTTAGATGAATATATGATCTCATCAGGTTTATTTGGCATGGAACCATAGAACGATAACATGATCTGATCCATTTTTCTAACCGGTTTCTCAGTCCAGACATCATCAATCAATGGCCGCAACCAAAAATATGCATTTGAAAGAACCACAGATATCTCTCAAACCACACATTTGTTTGAGAAAATCCATGCGAGTAACCTAATTTGGGCCATTCTAGAAAAAACTCTTGTTTTAGATTTTTGGAATTGTTTTTTGTTTGGCCAGAAATTGCATCTGAAATTTGTTACTTAGTTCTGATTACGCCCAAACTTGTCCAGAATGTTGGTAATGGTTTGGAGATTTCTATAACGTGTTGCATATATTTGGATGAATGAATCATGTCGCAATCCAGCTCCAAATCAAAGAATATTCTCCCGAAAACAAACAAATCAAAACAAACTATTAATTCATATAATTTGCAATTACGTAGCTAAAATATTTTAAAACAAATAAAACAAAAATAAATTAAATTCAAATAAATAACTTTACAAAATATTTCCACACACACACACAGATATATATATATATATATATATATATACACTTCAAGAATGTAAAAAAAAATCACTCCCTGTGCAAAAACGTAGACTCATAAAAGAAATGTCACTTTTAAACTCGTTACAATATAGCAATTACAAGTTTAATTTGATATTTACTGTCCTTTCAACTTTCATTAAATGATATTTTTTTAATTCCTTATATCAATCTTATAAAAAAAGAAGCTTTATATTCAAACTTAAGAGTAAGAATTTTGGACCAATCAAAGAAAAGAAAATCAATGAAAGACAAAGGGAATAATCCATATTAAAACCAAAGAGGGACCCTAACTCTTCAATCATTATGAGAAGAAAATAAGGGGGGGGTTTGTTTTCCACGACAAGTCCATGGCATTCCCAGACTTCCTCTAAATTTAAAATAGAACATGTATGTTGAGGCTTCATTCTTGCTACTGACCTTGGATTCCCGAACACCAATTGAGAAGTTCATTGCTTGGAGTGGCTCTTATTGAACTCTCTCTTTTTATCGTGTTGTCCTGTGATTAATTCAATCTAATCTTATTGAGTGAAAGGGATTTGCTGTTGAATCTACTCCTTCCCTTGTTTCTCATTTTCATATTTCCAGCTACTCAATTTTCCCTTGCATTTCCTTTAGTTTATCCTCCATTTCCTCCATTATTATGTTATTATCACCCACAAAAATATATGACCGCACTTGCCTATTCTTAAGGACTTCCTATTGTGAATTCATCCTTATTATTTGTTGTTAACAATCTTGCATGTCTAACTCATACTTTTGTTCCCATTCCCTTCTCCATTTTCCCCATTTTCTCACATACAATCCATCACATTCCTGGACTTCCTCTAAATTTAAAATGGAAAATGTACATTGAGGATTCGTTCTTGCTACAAACCTCATATGGCTGAATGCCAATTGATAAGTTCATTACCTAAAATGGATCCTATTGAATTATCTCTTCTTACCTTGCTGGCTTGTGATCCAATTCATATGATCCCACTAAGTGAAAGTGTGGTGATGTTGAATCTACTCCTTCACCTGCTTCTATTTTTTCCTATTTGTAGCTACGTAATTTCATTTACTTTAGTTTTCCCACCATTTCCTCCATTCTTATGTTATTATTACCCCCAAAAATATTTAATTTCACTACCCTATTCTTAAGGACTTCCAATTGTGAATTCATCCCTATTATTTTCCATTTATAGGCCTGCATATCTAACTCATACTTTTGTTCCCATTCCCTTCTCCATTTCTCCCATTTTCTCACATACAATCAATGACATTCTAGGACTTCCCATGAGTGTCTTTCACAATGTTGGACTTCTCTTCTCAATTCCATTATCTAATAGAGAGCACACCTATTGGACTGAATATGGGGGATATCCATTATTCTAGAAAAGAACCAATTTCCCTTATAATCTCCTAAATACTAGAGACGAAAATTGATCATTCTATTATCCTCTATTACCAAACAACAAATTGGGCTTCTAGCTCTTGGCTAACAACACTACTCCATTACACAAAAGAATAAAAATGTCAAGCCTTGATTTCCAAAATCCATTGAATTTTGAAAATATCCCAAATCCTACTTGTTGTCCCATCATTGTAAATATCATAACTAATATTTTAGGATCAGTGACACAATGAGGTACAAAGTCTATGGGGGATTTCAAGTTTTTGTCTCCACCGCCATCCAACATTGCCACTTGGATCAAGGGATCGATTTCATAATTAACTAACCTTGGTTTAATTTAAGTCATTAAAGGTGGCATAGGTTCAATGCCCCTCCATTTTTCCTCAAATTCCCTATGCTTAGGGAGTTGCTTCATTGGCATGTTTATCAACTACTGCATTAAGTTTTCTTAAGACCTAGTGATAAGTTGTATTTTCAAAATTTTGTGCCAAAATTTTATGTTTGAGAACAAGTCTACTGAGATGTGCATCCTTTGGGATTGTATTGTGATACACATTCCTTGTTATTATTGCAAAATCCCCTATGACTATGATTTGTTTGACTGCCAACTATTTTAAAATTGATATTACTTATTATATATCTAGGATCTTTGCTTGATTCTTAGTTGCCTTGCCTAAACCCCAAGAAAACACAATTTTCTAGATTCCCTTAGGATAAAAAATGACCCCCCCACTACACTTTCCACTAATGGTGGTGTACAGACAAATTAATAAAGAGTGAAGCATACAATTATTTGAGAGGTAGAATTGCAAAAGTTAAAAAAGGAAGTGGTAAAGAGAAGAGTTTGAGTAAAATTCCTAATTGATGAAGCTTGTGAAAATGAATGTGTGTTTATCTCTGAGGTATATTCTATGAAAAAAGGGAACCAAGGGAAAAATAATACTTTGGCATACCAAAGAGGAAGATGGGACTTGTAATGACTATGGATGTGCCAAAGAGTATTATGTATGTACTAAAGAGTTAGTGCAAACTACCATTGAAGAGGTGTTGGGCACTTTTTGATTGCAATGCTTAATATCATTCTATAAGGTACCAATTAAGTGTGGGTATAAACATTATGGTACTAATGAGGACTCATAGGGGCACCTGATCATTAGATTGATGAGAATTATATCTATGGTATGGAA
>JZKD02S0524430.1:272966-285738 GCA_000966675.3 Picea glauca
CTTGTGAGAATCTCTCAGTTAAGAGATCAACTACAAGCTATTGAAGAAATCATTTCAGAGAAGGAATTGGTAAATATAGTACTCAATGGCCTTCCCAAGACATGGGATGCATTTGTCACAAGCATGAACACAAGAAAGGAGTATCCCACATTTGAAGAAATTTGGACTTGCTATGTACAAGAAGAATCAAGGATTAGTGCAAAAGAGAAACCCCAAAAGAAATACGGTGATCAAGCTTTCACAGCAAGGTTCAAGAATTTTAGGAACAAAAAGAAGTTTGGCTCAAAGAAGAAACCAAATCAAGAGAAAGATATGTCAAAAATACAATGCTTCAACTGTCGAAAATATGGTCACTACAAGAATCATTGTCCCGAGTTAAAGAAAAGGAAGGAAACATACAAAGCATCAGTTGTCGAAGAAAGGGAACCCTCAAAGAAGGCCAAGCAGGACAAAACAGACTTCTTCTTCTAAGACAAGGTAACAATATTCTTCATAATTCTTGTACATACCATGTCTACATAGTTTCTATACATATCTTGCATATCTATTTCTTAGAAGATAAGATGTTCAAAGAGAAACAATACCTATGGAAGAATAACAAGATAAGGATTGTTATCACAATGACTACAAGTGAAGCAATACACATGAAAATATGAAGTACATCGACAACCCTTGGTAACAATTCATGTGGAAGCTATTAACATAAGTAACAACTGCAAGATAAGTCGAAATTAGAATCAAACTTGAAGAAACTTGGAAGAAGTAAAAACAGAAAGAAGTCAACATTCAAGAGGAAATTAGAAAAAGACTTGTGACACTTTGCAAAAGGAAATAAAGATGCATATGGAAGCGTGGACTCTCTTAGATGGAGGGAGCCGATTATATAATTCCAAAAGAAGAGCATGCATTCATACATGAAGCAAGGATATGAAGGGAGATAATCTTAAACAATATGATCCATTGAGGATTATGTAGTATCTATCCATGTTCCCATCAATGGTAGCAACCATGAAAAGCATCATGTGTTCAGTTTGACTTTAGAAGAAGTTTTTCTTCGAAAAGAAACCTTAAAGTATCCCTAGTTGTCCATCCACATCCATGATCCTATGATGAAAGAAAGAAGTTGGAAACTTCAGGGCATGGAATCTATCGAAAAATCCATGGACCCAAGAGCTAAAGAGAAACATGAAGAAGAACATGACGATTCCAAGAGAGAAAGAAAAATCCAGAACAACCAGTCATTATATCGAGAATCATAAGACTACCAGCTTGGTTTGAACCCACTAGAAATAATCAAGCAGAAGAAATGGAAGTTGTGATGAAGAACAATGTATGGAAGACTTATGAATGGAAGCATTGTGAGATCCAAAACTAAAGGTTCTCCCAGATGGAGGGAGAAGACTATGATGATAGCTTGTTCTAGTAACCAGACATACCTCTACCTGAGACATTATATCTCCTACATTATCTATGGGTTGGATTTTACATCAAATGAGTGTAAGGATTGTTCTCCTCAACAGAGTAATTGAACAAAGAAGCATATGTAGAGCAACCTCAAGGTTTTGAGGTATACCAGAAAGAGACCCTTGTATGTAGATGGAAAAAGATCTTGTATGGATTCAAACAACTTGGTGCAAAGCCTCTCATGCACAACAGAAGCGTGGTGACAAATTTATATAACAAAGATATTGTATCATAATGGTTACTCAGAAGTCCAGGATGATGGATTGCTAATCCATGACAAAATCTCATGATAACAGAAGAAGTGCCACTTGGATATGTTCCAGTTTGAGTCTTGCCACGATGATATGAGCTAGCAAGAAACAAAAGAGTTTAATCCAACTATGATATACTATAATGATCAGAGCTACATGAATCCTTCAGAGAAAAACCAGAAAGACCGAAGTACATTGAGATCAAGCATTAGATTCTCTATGATGACTCTCTAGGACTGATACTGGGCACCCTCTCGAAGAAAAAGGAACATAAGACGATACCAAACCCAAAGTTCTTGTTGGTACACCTACGGAACTATGTGAGCTTCCTCTTCATGCATACTAAGCATGGTAGTACTCCAGTAAAAAATGGTCTCCTCTAAATATTGAACCGCACAGTGCATCTGTGCATGGAAGGCCTAATGGAGTGTTGCGGATCCAATAATTATCCCGATCATGAATAATATAACCCGTAGAGAGAGGCTGGTAACATTGTGAATTGGCACCTAAGAACCTACTTTCTCGGTACCGGCCTCACAGTGAAACGTGATAAAATCTTCTATATTGTACGGCCCTGGAGGAAAAATCCTCAAGTTAATTGGTTCCCCTCTCCTCGAGAGACCAGTCAAGAAGTAAATGTCCTCTATGGTTGGGGTCAATGATTGACACTCTAACATGAATGCCTCGGCGCCAGGATGCCAGTACTCTACCAAGTCATTAAGCATCCTCGGTTGTTCCCTCATGAACGAACACTGAAAGAATTTCCATAGGCCACATTGTTTTAGTGTACCAACTGCCCCAGGGTCCTTCTCAACCAAGGCGTCCAGCTCATCATGTTCCCTCTCTCTCCAGTGCACATACATCCTGTCACACACAAAGTTGGAGAAGGTTTATTTTCTTGCTTTAATTTTTTTCAATTCAAAAGGAGTTGTACGCGAGTTGTGGTTCACACAATTACGTATGTACTCGGGATATTTATCACTTTGTCCGAGTACATATGTTGGTTGTCTTTGGACAACCCGCGTGCACGCAAACGCGACCCTTTTTCAAGGGCGCACGCCTCCCAAACTAAAAACTAAAAGCAAATAATCAAATTAAAAGGTTGGAGGAGAGGATTTATACTTACTTGGTCAAAGTAGGAGGGTGTTTCGTCCACCGTAACTCCCGGAATTCACGTTTTTGATAAAGGGGTTTTTTGAATTTTTTGTTAATTTCCAAGTTGTAATGGTAAAAATGAGTTGTCCACCTCTATTTATAGACTTTTTTGGCCCTTTTTTGCCCTAATTGGGTCCCTTTTTTCACTTTTCTTGGCTTGGTGATTACTTGAGTTCTGTTTTGAGTTATCTTTCGATCATCCTAGTGGACTCATCCTTACGGTTTGGTGATCTTTTGAGATGGGTTACATTTACGTCATCCCATGGTAAAAGTAGTTTTATCCAAGTTTTGCATATAAGTTAGGTTTTCACTCCCAACTTTCTGCATATCATTGTCTTTTCCGATTTTCCATAGGGTCGTCCCCACCGAAGTGCGACGCGGAACCTTCACAACTGCTTTAGAACTGTCGTAATTAGGTGGTAGATCCTTCCTCTACATGGATTCCCTAGGTAGATCCTTCACTGCATTTTGGAATCCATGTTGTGAGTTTATCTATAGGCTCGAGAGTCCTTGTTAGTCCCGCCATGAGTATGCCTTAAAGCCTCATTCTTCTTGCTAATTATCATTCTTGGCCTTACCCACAGGACTCCCTAATGAGCATGCTTTTTTGTCTTTCAAGCTCGCTGTAAATTTTGAAAGCAACATTCAACGAGACTATATTTATTCTTTTCAATCTCATCTAGATTACTTGAGAAAAGAAACCCCCTAGGAGTCTTCTTTAATCCCTTTTCAGACTCTCTAAAAATGAAAAGATTGTTGATCGATCTTGTTGTCCTTCACGCTCGCTAAACTCAAATTTGAAGGCGCATCTGTCTGGCGGTAGTTTACCCCTTTTTCGGTCTGGATGGATAATTTTACGAATAAATTTATTCTCTAGGAACTTCGGTTCACTAGAAGAATATTCTCAGGCATAAGTTTAACCCTTTTTCGAGCCTAGGGGACTAAATTTTCGAAAAAGGAACATTCTCCTTGATTTTGGTTTATCTCTTTTTCGGGCCTTGGAGATTACTACGAAAAAGGAACCCCCCCGAAGTCTATAGTTAAGCTCTTTTCAGAATCCCTAAAATTGAAAAGATCATCGAGTGATCTTGTTCCTTCACACTCGTTAAATTGGACCAGAAGAACATCTGCTTGGCATGAGTTTACCCTTTTCTCCAGCTAGTAGATTATTTAGGAAAAAGGTATGCCTCGGGAGATTCATCTCACCGGGAGAGTTCTCCTCGGTTATAGTTTATACTTTTTCAGGCTAAGGATACTAAAACTAGAAAAAGGCTATGAGTCCATAGTTAAGCTCTTTTCAGACTCCTTAAAATTGAAAAGATAGTCGAGTGATCTTGTCTCAATCACACTCATTAAAATGGATTCGATAAGACATCCTTTTGATGCAAGTTTAATTCTTTTTTGATCTGATTGGATTAATTGTGAAAAAGGTACCCCTTGGAGTCTTCTTTTGATGTTTTTCAGACTCTCTAAACGTGAAAAACTGTCGAGCTTACTTTCTCTAGGCTCATAAAAATACATGGAAGGAGTCTTGTTTTTTCATGCTTGATTGCATCGCTTGTCTCATCCTTTCATATTTGGCCTAATGTCGGCTCCATGTTGCTCTCAACCGAACCTTTAAAGCATTCCTTATATGCAATCCTTGCAACACCTTTGCCCTTGCAATTTGACACCTTGACCCATGGAGGAATTTTCCCCGAGTGTCCTTTTCTTGCACATGTCTCCTTGCCTCAAGCATAAATATGTTCCGAGCGCTTAGAACTAGTTTTCTTGGTCGTGACACTCTTTCCTCCTTTGTAACGTAGAATTCTTTTATTCTTTTTCAAGCTCATTAAAAATTGAAAAAGACAAAAAAATCAAATATTCCAAAAAGAGGGGACGGGAAATATACATTATTTTTTCGGCAGCAAAGATAGTCGCCCTTAGAAAAAGCACATCCTTCTATTTGTTCATCAAGCATTGGGATTTAGTATGATCTTAGGAAGTTGTTCTCGCTACATAGAGTTGTTTCCTCCTCCGTTTGGTTACTCTTGCAAACATATGGAGAGTTTGTGGTGCCTCCTGCATCACAGACTTATGTCAATTTTACGTTGCTTGAGTCCGATCATCTTTCGTTCTTTTTTCCAAGGGAATTTTTATCCAACCTAAGTCATCCATTCTATATTTTGTCTCTTGAATTTCATGAGTCGACCATCCCATGAGTCCAATCAAGTTTGAATTCAAAATTGACGAAGTTCTCTGCCTGATCATCGAGATCCTCTAGTCTTTTCCCGACGGCTTGTCGAAGACCTCAGGGTAGCGAGTCTTACATTCCCATTGTACTCCTACCCAAGTTTTGAAGATCTTGAAGTTGTTTCTCGGGCTATGAATTCCTCATCTCCAGCTGCATGCGTCACTAGCTTCTTGAAGATGCATATTGTACTTGTATATCATCCAATGATTTCGAGATGTAGATCCGTTTTGTATTGCTCGTGGCTACACTTTATATCAACATTTATATATGGCATGGATTTGTAGTGTACTTGATTGGAAGCCATGATTAATTCATCTCGAGCATGGGTATGCCCGCCTTAGAGAGATAATTATTGTTTTGCAGATGGCACTTCCCGAACTCTGGTCCTGAGCTCACTCGACTCTGTGCATTTCCACTAGTAAAGATATTGTAATGTATTTCGGACATCAGTTGCTCTTCTGATCTCACACATTAGGGGGCATCTATTATAGCCCAAAAATTCCCTACTTATGCATATATGGCATTGGCCTTTCTACTTGCACAATTTCCCAAATCACTGTTGAGGAACTCTCTTTAAAAAACCATTTTTTGGAGCATGTTCGCAACCTGCTACACTACTGCCCGAGTACATACACAAGGTGCATGCTGTAAATCCCGTGTACATATGCTAACTTCATAATAAACATCCCTCGTTTATCTCCAAAAGTTGCAAAAATTAAAAAAGTTGCAAGGAATTCAGTGGAATTTATGGGCTATTGGAGGTTTCCCAACCATTTTACCAATTGTAGCCCATCCCAAAACCGAATAACTATCATTTTGTCATATAAAAGGAGATCTTGGGGTCTCATTCCATCATCAAGCATTACAATGGTGAAACTCTGCTCAAATCCCTTTCCCTCCTTGCCCAAGTATTTTCAGTCGTTTCTGAGTTCCCGCCTCAACATTCCCTTTCCAGCCCTTTCTCCTATACAATCCCTTCACTTTCCCTAAAGTGATCAACTGATTGTGAGAGAAGGCATTGGGATGGTGCACTTGGAGAAACATTAAGAGAATCTTGGACCAGGTTCACAGAGCGTCAGCCTACAAAGGTTGTAATATTTTCGATCTTTGGATTTGAATACAAGAATATTTTCCTGTCCCAAATGATATCTTTATGTTTTTCATTTGATTTATGCATAATGGTTTATATCTAACCCTAATTGATGGGTAGAAATAGAATATTTGTAGTGTTGTTTTCCTGAGTATTCTTGCAGGTTAGCTTTGGGAGGAGACTTGCATATGGGGAAGCTACAAAGCTGGAGGAGGTCAACATCGAACGATTGGACCAAAGCTACTACTTATGACCTACTTTCCTATCTCTTTCTGTTCATCTATTTGGAGTGTTTGGGGTAGTTAAGGAATTAGATTGTCTTTTAAGGGAGATCATAGATCTGCCTATACTTTGACCCTGGTATAGTAATAGGGGGATTTTCCCCACTAGCAATAGTTACTGGTGGTTAAGTGTCAAACCTAAGATGGGTGCCAAATTAAATAATCTCTAAATTCTTGGCCCTAAACAATCTACACGATTGGTTTGACTCCATTCAACCTCTTTTTTATCCTAAAAAGAAGAAATTTTTCCATGGACCTTGATTTTGGTTGGCCTTCCTCTTGGGAAATGACTACAATATTTGGGAGTTCTACAACCTGAATGCTCCTTCTGACATAAGAATGAAAGTTTCAAGCATTTATCTATATTGGTTTTACCCATATGCCAAATTAGCTAGGGATTGTGTCTCAAACATGCATGACCAATTCCTCCCCAAATTTATTAACTAGAAGTATTCTCTCCTTAGTGATAATATCCCATGGACCATAGAATTCCATCAAAGATGGTATCTTGTTAGAATAGAGCTTCTATTATTTTTATGGAAACAAGGAATGAATGTGTATTTAAAAATGTTCATTTTGATTGATTGACCTGGTATGATGGAGCTCCGATACGTGAAAACTTGTGTTTACTAATATAGGTCTAGGATGAAAAGGGAGATGGAGTTATCACATCTCCAATGACAGATGGAATTATTAGGGTCCACCCCTTGCGATATGAGTGGAGTCACTTTGAAAGTTCACTCTCCTCCTGGCTTGATATGTTCCCATTGGTGGATCAAATAAAATGGTCGATAGATCAATTGGCTAAAAAACTTTACTTAGCTCTTTGAATCTACATCCTTGATATTATTGGTGAGAAGAGAGATATTCATCATTATTGTGGAGTACAGGACATTGGCTACTTATAAAAACCACCATCAATTTACCAACCCAAGTATACAACCTCTCTTTTGAGCGTTAAGTACTAATGGTTGCACAATGTTGTCCCTTGATATCCATCCAACCTTTGCCTCACTTAGAATAAGTAATGGAATTAAAATTATCTAAATCATTGCATTAAAAATGGAATCAAATGAGGGAAATACTAAGAGAGGATGGAACATATAGGTAGGTATAGTATGAGACAAAAATTTGGTGGTAGGTGTTCTAAGAAAATAAATAGGGAACATATAAGGTGCAAACAGTTCTTGTCTTGATGGGTCATCAATGAAAGTGAAATCCATTGGTAGTATGTCATTCCATCTAGCGTACCACCTAATGTATGACTGTAATGAACTTTGAATCTAAATCCATGAGCACCACAATTTTCTGCATCCTCCTTGGACAGAGAAGGACAAGTTCCCTAGGATGGACTTGGCTAATTCGATGGAGAAGCGACCAAAGATTTATGAAGAATATGGATGGGACACCACCTAGGGCTCTTGAGTATGAATTTTTTTTTGAGTGGGGAACAAACACTAATGATTGTGGCCCTCTTCCAGATCTAGGTGCCACTACTACTACTTGATTTTTATTGCTATATTTTATGCCCATATTGCAATGTGCTTGTTTTTATGTTTCCTACATGCTGGTCCATGGCCATATGATTTGGACTTGTAACACCTATAAGGCATATACTTCATAATAATAATAATAATCACTCATATGTTCCATTCCATATGATCCCACTGAGTAAAGTGTGGTGGTGTTGAATCTACTCCTTCCTTTGTTTCCATTTTTCCTATTTCTATCAGCACAATTCGCCATTGCATTTCCTTCTGTTTTTCCTCCATTTCCTCCATTCATATGTTTTATTACCCACCAAAATATTCAATTGCACTTGCCTATTATTAAGGACTTCCAATTGTGAATCCATCCCTATTATTTATCATTGACAACCACATATGTCTAACTCATACTTTTGTTCGCATTCCCTTCTCCATTTTCCCTATTTTCTCACATATAGTCCATGAAATTCCTGGACTTTCTCTAAATGTATTTCACAATGTCAGACTCCTCTTCTCAATTCCATTGTTTCACAAAGAGCACGCATGTTGGAGTGGACATGGGGAATATCCATTATTCCAAAAAATACCCAATTTCCCCTACAATCTCCCAAATACCAAAGACGAGAACCAATCCACGGCTTCCAATCTCATGATGGGCCATGTCATGATGTAAATGAGGTTGTGCAAAGACTAACATGGCACGATGTAAATGATATTTTGCAACAAAGACATCATATGTCATATTCACACAAAATATGTAATGTGTATGATACATCAAACAATGTGCACGGTAAACCATTCCTATCAAACCCTAATTGTCAAAGGAAACTAATATGTTTCATAGAAAACTTAGAAACGACAACATGATCGAACATGATCTAGAAATCACAACCCATACATTAGTAAATGGCACGAATGATATTGTATCATATACTCTTTAAAAGAGCACATTGGTTCAGAATCACCATAAGTAGGTACAAGGGACTAAAATCTTTAGAGTATATTGCATATCAACCAACATGTATATTGAACACGAGTGATATTGTTTATGGAACAAGTTTTGGTGGATAAGGTTGGGGCCCTTTTCTATAGGTCGTGGAAGTTGGAATCCTATAAACTCCTTCCTAAGTTAGTTCTTATTTCTAAGATACTTCTATTTGTTACATATTTTTGGGATGACAAGTTTATAATCATATAAATTGACTTAAGTTTACTTTAATTTAGATGACCATCGAGTAACTTAAATCTTAAGTTTTTAATTTTTATATTTTTTTTTAAAGAAAAAATAGTGATTTCTATTAAAAATTAAAAAAATTAAAGGATAAGAAAAAACAAATAAAAGAATTAAAAAAGTCTTAAACGTGAATATGATTATATGTTGTTAACATATTTACATATTTTATTTTTTTATAAATATCTAATTAAAAATAAAATTTGTAGATTTAGTGATGGTATTACAACTTATACAAATATATATGATAGTGTAATAAAATCGTTACATGTTTATTTTTTTTAATAAATAATATAAACAGTTACATGTTCAAAATTTAAATTATCTTTTGGAGTTTATGGTTTTTTTTTTAAGCTAGTTAACTTTAGTATTAATATGGTACAAACAATACTTCTTGTGACTTTCCACCCAGGAAACTAGGACCACAAGAATGGAAACATATTTTTTCCACAAGGAATGGAAACATATTATTATGTCCATCATACTACAAATAGTAGTGTTTTCCTTACTAACTAGAAACTAAAATTATTGCATTCCTATTCTACTATCAACATAAAAACACGCATAACAATAGTGATAGAGAGGGTAACTGAGGTTCCCTCTCTGTAGAGACCCAAATAACCCCAAGAAACTATGTTGGAGGTCCATTCTCATGCTTCAGGCATCCTCCTCTATCATTTTGCTCCATAGGTTCCTCTTCCACAAGGATGTGATTGAAAGGAGAGCGTCCTAACATGGATTAGTGTTTTCCATGGGAGTACCAAGAAAGTCTATAGGAGTTGCCACTGAAATTTTGATGTTGAATATTTCCCTACAAAGAGTGTCAAATTTCTAGTCCATGTTCTGTAGCTTATCCCAAATTGCAGTCTATAGGTTTTCCTTCTCCTCAACAATTTTCACAATGAATGCCTTGTTGAGCCAATACAATTCCATGAACTTATAGTTTTTGGGTGTCATTGGTCTGAGAATAATCAGAATTAAGAATCTAACCCTTGAATTCTACCTATAGTTGCTCCTTGGGGAGCTATTGTATTTTCCACTTGATTTTATTCTCCATATCCTCAATCTCCCTCTTTGAGTCCTCAAAGAACCATAGTTGGAAGTTCGAGGCTGTGCTTAATTCATACTATTGAGCTTGGGTTAGGCGTCGTGGCGTCTTGTTAGGAGGGGGGGTTTATGAGTTCAAGGTGTACCCTTGCAAGAGTTCTTCTTGCTGAAAACAAAATCCATAGCTTGGTTAATAGGTTTCATGGAAGAGAAAAGAGTGTGACCACAAAAAAACCATAAGATCAACCGAAACAGAAAAGAAACGAAAGAACATTGCCTACAAAAGAAGTTGAGGATAAATTCACCCTACAATTTTGAAGTGAGGAAGAGCTAGTAGTAATTCAAAGTCCATAATTTCAATGGATGCTAGGAATTCAAAAACATGGCAATGGAACAAGCTCTTGCCCTATTCTCGAATCCTTTCCCTAGTGACCCATTCCACCACGACACAAATGAGAATGCTACAATCTAAATCAGAGGTCCCCATGGACTTAGGAAAGGCCAAGAACTACAACCAATAGACATAATGGTGCCTAGGACTAGGACCGGAATTGAAGAGGATTAAAGGGTATTTTCTATGTAAGGAGAGCGGGTAGACTAGGCTTTAGGAAGGGAAAGAAGTGGAGCATTCTTTCTAAAGCTCACCTTCGTCTCCCAAAAATCTCAAGAGATTCACCAAAACCAACCTGAATGCATAGAGAACATGTATCCAAATCAAATCCTATACCAGATAAGGATGAAAAAAATTATTAACCAAAATAAATAGAATTAGCCTCATGTTGTATGGATCGATCCCTAAATTCCCAATTTTGAAGTAGGTAAAGGTGGAACCCTAGTCAAATTTGGAGTAGGTAGAGGTGGAACCCTTGTCAACTTTATGTCAATCAAGATTAGAAAAGGATAAGATATACAACTTATGTCAATCTAAAAGGATAAAGTATACAACTTTATGTCAATCAAGATTGTCTAAGTTGTACAACTTTATGTCAATCAAGATGATTGCTCAAAGAAAATATCCCAAATATCTAAGTTGAATTGAAATTAATGAGAAAATGCCTTCAAATGTTTCTCGGTCTAAGGACATGGACGGCCTTCTGATACTGTGCGTGACCGGTGAGGGATGCAGATTTGAATAAAATAAAATTATGCTCGGAAAAAAAGAAAATACGTAACAGTACAAAGAAGAAAAGGAATAATCGAAAGAGAAGAGGGCGGAAAAAAGAAAATGCTTTCCTTCGAAGTAAAGAAAAAGGATGAAGGATAAGAAGCAGAGGACGAGGAGACAGATGAGTACACTGACTCAGTAAGTTGTTGTTCATCGTTTGTAGAGGAATTTTGATAATGGAAGAAGTCCAGAAAATTGTGAGTAAATTCCTGGTGGCCTTCCAAGTCACTCTTGGGTTATGGCAATTTGTGAAGCTGACCCCGGTGGGGGGACTTGTACAAGGCGTAATGGGATGGTTGTTGTCGCTGCTGCCCTTCCGCCTGTCCTCAGATTATGCATTATTGCAGCATCGCCCAGGCCGGGTCTTCAAGAGAGTTCGTTGCGTTGTACTGACCAAAGCTCCAGGGTTACATGATGAGTTGTTCGCCTTGCCAGCCCCCGCAGGGATATCTGAGATTTTCGAAATGTCCTACTTGGGCAATCGTTTCCCACTAGAAAGAAGGGAGGGGAACAAGTTGTTCATCAATAACGTAATGTCTTACTACATTACTGATGCAATTTGGCATAATCTGCTGGTGATGAAAGAACTGGTTGGTAATTTTGTGTGTTTGAAAGGTTATAAAAATTTCTGGAAATCAGTTGTTACAGGTGGTGTCATGCCGTTATCAGAAGCACTGGATTGTATGATACTTGAAGACCACGCTATCATGGCTTCAGACAAGGATTTTCTTCTCCCGGTCAACTTGTCATTGTCCGAAGAGAAAACACTAAAGCTTTTAAATTTGGCAGGATTGTTCCTCCAGACCAAGAAAGTCTTTTGGTTGATTCCTACTTTGTTGAGTCTTGTATCGGCAATATTGGAGTTCAACACAAAGCTGAGGGCATGGCTTTATAGGAACATCAATCGGGTTTTCTGCTGGTCAATGCATCTTTTAAGTGACAAACTGCGTTACTCAATGAGGAGGCAGGTGTATTCATTGGGTGTGTGGGTGGAAAATTTGCAGCCGTGCAATGATATACAATTCAGAGTTGTGAGGGGTGATATTTGCGCACTCATAGCTGGAGGCGCAAAAGCCCATACGGAAGATGCAGCTGTAGTGCCTTGGTTAAGCGTGGAAGAAGGACAAACACACAAAAGTTTTGATTGTGACCCCATTGTTCTCAGGTGTGCGTATGCTCATCATGAAATAGCTGATTTAAATAAATGCGAAGTGCTTGTGAAGTACCCTAATGGTGAAAAAGCTGCGGTTGTGGTGGATTGTAAGAGTAGGGAGGAGTATATGAAGATGTGCACATTGGTTGATTGCATAGCAAGGAAGCGTTCAGGTTCATTGAAATCGTATGACGGTACTAAGAACAAAGTGGAGG